>CM064574.1:3912221-4040086 GCA_032716605.1 Paralithodes platypus
GGAGGTAGAAGTCCCGGTGCCGGCTGGAGGAGGAGGACCGTTACCCAGCCGGTGCCGGGTATATAAAGCGGGGTCATTGGGCGGCGGGGCTCTCACAGTGGTGCCGGTTGCAGAGAGGACAAGAACTGGCATATCAGCACTCCGCGGCCCTTAATTTTCTTGCGAGCTCCTTTGGCCTACATTCGAGGGCCTGGTCTTTGTATCGGCGGGCGTGTGGTTCCAGTAAATCAAAATACTCGTGAAGAATAACAGGATAATCAAATTTATTACCGACTGTAAACAAATAACAATTGGAGATTATTACACAGTTACAATGACAGTAATAAACTAAGAGAATTATATAAAGATAGAGAGAGCCCAAGCATAGCTTAATAGACAGTGTCTTACATCGACAGTCATCATGATTCGCTTTGCCTTGTTAGTGTCGGTGGTGGTGGGAGTTGCCTTTGCTTCGGCCGACGACAACAGCGTCTCCGTGCCCAAGGATCTAATGCGATTCATCCTCAATTGCCAGAGTGACACGTCGCGGGATGAGGTGTCCGTTCCTGTCTACCACTCCAGCATCAAGGACTCGGCCACCTCTCAGCATATCAGCCTCTTGAACATGGAGGAGCTCAATCATGCTCTGAGTAAGACCGTGCATAGTGACGTGGTTCTGGGGCATATCATGGAGCAGGTGGAGGAGGCCGTGCAGTCTGCCTCCAACCCCAAAGGACGCTCGGGCTGCAGTATAGAGAACCACATCGAGATCGAAATCCCGCCGCAGGAGATCGAGGAGTTCCAGGATAAGATGCAGATACTCTCCCAGCAGAACAACATCCTTCTCCTCCAGCAGATCAACAGCCTCTTCACCTACAAGCTCCGGACCCATCGGCAAGATATGGAGAAACTAGTGAAGCGTCGGACCAACCATATCCTCACCAAGCTTAACCTAATCCTGATTTCCCTGGGCATTGACGGTGATGATAACGATGACGATGATGACAGCGACGAGAACACCACCGAGAGCTTCTTGCAGGAGGAGGCCGCTGTAACGCCGCTTAGTTCTGGTGAAAAGGACCAGGTAGAAGATCCCGAGTTGGACCCCGTGTGTAAGTGCAAGAGGAAGAACAGTACTGAGAGCACCCCCCAGCCTGAACCAGAGCCCGAGAGTGAACCCGAACCCCAGGCTGAGAGTGAACCCGAACCCCAGGCTGAGAGTGAACCCGAACCCCAGGCTGAGAGTGAACCCGAACCCCAGGCTGAGAGTGAACCAGAACCCCAGGCTGAGAGTGAACCCGAACCCAAGCCTGAAGCAGAACCAATCCATGAACCCATTCTGGTGACTGAGGCCCCAGCTCCCGTCGCCATCACCACATTGTTCCCCATAATCAACGTATCCGACGAGAAAGACGACGATGATTACAACAACTCCAGCCCCGAAACGTCAAGAGAAGACATCCTCCCACTTTTCGAAAGGGTCGCTCAAAAGCCCGCAGAGTTTCAGAAGCTACCCACGTTCCCGAGTAACTTAGGAATGATGCAGCCCATGGTACGCCGACGAGTGGTGCAGACGGTACACGAGCCCAGACCGGTGTACCCCAGTCAGAGCTACAGGCTAAACTGACCGGTACAATGATACACTCGATGACCGCTACGAATATTGGGAGGTGAACAGGGGGTCATAAACTCGATCTTTTTATTTTTAACCTGGCGGAACGTTTAATCCCCTAGCAGTTGATTTCTTTTCTCGATACTTAATTAAAATATTAAACTGGCTATGTTTCTGCATCACATTATAGACAGGTTTATTCACAATTAATATCATATTTGGCTATACAAACTTGCTCATAACCGAGTAATTACGACGGGGATAAGTCAGTTTCCTGCCAGCTTTAAAAAACAAAAAAAAGGGTAGAATGGGGGGGCAGCGGACTCTATAATTTATAAAAACGAAGATTTGTGTAATTTTACTATATTGTCACATTTTTGCTACATGATTAAGGGGAGATTTCCACCTGGAGGATTTTTTTTTCTGGACCCCTTTCTCCCTCATGGTTAGCCCCCATTGTTTTTGAGACTTTAAGACGTTTGCCCCATTAGTTTGGCGATTTTAAGAACCCTCGCCCCATTTCTGTCGATTTTAAGACCATTCGTGACATTTAGGTGTCGATTTTTTCCTGGCGAGCGATAGCGAGCCTGTAATTTAAGGGGAACCGGCCTTCGGCCGGGAAATTTTTCTACCGAAAAATTTACAAATTTATCTTGAAAGGGGGGTCTATGGGGAGTAATTTTAAGCTTGATGGAAGTCTAGGGAATCCACTAAAAACCTCCCCTTAACAATACCTATATATAATACCATATTTAATACAAGTCATAAATTTAAAACGACAATTTATTATCTTTCAGTAATAGTAGTGTGACTTAATCTATTACAATTACTTGAATATATTTTAATATGGTTGACTTACAAGAGTAGTAGTCATAATTGCTTTAGACTTAACTAGATTTATTGTCTAATTTATTATTTCAGTCTCGTCGTTTAACCCTTTGAAGCTCTGACGCGTTGTAGCAGTTTATTTGGGCTACCATTAGACAATTGTATGCAGCTTAGGAAGTATCTGTGGGTATTAAAAGGGTAAATACTACCTCAATCAACCCTTTGGCTTCCATATACCGTTACTAATCTGAATAAAATCATCTAATAGTAGCCAGAAACAGAACTGAAACGCGTATTGGAGCTTGAAAGGGTTAATCTATAAAAGGTGGGGGGGGGGGGTTTATAGACACACATGTTGCTCTATATTGTGTTCCATAGTTACATATTTGCTACACGGATTTTATAGAATATATCTTCAAAATGCAATGTCACACGAGCGATTTTTCCGTCAATTTTGTTCTGGCAATTATGGCCTGGCAGCTTAATCAGCGTGATATAATCTACTTTCAGTCTAGTTGCCGATAATAGTGCAAACATATTCCAAAATATTACGAGAACAATACTTGCCCGTGGAAAATTGACGGAAAAGGGGCTCGTGTGACACCGCCTTTCCCTGGCTTGTATCCATTCGACCCCATTCAGCCAACTGTTTTAAGACGTTTATCCCCATCCAGGTGTCGATTTCTTCCTGGCGAGCGATAGCGAGCCAGCATTGTATGGAGGAATCCGGCTTCGCCGGAGACATTTTTCTATCGAAAAATGTACAAATTTAGCTTGCTGCCAAAACAAAAATATATATATGCTGGCTCGCTACCGCTCGCCAGGAAAATATTGACACCTGGATGGGGGTAAACGTCTTAAAACACTAGGCTGAATGAGGCAGAATGGATACTAGCCAGAGAAAGAGAGAAAAGGAGAGAAAGATAAAACAAATCCGGTGTCCCCCCTTAAGACGATTAAACTCACAACACAAAATTATGATAATATATGCTAGTATGTTTCAGTGCTATTTGATCAAACTAACTTTTGTGTTCAATATAACTACAATTCTTTGATAGAGAAGTGAAGTGTGTACCTTATTTATTGATCTATTTATTTATTCTTTGATAGAGGAGTGAAGTGTGTACCTTATTTATTGATCTATTTAATTATTCTTTGATAGAGAAGTGAAGTGTGTACCTTATTTATTGATCTATTTATTTATTCTTTGATAGAGAAGTGAAGTGTGTACCTTATTTATTGATCTATTTAACTATTCTTTGATAGAGAAGTGAAGTGTGTACCTTATTTATTGATCTATTTATTTATTCTTTGATAGAGAAGTGAAGTGTGTACCTTATTTATTGATCTATTTAACTATTCTTTGATAGAGAAGTGAAGTGTGTACCTTATTTATTGATCTATTTAACTATTCTTTGATAGAGAAGTGAAGTGTGTACCTTATTTATTGATATATTTAATTATTCTTTGATAGATAAGTGAAGTGTGTACCTTATTTATTGATCTATTTATTTATTCTTTGATAGAGGAGTGAAGTGTGTACCTTATTTATTGATCTATTTAACTATTCTTTGATAGAGAAGTGAAGTGTGTACCTTATTTATTGATATATTTAACTATTCTTTGATAGAGAAGTGAAGTGTGTACCTTATTTATTGATCTATTTATTTATTCTTTGATAGAGAAGTGAAGTGTGTACCTTATTTATTGATCTATTTAACTATTCTTTGATAGAGAAGTGAAGTGTGTACCTTATTTATTGATCTATTTAACTATTCTTTGATAGAGAAGTGAAGTGTGTACCTTATTTATTGATATATTTAATTATTCTTTGATAGAGAAGTGAAGTGTGTACCTTATTTATTGATATATTTAACTATTCTTTGATAGAGAAGTGAAGTGTGTACCTTATTTATTGATCTATTTAATTATTCTTTGATATGAGTGAAGTGTGTACCCTATTTAATGATCTATTTATTTATTCTTTGATAGAGAAGTGAAGTGTGTACCTTATTTATTGATATATTTAACTATTCTTTGATAGAGAAGTGAAGTGTGTACCTTATTTATTGATCTATTTAATTATTCTTTGATATGAGTGAAGTGTGTACCCTATTTAATGATCTATTTATTTATTCTTTGATAGAGAAGTGAAGTGTGTACCTTATTTATTGATCTATTTATTTATTTATTGGCTAATGTATTGTATTAGTCTTGTCGTTTAACACTATTCGGTCCGACGTCTTGGGGGTTATTAGGATACTTTGTTAAATAATTATTGGGGATTTTGTTTTCTTTGCCATTTTCAAGCAATGTCTTTAACTTTATCCCCAAGGCAAATGAAAATTCCTTCCCAAACTTCCTTCAAACTAAAAAAGGCCCACCCAGACCCCATTCAAGCTAACTTTGTACGTTTTTCGACAGTGAAATGTCCCGACCGAAGGCCGATTACTTCTAAGTTACGGACTCGCTATCGATCGCCCCCTAAAAATAAAAAATAAAAAATAAAAAATACATACATACAGTATATGTAATAGGATGAAACGTCTTAAAATCTCCCAACTTATGGATTGATACAGTGTAGCCCCCCCACCTCCTCGGACCAAATAGAGTTAAGGTATAGTGAGTCTAACCAGAGGCATTATGAAGACATTATTAAGGTCTTAATAAAATAAACGTGTACCTTTGACGAATACATTTTGGTGAATTTTTATACCCTTTTATGTTTAAGGTATACAAATAAAGATGAAGAAGCAATAACATAGTGAAACATGAATACAACTATAGCTAATATAGCATTATATAGAAATATAAGCAAACATATAAATACATAAACAAATATATATATATATATATACTCAATAATACAAAGTAGATGTTAAATATAATTATGTGGCAATGTACTGAAGGGAAATAGTTACTTCAAGACTATTTCCATTTTCACAAGTAATGAAAAGTCCCAAATCTTCAAACCTCATTCAGCCTTAGAAAAAAAAATGGCTACTCGTTCATTATGAAAAGACTGACTTTCAGTGATTATTTGATACGAAAATATTGGCATAATTAAATTAGCCATAATTGGGGTGTAATTTGTAACCAATCACAATTAGTCAACCAGACGAAATATTGACGTCCTTTGACTATATCAAGTTTCCTACGTTTCGTTGGCTGCAGTGTTTATGAAGTAACATGTCTGGTAAACAAATTATGGCTAATCAAAAATGATAATAACAAACATGAAAAACAAAAACAATATACTGTATATATATATATATATATATATATATATATATATATATATATATATATATATATATATATATATATACGATTGACATCGTAGTGGGACACGGATTGCTGCTTCAGTTGGTGCAGGATCGACCCGGGCTCTGCTAACTGGGAGGAGGGGGTATACATTATTTGTTCTATGTGTATGAAGGAGACAAAAGGCAAATTTGTCTGTAGCAAGTGTCCCTCCCACCCACCTCCCCAAACTTGAAAGAATGATAGACAGACAAATACATATTACCACCAACCCACCAATTAACTTACAAATAAACCAAATTAATGAAATCAATGAAACTAATGAACACATGTGGTACTCCAAGGATTCATATTCTAGGATACTCACACCCAAATTGAGCGCACCAACCATTACGCTACCAAGACAGTCAGAATGTCTGGATATAGGCAAGGTGTATATGGATCTTGGATATAGGGAGCTTGAAGGATGAGGGAAAGACAGATCGAGGGAGAGAGTTCCACAGTTTACTTGTTGAGTGGAAGAAAGACTGGGAAGAATCATTGGTAAATTGGTAGAATGAAATATATATGAAAACAACAGAGATATTGAAATTGAAATTGAAATTGAAATATTTTATTTAGCCATTAATATACAATACAATCTTCCTTACAAATTATCTGTAGAAAAAAAATATATATATATATATATAAAACAAGGCTGAGCCTGAGAGAGAGAGAGAGAGAGAGAGAGAGAGAGAGAGAGAGAGAGAGAGAGAGAGAGAGAGAGAGAGAGAGAGAGAGAGAGAGAGAGAGAAAGAGAGATGCATAATTATAAACACCATATGAGGAGGAACAGTTTATTGACAACGTTTCGCATAATCTGTAGCTTCCTCAAACCTATGATTGGCCTGATGGAGCTATATGCGAAACGTTGTCAATAAAGTGCTCCTCCTCATATGGTGTTCACAATAAAGTGCTCCTCCTCATATGGTGTTCACAATAAAGTGCTCCTCCTCATATGGTGTTCACAATAAAGTGCTCCTCCTCATATGGTGTTCACAATAAAGTGCTCCTCCTCATATGGTGTTCACAATAAAGTGCTCCTCCTCATATGGTGTTCACAATAAAGTGCTCCTCCTCATATGGTGTTCACAATAAAGTGCTCCTCCTCATATGGTGTTCACAATAAAGTGCTCCTCCTCATATGGTGTTCACAATAAAGTGCTCCTCCTCATATGGTGTTCACAATAAAGTGCTCCCTCCTCATATGTTGTTCACAATAAAGTGCTCCTCCTCATATGGTGTTCACAATAAAGTGCTCCTCCTCATATGGTGTTCACAATAAAGTGCTCCTCCTCATATGGTGTTCACAATAAAGTGCTCCTCCTCATATGGTGTTCACAATAAAGTGCTCCTCCTCATATGGTGTTCACAATAAAGTGCTCCTCCTCATATGGTGTTCACAATAAAGTGCTCCTCCTCATATGGTGTTCACAATAAAGTGCTCCTCCTCATATGGTGTTCACAATAAAGTGCTCCTCCT
This sequence comes from Paralithodes platypus, assembly GCA_032716605.1. Classification (NCBI taxonomy): domain Eukaryota; kingdom Metazoa; phylum Arthropoda; class Malacostraca; order Decapoda; family Lithodidae; genus Paralithodes; species Paralithodes platypus. The sequence goes on from CM064574.1 coordinate 3,919,427, forward strand.
CATATGGTGTTCACAATAAAGTGCTCCTCCTCATATGGTGTTCACAATAAAGTGCTCCTCCTCATATGGTGTTCATAATAATTCTGTCAACTTTTCGGAGTATATTTTAATCAGAGACAGGGATATTGGAGATAGGAGTCTTTCTTGGGTAATCGGATCTTCAGGAGGAACAGAAGAACAAGTAAAGACACGAACAGTCCCATATTTACTTGTTTGGGCCACCATATGTTTCGATATATCAAAACGAATGGCGACTCAAATAAAATCTACAATATAAAGGGCACTTTCTGTGAGTCTGTCTGTCTGTCTGTTTGTTCACGAACTACTCCCTCAGTTTTCAAGATGGAGAGCCCATACTTGGCATGCATACAGTATACCGTGTGGCGACACAACCTTTTTGAACCGGAAGCGACATATTTCTAAAAAGAGGGTTAAGTTCTACCTGTATATCATTTTAACCAGCATAGCATTTCAACCAGTAGGTCATTTCAACCAGTGGACCATTTCAACCAGTACCACCAAGCTACTCGCTATTCTATCGCTACTACAATAATCAGTGTTCCTCAGAGCTCTCTCAGTGTATACCACCTCCTCTACGTAGGGCACGTAGCACCCGTCTTGCAACACAATCCCACCCCTACTCTGTGCAACTCTCCAACTCAATATTACCAATATTTCTTCTATTCAACAGCTGAGCTCTGGAACTCTCTCCCTGTATCCATCTTTTCCTCATCCTTATGACTTGAATTTCTTCAAACTCCGTGTGTTCAGGCATTTTGGCTCGACTGTTCCTTGATTTTGGCCCTGTCACTCTTTCAATTCTGGGGGAGGCACTCGTCACAGGCAGTTTTCCCTTTTGCCTCCCTCATCCACATAAAAAAAAGTGGTAACATCTTGGCAGCCGGTCACAGTCTAGGGAAAAGTTTCACTAGGAACAAGTTTCACCTCCTACCAACTCGTAGTCAACACGATTATTTTATTTATATACTGAAAAGGTTAGTACTCTCACCATCATTGGAATGCTCTTTGATAAACAGGAACTAATAATCAGTTCCCACCATCAATATATGCTATTTGATCAAATAGAGCCAATCTTCTTTACAAAAAACATACGTACTCCAATATATTACAGGCAACACAACAAATCAATGGTATATAACAGGTATATTCATATTTATTCACCAACCCACCAATTAACTTATAAATAAACCTAATTAATGAAATCAATGAAAGTAGTGAATATATGTGGTACTCCAAGGACTCGAACCTAGGATGCTCACTCCGAAATTGGGCATAAATGGTATATTATGGTGATATACCTCGCTATCCTTATATTAGATGGGTATATTAACACCAATTTACCTATATAGGAGTATATCATTATGGACACTTTTATATACCCTTTTTCTATCTTTTATATTATTTGTATTGTTTTCTCCCTAGATCTCTCTTAAAAAAAAAAAAAAAAAAAAAAAAAAAAAAACGGACACCCCCTTCGAGGCTCCTACAAAATTACAGGGTCGGTATCGCTCGCCAGGATAAAAATCGCCTCGTAAGTGGTACGAAAGGTCTTCAAATTGACAAATAAATGGACCGAAATGTCTTAAAATCGCCAAAATAATAGGGGCGAACGTCTTAAAATCTCAAAACTAGTGGGGTAAAACATAAAAATAAAAATAAATTACTAACTATATAGTTCTTACCCCCTTCATAACGCCCCCCCCCCCCCCTCTCTCTCTGCTGAACACAGATTGAGGAAAGTAAGCACAGAATATTTTGGTATATTAATACAATCTTTTTATCCACGAATCGCAAGCACAACGTTCGCTCAATATTACGCCCTCGGCAAATGTCCTCAAGTGATACAGAAATTTCGAGACTATTTTATAACTATATACATTAGCTATGTATTTATTAAGCAGCATATGTTTATTTATACCAGCTTAACTCAATTACAAACTGAAGACATTTTATGTATACCGTAAATAGGCCTTCACAAACAAAATAAACTCTGGTCTTTGCGGTGCCGAGTTAAGACGGAGTTACACGAGCAATATTTCTTGCAATTATTGATCAGGTAGTTTATTTTCCTGGCAAAATCTCCTGGTTTTGCATGGCATTGATATCAAGAACAAGACTGAAGGTAGATTATCATAAGTGACAGAATTATTTTAAAAGTATATTTCAGACTTTTTCGAAGATGTCCGGTAATAATTGCTGATACAGTTGCAGAAAAAGTTTGTCATGTGAATCTAGCATTAGGCAGGAAATGTTTTGGAAGGGTTGGCAAGCCTGTGTGTGCCCGAGGGAGGCGTGTTGGTGTTGGTGGTGGAGGTGGGATGCTGACACTAGGGTACCTGACCCCGCCACTACCCCTCCACAGTCACACACATTACCCGCCAAAAAACACACATTACCCGCCAAAACCACGGGGATCTTGCCTTAATTGGCAGGAGAAATGGACAGTGATTAAGTGAGAGGTGTGCATAGCCTTCCACTCCCACAAGAAGAAGAAGCTTGTTTATATTGTGATGAAATAGGGGCTCTGAACTCATCTTCCATGCGCACCCCACAAACTCAAGGACTAATCGGCTGAGACATGAGACAGAAGTGCGGTGGAATTAAGTCGATATTGAATGAGTATATTTGTTTGGGGCCTTCCATCACAAGATTAAAAGGAAGTTTGTTTTGTGAAGTGCTTCAATTTGTGTATTGCACTAATCTTCCACCCACATTCAAGGGCTAAAACGATGAATACATATTACATTACAACTGGTGGATTTATAAACAGTGATTGAGTAAGCAGTACGAACATGTGTACCAGGCCATATTCATATTTAACTGTAAAAGGAGGTTGTTTTTGTGATGTGCTAAATGCCATTAAGTGTTTTGAATTAGTGTAGGAATAAATTTAGTCCACCACCATACTAGGAAGTGTGTATACGTGCGTGTGTGTGTGTGTGTATGTGAGGGGTGCCAGGTATTGGGTGTCACAGTGCAGGAACCCAATAGCTGTATGGTGTTGTGATGAGTGCAACACCTCAACACCCACACTAAACACCTCACCAGTGCCTCTATCACACTTAACACCCCAACAGTGCTTCGATTAAACCAAATAACAGTATAGTGTTGTGGTGATTGCAACACCCCAACACCACCACCTAACACCCAACCAGTGCCTCTATAACACCCTGGTATAGTTCTTGGGAGGATGTGTGTTGCAGCCCAGCTAATGAGGTACCAACCTGGGAACGTGTGAATAAAGGTACGGCTGGAAAAGGTACGTATAACAGAGTATCAACCATTTGCTATACTAGGCCAGATATATGAACGTACAAATGTATAAACAACAACAATAATATATATATATATATATATATATATATATATATATATATATATATATATATATATATATATATATATATATATATATATATATATATATATATATATATATAAGATATATATATATATATATATATATATATATATATATATATACCGATATATATATATATATATATATATAATATATATATATATATTATATATATATATATATATATACCGTATATATATATATATATGTGTGTGTGTGTGTGTGTGTGTGTAATTTGATCTTTACATATACAGCAATACAGACTAAATTAAAAATATGGACTTGGTTTCCGTTTGACACCTTGCTACATTTCATAGTGCCCCTTATTACTAAATGTACGGTTATTGTTATGCATATTATGTGTTGGGAGGTGATACAATAGCCAGAGCAATGCAACTGTATGTGTTGGGAGGTGATACAATAGCCAGAGCAATGCAACTTTATGTGTTGGGAGGTGATACAATAGCCAGAGCAATGCAACTTTATGTGTTGGGAGGTGATACAATAGCCAGAGCAATGCAACTTTATGCCAATTTTCATATATTCTTTCTCATAGCAACCCCTCGATGTTGCTTGCCCTCTAAATCACTGCTGTTCAAAGTGTCCAACAGGGGTTCAGAGTGGGTAAAGGACAATTGGAAAGCGAAGTAGTGTCCTAGGGCTAATGTCCCTGGCAGGGTTAGTAGGGGACAATGTAGATTAATAACATAACACAGCTATAAGTGATTCTGCATGTATCTGAGGAAAAGTGAGTAACATCTGAGCTATTATATTTATACATGTAGTGCTCCTCGGTGTATCTGAGGAGAAAGGAGAACAACAAAGTTATTAATTTACAAAGGTGGATGTCTGTGGCAGTTTTAGCACCACACAGGGTTTGCACTGACTTCCAGCTGCATGTTGATAGTTATAGTTATTATTATTATTATTATTATTATTATTATTACAGGTACGGTCGGCCAAATAAGTGATGATGCGGCACCAATTATGTTTCGATCAATAATTGGTATCAGCACTATCTAAGGTTTAATTAATAGTTTCTAGTGAGATATAAAAACCTGTTCCTATCTTTACACACCCTATTCAACATCTGACAGACATAATTACAGAATAAAGCGAGCAAAACGTAATGACAGGGGCGACACGACTTATTTGACCAACTGTATTACTGATATTATATATAGTGCGGTGGGAATATGAACATGATTAGATTAATATCCAGTATTCGAGAATGGATAATAAGTCGTAGGCGTGTGCATAAACCTTTAACCGTCTTGGTGGTTTAATGGTTAAGGTGTCTACAAATCTGTGTGTGATAACCCAGGTTCGAATCCCGGTGGATCATATATATGCTTTCATTAATTTCATTGGAGGTGTTTGGTGTTGTGGTGAAATTAATAACAAATAGATTATTACCATTATTGTGCAGGTATAGAGTATGGAGGTGGTGGAGACCCTGGTGGCGGTGGCTTTGGGAGTGTTGGCAGCAGTGTTCCTTGGATCACTGGCAGCACTGGCACTCGTCTGCTTCAAGAGAGCCATCCATGCCAACCATAACCTATTCTACAACTCTGATATCAGGTAAAGCTTAAGGGGGTAGTGGACAGTCTTTGGTCCATTTATATATATATATATATTCCTTTATTATTTGAGGGGACAGTGACTGTTTTTTTGTTTTGGTCTATTAATTAATTATTTCATTTAGTTTTAGCTTCCTCGCTAGACCTCCATCAAACTTAGAAAAACACCCCCTACAAATATATCTTGAAGGGGGATCTTGGGGTAGCTTTTTTAAGTTTGATGGAGGTCTAGAGAGAAAACTAGAAAAAACAAAAATATATATATATATGAAAAAATCTACCAAAAAGTGAACCATCTCCCCTTAATAAAATTGTTTTTGTTTATCCAGACCCGAGGTGTTGATGAACGGTGGTGAGGTGTGGAGTGAGCTGGAGTTAGATGATGTCAAGGTGGCCCCGCAGATTGACAAGATCCTCAACGATACTCAGTGGGTCGACGATGCTACTGGTGAGTGAGAGAGAGAGAGAGAGAGAGAGAGAGAGAGAGAGAGAGAGAGAGAGAGAGAGAGAGAGAGATCAAATTTCATGTAAACCTTGGCTGAGGGTGCTGTGTACAGTAATGTGTGCTGATGATCAGGGTTAGGTTGCTAACGTCTGTTAAAAAAAAATAGAAAAAAACAAAAAAACATGATCCTGCAAAACTATCAACTGATGCAACACATGCAGGGTTGTTTTTCCAATACCAGCTGGCTAGCCATCAGGTTAACCCATAGAGTGCTGAACAAACTATATCTGTTTGGTGTTGCGTGACTTGTGTCTCACTCAGGCTTAATACTGTAGGGACCTGTGAATTCAAGACTTTTAAATAACGGTTGCATATCAAAGTAAATTAGATCGCTTGTCTTTTCCACCTTTACGTATATCTCTATATGATACGATAGATAATTATATAAACAAATATATGCAGTATAATTATGACAAGAAGGACAGACCTCCACATTTTACTCTTCTACTTTGCTCTTTCTTTCCTGCTTTACTTTTCTCTCATAATTATTGCGATTTTGTTTTTCAATTTGTATACCAGTACAATGCCTGAAAAATAGAATATTATAAAAAAGGTAGACGCACCTAAAACGAGAGTGAGGTGTTAAATTTACCAACACACTGCCTCCCCCTCTACAGGTCTGATACCCCACTGCCTGGCCATCCTGAAGCTGTGCCACCAGATGACTGAACGACTCGTAGCCTCCACCATGACCCCCATACATACTGATACCCTCCAGGATATTATTGAGGTCAGTACGGGTCAAAGGTCAGTGTGTATGGGGTCACTAATGCCACCACCATGAACCCTATACACACAAAAACACTCCACGATATTATTCAGGTCAATAGGCTGATCACAGTAAGTAGTGCACAAGAGGAAATAAACCGAGAGATTTTATGGGAATTATAGAAAGAGAGAAAATAAATATGTAACATAGTCAATAACAATTAGTTAACCCTCTGTCAAGCAGTTTTATATCGGGCATATCATAAATTTAACTATGAGCAAGAAACACATTCATTTATATATTATACTAGAATACTGCAGGCTCCATTTAACCTGAGCAGTGTCACCACCTTGTCTCTTACAGCGTAAACGAATATCCTGTTGGTCTCAAGTGGTTTCAACCTAGTCAATGTTCCCCCCGTATCCCTCCTTCAGGTAACCCGGCGGTTGTCTCCCCGTATTGATGCTGTGGCCCGGGCGATGTACCCTCCCCTGGACCCTCGGCTACTGGAGGCCCGCTGCTCCGCCCTGGTCCTCACTCTCACACTACTGGCATGGCACGCTAGATACTCCACCTCTCACTCCACCGTCACGCTTATTAACGAGGCGCTCAGGGACATGGACCGACATCTTACCGTGAGTTAGGGTTGATAGAAACACACACACATGCTTTTGTAAATACGTGTGGGACTGAAAATTGATCAATACTCATCTGTGTGTTTACGTAAGCGTGTGTGTTGATCACATGTGCTCAGAGAGCAACAGAGTCACCCTCTCACTTAGTCAGTCATTCACTGTCTTTCACCCGCAAAGGGATGGGTAGGGGGGGAAGGGGAGATGGTTCGGGGTGCTTGTAGGTAAGGGATTGGGGGAGGGGGGGGGGGGGAGTAGGGAGAGGCTTGGGGGAGTGAAGGAGGGGCTGGGGATGGAGTTTAGTTCATCCCAAGGCCGATTTTGCACCATGGAAAAATTGATTGCTTGGCGTGAAACATGCTGACGTTATATGACGTCACCCAGGGTGCTGCCCATTCACCGTATTGACGATATATTGCTACACCAGGGGTCACGAGGTTAAGAACTGTCTTTGTATATTACCCCATTTGCCAGTCTGGGTACTAACATCTATATTCTTACCCCGCTACAGGTACTCCAGGAGGCAGCTCGGAGTCACGACATGAACATTCACGGTATCTTCACTGAGGAGGACACCCGGGATCCATCATAGTGTTGAGTTAATATATACACAGCTATGTATACACTTACTGACACACACACACACACACACACACATCAATATTCACGGTATCTTCACTGAGGAGGACACCCGGGATCCATCATAGTGCTAAATACCAACCAAGATAAAAACACTTCCCAAAACCCCTTCAATCCCCACACCCGAGACACTCGCGAACCTTCAGTGCTGAAGGGTTGATTTATTACGCATAATTATATATATATTGATACTGAGAGAGAGAGAGAGAGAGAGAGAGAGAGAGAGAGAGAGAGAGAGAGAGAGAGAGAGAGAGAGAGAGATGCTATTAGGGAGATTTTGTACTTGGTGATCCTAATGTGAGGTGAGCCAAATGATGATTGCCCTTAGCGACACTAAGGAAACCAATGCAGAACAAAAGTAAATAAACAAATAAATAAAACAAATAAATCCATATTTAAATATAAACACTTTTGGTTGCAAGTTTTACACAATTTAGACTAAAAAAAAAAAAAAAATTGATGAAAAGTGTCAGAGAAGCAATCACTGTTTGGCTCAACAAGACGTGTAAATATATCGCTATTGCAGGAGGTTATTGAGGTGATCATTATTTTGTCTCCAGCCGCCTCCCAACTGCACAGTGGCTGACCTGTTTTTGTTCTCGCCTTTTCGATCTTTCTCTGGCTTGTATCCATTTGGCCCCATTCAGCCTACTGTTTTAAGACGTGTATCCCTATCCAGGTGTCAATTATTTTACTGGTGAGCGGTAGCAAGCCAGCATATTTTTTATTTTTGTTTGACAGCAGGCTAAATTTGTACATTTTTCGATAGAAGAATGTCTCCGGCGAAGCCGAAGACATTCTTCATATAATGATGGCTCGCTATCGCTCGCTAGGAAGAAATCGACACCTAGATGGGGATAAACGTCTTAAAATAGTTGGCTGAATGGGGCCCAATGGATACAAGCCAGAGAAAGAGAGAAAAGGACAGAAATAACAGGCAGCAGGTCACCCTCCTTAATAGATCTAATAGTTTTATAATACAAATCACATTTATATAATATACGGTACATATTATGCAAAATTGATGCTGTAAGAATTGTTATATATACAATATTTTGGTATGCAAGGTTAACCCCGTCTGTACCGGTGATGTACTTTTAATTCTATTCCGGCAACTAGTAGACGATTTTGTTCAGCTTAGGAAGGACGTCTACCCATTAAAAGGCTACAGACGATCTCAATTAACCCTTTTAACTACCATATATCCTTCCTAAGCTTCATAAAATCGTCTAAATGTAGCTGAAATCAAATAAAAAAGACGTCGCCGGTACAGAAGGGGTTAATCCACTGTATGTATTATTATAGACATATTAAAATATACAATTATAGCCTTTGTTATATATTATAGCCTTTGTTATATACAATTATAGCCTTTGTTATATATTATAGCCTTTGTTATATACAATTATAACCTTTGTTATATATTATAGCCTTTGTTATATACAATTATAGCCTTTGTTATATTATAGCCTTTGTTATATACAATTATAACCTTTGTTATATATTATAGCCTTTGTTATATACAATTATAGCCTTTGTTATATATTATAGCCTTTGTTATATACAATTATAGCCTTTGTTATATATTATAGCCTTTGTTATATACAATTATAGCCTTTGTTATATATTTTATAAGCTAATAAATATGTTGTATATGAAAATAATAGTGAAAACTGTATGTACTGTACTGTGCTATATGGAAATATATATACTGGTGCGTCTCCATAACGTTATTACTAACCACTGCTGAGAACTGGACACACACACACACACACACACACACACACACACACACACACACACACACACACACACACACACACACACACACACACACACACACACACACACACACACACACGCACGCACACAGACACATACATACACGCACACACACACACACGCACACACACACACCATAATACTGTACATATATAGGGCGAATTAGAAGGCAAATTTATTAACCCCTTCAGCACCATGATAGTTATTAACCCCTTCACCACCATGATAGTTATTAACCCCTTCACCACCATGATAGTTATTAACCCCTTCACCACCATGATAGTTATTAACCCCTTCACCACCATGACGTAATTTATTAACCCCTTCACCACCATGATTGTTATTAACCCCTTCACCACCATGATAGTTATTAACCCCTTCACCACCATGACGTAATTTATTAACCCCTTCACCACCATGACGTAATTTATTAACCCCTTCACCACCATGACGTAATTTATTAACCCCTTCAGCACCATGACGTAATTTATTAACCCCTTCACCACCATGACGTAATTTATTAACCCCTTCAGCACCATGACGTAATTTATTAACCCCTTCAGCACCATGACGTAATGTTCATCATATTCTGGTTACCATTAGCCGATTGTCTTTAGTCTACAATCTACATCTAGGACTCAAAGGGGTAAATACGATCTCTGCTGAAAGGGTTAAACGTTAGACGATTTTATTCAGTTTACAAAGGGCCCCCAATAATCAACAGGCTTCGAATGATCTCACTTAACCCAATTTACTACCACAGATCCTTCCTAAACTGCATAAAATCGTCTAAATATAGTTAGAATAAATTTTAAAAGACGTCGCCGGTACGGTAGGGTTAAGCTATAAGATGTTAAAGGGTTAGGATTTGTGCCAGGTTAGCTGACACGGATTTGTGCCAGGTTAGCTGACACGGATTTGTGCCAGGTTAGCTGACACGGATTTGTGCCAGGTTAGCTGACACGGATTTGTGCCAGGTTAGCTGACACGGATTTTAGTTGAGCTTGCACTGGTTGAAGTACACTGGTTGAAATGGTTTACTGGTTGAAATGGTTTACTGGTTGAGTTCCCCGGTTGGTAATGGCATGATGGTGATGGTGTAAGTCACGTAAAGTTTGACATGGGATCCATGAGACGTAAATAAAGGGACAATGCCAGCAAACAGTGCCAGTCTTTGTGGGTTGGGAATTGTGGTGCAGGGAGTCGATGGTGTAAATCTTGTACGGTGGCGCTAATAAGTCATGTGGAGTGGCTACGAATTCATGTGGGCAACTGTACATGCACGCAGAGATACATACACTCTACCTTTCACACACACACACACACACACACACACACTCACAACTATGCTATCAGATACTGTACATATGTGAACAGTGGCGTGACAATGACGTAGAGTTATATAAAGCCGGTGTCACACGAGCGTATTTTCCGGCAATTTTCGATGAGCAAGTTTTTTTTCGTACGACTTTGAGGCTTTTTCGCCTTGGCATCGGAAACTAGATCGAAGGTAGATTATGTTACGTAGTTTATTTCTTATGGTACTTATATTATCAAGCTGCCAGAGGACAATTGCTCGTACAAATTGACGGAAAAATCGCTCGTGTGACACCGCCTTAACACAAGATCATAAATGGCCACGAACCCATTTGAACCAGTATCGAACGCAAACGAGACGAAACAGTTATATTGCTTTACAGGTTCACAGCTTTGAATGCTGAGAACTGAACACTAACACACAAGGGACTGGAGTTCTCGCAGAGAGGCTACAGTCCTGACGTTCTTCTTGACTTACAGTGTGCTGGCTTAATAATCCAGAAGGGTTGATAGCCTCTGAAGTCCCATTTTAACACACACACACACACATTTGGGCAAGTCTCCTAACGGTGTAGCCTCTGTTCACCTAGCAGTATAATTAGGAACCTGGAATAAGTGGACGAAGTTGTGACGTCCCATCTGGGGTTGGTGATCGGTTACAAGGTGAGATGGGTATCGTACTGGTCAACCTAAGCTACTGGTCAACCTAAGCCTTCGGGTGAGACTGGTACCGTAGTGAGAATGGTACCGTACAGATTAACCCTAAGCCTTCGTTACCAGATGTCGCCAATTGGCTAACATACAGACTACACACACATCCACAGCCATTCCAACGATACATAAACACTTAACATGCATTTCACGCAATACATTCCCAGTTAAAGAGGCGCGATAATAATGAGCTTAGCTCGCATTGCGTGGATTCCCCTTTACGAACAAGTGAGTGAGTAACATGAAAGAGGTGGATGGAATAATTAATCAGTCAATCATACCAGCCAAGAAAGAATTCGACAATACCACTTTCCACTCTGCACTAAACACACCACGAAGTCCATGTTATCCTATATATCAACACGGGATATATAATTATGTACGAAGAGTGTGTGCTAAACCTCTAATCTTCTTAGCAGTACAGTGGTAGAGAACTGTCGTCCTGTTTGAGGGTCCCGAGTTCGATTCTCGACAGTCGCAATCATTCATTCATCATTTATTAACCCTACCATGTATTGTACTTACTACTTAAGTGTTAAGTAGTCAGAAGTTAGAAGTGTGTGTGTGTGTGTGTGTGTGTATTTCTAAAATTGTAATATAAGTGTGTGAGTGTGTGTGTAATATATATATATATATATACAGGGTGTCCCAGGAGGAAAGGGCATAACTTTGGGAAATGATATAACAATGTATTCTAAGGATAAAATGTTCTATAACAAAAATTCCAAATCTCAACCGTTAAAGATATATTGAAAATGTTATTTAGTGTCCTCCCCCGCATCACTATAATGGACTCTTCCATGTCAAATAGTTGCCAATCTGTACAAAGTGAGCTAACATGTCTATAATAATTTTGCAACTTACAGAATTATAATATCTTGATAATAATATGGTAAAACAATTGCAGTTAGATGGGGGTGTGGTAGGCTCTAAGACAGCTAGGTCAGCCTTATGGGGAAATACTGAATAAAATAAAATTTTCAACGTTCATTATCTCAATACTGGTTGAGTTTTGGAACATGTCTTACAGAACATTTTAGGCTTAGAATATTTTGTTTTATCATTTCCCAAAGTTATGACCTTTCCTCCTGGGACACCCTGCATATATATATATATATTTACTTATATAATGTGTGTGCGTGTGATGGGTGTATGTGTGTTTGAATTAAGTGTGTGTATGTGTGTATGCTTGAATGCAGTGCGTGTGAGTGTTAACAAAAGACACAGTTATAGTCACCATCAGCCAAATACAGTATATCCCCACCATAATGCTCCATACCTCATTATTGTGGCTCTTCAGTCTTCTTGGACACTCGTAATCTAGTGGGGCTAACAATGGCTGCAGTGTTGTGGAGTTTGTGTGTTACTCAGTTACTTGTTCGTCAAGGGGAATCCACGCAATGCGAGCTAAGCTCATTATTATCGCGCCTCCTTAACTGGGAATGTATTGCGTGAAATGCATGTTATGTGTTTTATGTACTGTTGGAATGGCTGTGGATGTGTGTGTAGTCTGTATTTCTGTGTGTGGTAGAGTGGGTGTGTGTGTGGTTGTGTGTGTGTGTGTGGGTGGGGTTGGGTGTGTGTGTGTGTGGGGGGGGGGGGGATTGTGTATGTCTGTGTGTGGGTGGATCGTTAATTTCAAGGTCATTATGGGGGGGGGTCGTTAATTTCAAGGTCATTGTGGAGGGGGGGGGGGTGCCTTGTGTATCTTGACCCCCTTTTCCCTCATGCTTAGTCCCATTAGTTTCGAAATTTTAAGACCTTCGCCCCAGTAGCAAGGGACTGGAGCTCCAGGAAAGGGGCTCCAGTCCTAACGCTACTCTTGTCTTACAGTGTGCTGGCTTAATAATCCAGAAGGTTAGTAGCCTCTGAAGTCTCATTTTAACTCATTTTCAACTAGCCCCATTAGTTTGGCGATTTTGAGACCTTATGTGCCATTTACTGTAGGTGTCGATTTCATACTGTTGAGCGAAATCGGCCGAGCTATTTTTGTACCGAACAATGCACAAATTTATCTAAAAGCCAGGTTTTGGGGGTAATTGTTAAACCTTGATGGAGGTCTAGGGAGGAAACTAAATAACATTAATTACAAAAATAAATAATCATAAATAAATTGTATGTGTGTTTATGTATGAGAGAGAGAGAGAGAGAGAGAGAGAGAGAGAGAGAGAGAGAGAGAGAGAGAGAGAGAGAGAGAGAGAGAGAGAGTGAGAGAGAGAGAGAGAGTGAGCGAGAGAGAGAGAGAGAGAGAGAGAGAAAGAGAGAGAGAGAGAGATAGAGTGAGAGTGAGATAGATCGATAGATTGATATAGATAGATGAACCAGTACCGATACAAAGGTCAGCCCTGTGGATCTACGCGGTCTGCGGGCGGGTTCAAAAGAAGAAGATAGACAGATAGATAGAGAGAGAGAGAGTGAGAGTGAGTGATAGAGCGAGAGTGAGATAGATAGATTGATATAGATATATATATATATATATATATATATATATATATATATATATATATATATATATATATATATAGATATATAGATAGATAGAGAGAGAGAGTGAGTGAGAGGGAGTGATAGAGTGAGAGATAGATAGATAGACAGATAGATAGATAGAGAGAGAGTGAGTGAGTGATAGAGTGAGATAGATAGATTGAGAGAGAGAGAGAGAGAGAGAGAGAGAGAGAGAGAGAGAGAGAGAGAGAGAGAGAGAGAGAGAGAGAGAGAGAGAGAGAGAGAGAGAGTGTGTACCCCACAAACCCACCACTCGCGCTTCAGACCCCGCACAGGACACCACACCGCCGCGTCCGCCACTAGGGAGTCCGGCCTCACGTCAACTTGTATTAGTGTTAAGGGGAGATGGGTCGGTTTTCTGGACACTTTTCTCCCTCGTGTTTAGCCCCATTAGTTTTGAGATTATAAGACGTTTGGCCCATTAGTTTGGCGATTTTAACACCTTTCGCACCATTGCGTTGTAAATTTTATGACCTTGCGTGCCATTTAGCTGTCGAGTTTTTCCTAGCGAGCGATAGCGAGCCTGTAATTTTAAGAGGAACCGGCCTTCGGCCGGAACATTTTTCTACCAAAAAATTTACAAATTTATCTTGAAGGGGGTCTAGGGGGTGTTTTTCTAAGCTTGATGGAGGTCTAGCGAGGAAACTAATAAAAAATAAATTAATAGACCAGAAAAATCAGCCACTATATAATTTATACCCTTAAGGGGAGATATATATTTATGTATTTATTCTTTTATTCATCTATAAAGTAATGTTTTCTAGTGATCTCCCTAGACATCCTTTTCAGTAGATTCTGGCAACTACTCGACCATTGTATTCAGTTTGAAAAGGGCCTCCATCAATCACTTGAGGCATGCTATGCTTACAGGTACCTACCCGATAGCACTATCGTTAGTGAGTGCTGTACTGTATTTTATATATTATTTTGTAATAGTATAGATATCTTATCAATATTTATATTTTGTACTATTGTTAATGTCTTGTCATGTTGCAAATTTGATTTTAAATAATATTTTGACATTTAACATTTAGTTTCTTTATTCATGCAGAGTTTAGTAAAATTTGCCAGAACGTCCCGGACTTCCCAAACTTGACTACTTCCTTTAACGTGACGATAGTGCGTTGTTATATGTGCGATTAGTTTGCTTGGGAAACAGATTAACTTGCTCATGTAGTAATGTACACCCTATGTGGTGGATTGTGTTCTTTTATTTAATAATTTTCATTTTAGTAAGCGTTGTTTCCACATAGCGATTTTGATAATTTAATTTGACTTTATATTGTCCTTGTCCCAGTTTTGGTTTGTTTAGTTTGCAAGTTTTACATTTTAATTAACAGGTATCGAACTATCTCTCTGAACCCATTGTACGACCACAGATCCTTTTTAAGCTGCACACAATCATCTAAATAAAGCTAGGATAAACTTGGAAACCCGTCGCTGGTACTGGAGGTAACCCTTTGAGTACCAGCGACGTGTTATATTCTATGCTACCTATATGAAGACGATATTATGCAGCTTAGGAAGGATCTACTACTATTACTACTTCTACTACTACTACTACTGATATTGCTGCTGCTTCTACTACTACTACTACTACTTCTACTACTACAATTACTACTACTTCTACTGATACCACTCAGTCTGTGCATCCTCTCTTTGGACCCTAGACTAGGTCAGAATAGTCATCAAAGCGCCTGACTTCGTTGTCATTCAGCTACTTCCTATTCCGGGGTAAGCACTCAGACTCATCATCGTGGATTACTACTACTACATTGATTTTTATTTAATATTTTTCATACATTTCATGTTACTACTACTACCATCACCATCTCCACCATCACCACCACCACTACCTTATATTTAATATTGTACACATACTAAATTTCACAAGCATCAGATACTACTATTCTACACCATGCAACTTCAATCCAGTCTCCTTCCAATGCGACCCTCTGCCACTGCTGCCTCGTAGTCTACTTCTGCCACCGTCACTGGTTGTGGTGCAGACCTTCTTGTTCCCCGCAGGCATAGTAGTGCTGATCTGAGCAATGAGAAAGATAGACGGCATCTCATCCAGGCTACGACGTGGCTCCTAGGCTGTTGCTTCTTCTCTGCGATGATCTCTGCTAGCCTTGAATAGAAGCACTGGGCCCTGGGTCCCATCCCTCCTGATGTGGTGAAGACTAGTGGGGTAAAGCTGCCATGTTCGACTTGTAAGATCCTTTCTCCATATGTCCTGACCTTCTCTCGTTCGTTCCTCTTGTGTGCAGCCTCCAGAGACAGCTCGCTGTAGCTGTGGGCCATTGGGTCAAATACTCTTATGTCAAAGAACGCTCGCTGTGCATTTGTCCAAAAGCCTCTTGCACTAACGTCCAATCTTGCTTCAGTGGATGTGTTGGCCGTCCTGTGCTGCATGGTCTCTCCACCCAAGGGAATGAGTGATGGTTCGCTCACCACATCTCTACACACCTCCCTGAGCATGTTCGCTGTTATATCTCTTACTTCATCGTGCCTGATGCTGATGAATCCTCCTTTCTTACATATCATGGTGTGGTCTGTATCGTTGATGGTTCCACAAACGCATCGATCGGGCAGTCCTTCAATCGGCCAATCATACCTCAGTGCAATAGCATCATTAAATTCTTGTTTGTTGAGATTGAAGCTTTTTGCCTTGATTGGTAGTGTTGTCAGCCAATTTGAAGCACCCGTTTCTTGTGCTATTTGTAGTTTTCTTGTTTGTCTCGGGTGAAGTTGTCCCATCAATTGTGCCAGGTCATTTTTCTGTGAGTTTTGCCTCTCTGACGTGATGGTCTTTCTGATGTTGTAGATGTCTGCCTGGTCTACTTCACCGTCAGAATCTTGTGCTATGATACGGTCAGTGAGAGATCCTGTTATCTTTACCGAGTTCTGGTATTCCGTTACTGCCCTCTTCACTGGGTCGATGATTCCCATCCCTCCCAACCTAGGAGGCAGTGCGAGCAGCTCCCTCTCTGTATCATTCGGGGTGTGCGACTTTATCCACGCTGGGATGAGTTTGTCTCTGATGGCATCTTCCAGCGGTTGAAGTAATGCGCTGACATTTGGAACAGTTCTCATCAAGTAGGTCCAGCGATGTTTGACCCCATATGTGAATGCCGAATACGCGGCCTGTGGTTCCGTCTTTGAAATTTTGGCCAGTTTCTCAATTTCATTTACCCATTCTCTGACCTTCTCCTCTATGTATTTGTTCTTGAACTCTTCCGTGCCGATCACCGCCCCAAGGTGACGCTGTCCGTCCTTTGTTACTACCACTTCACTACCGCTGAAAGCTTCTACCGCCCTTTCATAATGTTCTGTTTATACTATTAGTATTGACGTCCTGGCATTTGGATGGTACCCTATATTTTGGTCCTACCTCTGATATTTGTTCCCACCAGTGCTTGAGATTGTTGACTTTTCCCGCTCCAGTGAGATCGTCTGCATAGGCCACCTGCTTTACTTGCGTCGCCTCATGGCTTGTTAAGGTTAGCAACACAACCCAACAAAGACCCCACGCTACCCTCCTCGCACCGCCCCATCACACTCCTATGCTCCCCCTCCAAAGTCATGGAACGCCTAGTATTACAACTAATTACACCCGACCTACCCCTAGCTCCAACACAACATGGCTTTAGGCCACTGCACTC
Source organism: Paralithodes platypus (assembly GCA_032716605.1). Lineage (NCBI taxonomy): Eukaryota > Metazoa > Arthropoda > Malacostraca > Decapoda > Lithodidae > Paralithodes > Paralithodes platypus. The sequence goes on from CM064574.1 coordinate 3,936,857, forward strand.
CACAAACACTCTTCTCACAGACCTTACACAAAGAGCTTTTGACGGCATCAACTCAGCTAGACCACCACACAGATCACTATTAGCCACACTCGACATTAATAAAGCCTTCGATGCCATCCCCCGCCACAACCTAACAAACAAAATCTACAACACAAACATGCACAACAACACAAAAAGGTGGCTGGCCAACTTCCTAGCAGGCAGATGTGCACACGTATCTTTTGCCGGTCAGTCATCTAAAATCAGAAACTTTCCAAACGGAGTCCCACAAGGATCCGTCCTATCGCCCGCACTCTTCAATCTGTACATGCACGATATAACTACACCCAATACGCCCCAAATAAACTTAGCCTCCTATGCAGATGACATAACACTCACATGCACACACCATGACCCAAGAAGAGCAACAGATCTCCTTCAACCCTATCTCAACACACTACATGGCTGGTGCACTACAAACAGACTTAATCTAGCCCCAGCCAAATCCACCGCAACCCTGCTCACAAGCTGGACAGGTGAACACGAATACATCCCTCAACTCACCATAAACAACACACCCCTAACACATACACACACACCCAAAATCCTAGGAGTAATATATGATACTCATATGACATTCAAACAGCACACCACAAACATTAAAAAGAAACTGACACCCAGACTTAACGCCCTCAGGTCACTTGCTCACACAAAATTTGGACACAACAAAGAAACTACCACCACAGTATATAAACAATACATAAGATCAGTGATGGAATACGCAAGCCCAGCCTGGGCTTCTAACCTAGCTGAAACACATCATAAGACCTTACAGACTATTCAAAACAAAGCCCTGAAGATCATTACAGGCTGCACAGCTACTGCACCCACAGATCACCTACATCAAGAAACCAAAATCCTCAAAGTCAAAGACCATCTGGACATGAGAGGCACTCAATTCCTGGCAGCAGCCTCCACGAACCAAGACCACCCACTAAACTACATGGCAACACACCCACAGACACCAAGAAATATCAAAACAACACCCAGCACACGGTATCACACACAATTATTGTCCTCTCTCCCTCCCTGCCCACCCCGAACCAACTTCCAGAAGCACATCCATACTCATATCTCTCGCCAATCCATCCACTCACTCACAGACAACACGCAGCTGCATGCACGACCTCCCGAAATCCATCCTTCCGAATCCTCCCTCCCTCGCGAGGACAGAGTCCACCTGGCCAGGCTGAGATGCGGACATCATCCAGCTCTCCTGAGCTATCAGAAGAGACTGGATGACTCCGTTGTCGACGCCTGCCCGGGATGTAACACAGCACCCCATACCATTAAACACATCATAGAAGACTGCATTTCACACAACCACTTACGCCAACAACATAATCTACACTCAATGAGAGCTCTGTGGGAAAGCCCGATCGTGGCCATGGCCTTCCTCAGGGACTCGGGGCTGTTCGGCCAGGCAGCTTAGGGAACAACAACAACAACAACAACACTGAGAGACCTAAGGCGTACATTGCCATTGCTACTGGGTCACCTTGTGTGGTTCCTTCCATTGATTTCAGAGGTGTTCCCCTTCGTGTGTTCTGGTTGTTTACTATGAAGAGGTCCGCAGGCTTTTTATAGGTGTTCTCTACGTAGGTGGCAAAACTGGGGCATTTTACTTTGATGTTATGTATTGCCGTCTTTCTGTTGATGGTGTTAAAGGCGTTTGTTGCATCCACTAGCAGCACTACTACTACTACTACTACTACTACTACTACTACTACTACTATTACTACAAGAGGAAGTATTAGAGTGCCTGGAGTGCCACAGCTATGAAGTTGGCCCTCACTACTGTTCTGCTATGTGGCACCCTCCTGGCCCTCCCACAAGACAGAGTGTGGGGGAGTGGGGGGGTTGTGGGGGAGAGGAAGGGTGTGGGTGAGGGGGGAGGAACTAGTGGGGGTGTGGGTGAGGGGGGAGGAGTTAGTGTGGGTGAGGGGGGACAAACTAATGTGGGTGGGAGTGCTATTGATGGTGGGAGGAAGGGTGAGGGTGAGATAAATAGTGTGGGTGTGGGTGAAAGTGTTAGCGTGGGTGAGGGGGAAGCACCTACTGTGGGTGGGGGTGTTAGTGATGGTGGGTGGAATAGTGTGGGGGAAGTAGGAGATAAGCCTAGTGTGGGTGGGAGTGTTAATGTGGGTAGGAAAGCGAGTGTGGGGTCCAGGGATAAGGTTAGTGTGGGTGAGAGTGTTGGTGTATATGTGGGGGTGGGATGGAAGATTAGCGAAAGAATAACAGGCGATGTGAGGGCTAATGTGGGTGGGCGAACAGGTGTGGGTATGGGTGTGAGTGACAGTAGAAAAGCAAAACAGGCTGGTAGCATGGGTGAGGATGTGGGTGAAGATGTGGTGGGGGTGGATGAAGATGTGGTGGGGGTGGATGAAGAGGATAGTTTGAGTGTAAATAATGACGGGAGGGCTAGTGTGGTTGCCGAGGAATTGAACATGGGTGAGGATATTGAAATAAGTGAAGACATGGGCATAAGTGAGGATATACTTGTTGATGAGGATATAGGTGTGAATTTAGATAAAGGCATAGGTGAAGGCATAGGCATGGATGAAGGCAGAGGTTTGGATGAAGGGATAAGCATGGATTATGTTAAAGGTATGGATGCATATACATATATTGGTCAAGGCTTAGGTATGGAGGATGATATAAATATGGATAATAGTGTAAACATGGGTGAAGGAATAGGTATGGATGAAGGTATAAGCATGGATTATTATATAGGCATGGCTGATAACATAGGCATGGATGAAGGCATATTTACGACTGATATCAATATGGATAATAGTATAAGCATGGATGAAGGCATAGGCATTGATAATTATAAAGGCATAGATAAAGGAACAAATATGGATGATACTATGTATATTGATGACAGGCTGGGGAAATATAATGACATAGGCATGGATGAGACCACATATGCGGATGACAGCATAGACGTGTATGATAATAGAAACCTGGATGAAGGATTAAGCATGGGTGATGATATAGCCATGGATGAAAACACAGACATAGATGATTATAAAGACATGGATAAAGACATAGGGATAGACAAAGGTATATTTATGGATAGGGGTGAAAATATTGATCGAGCTGAGGATAAGGGCTCAAGAAAAGAAGACATAGGGATAGACAAAGATATATTTATGGATAGGGGTGAACATATTATAGACATGGATAGGGGTATGAATGTGGATATGGATGCAAATATTGATAAAGCTAACAATAAAGACACAAGAAAAGGCAATATACAAATGAATGAGAGTCTGAATGTGGGTATGGGTGAAAATATTGATAAAGCTGAAGATAAAGGCACACATAAAGACATTATTGATATGAATAAGCGTCTGAATGTGGGTATGGGTGAAAGTATTGATAGAGCTGAAGGTAAAGGCACAATAAAAGACACTAAATACATGACTAAGGGTCAGAACATGGGTATGGATGAAGGTAGGCAGAAAAGAGAGGCCTATAAACCCGTCTCCCCCACACACCACCACCTGACTTCACTGATGCTGGTGGACTATTTACTCTATCATCACATCAAGACCATCTGCTTCCTCAACACAGGTCAGTTCTATACTACTACTACTACTACTACTACTACTAATACTAATAATAATAATAATAACGATAATGATGATAAAATAATGCTAATATGGTCTACTACTATAATTATAAATATAAATATAAATAAAATACAAAACTATAAATTTAATCATATACTACTACTACTACTAATAATAATAATAAACTATATCTATCTATCTATCTATATGCTCAGGCCCAATCCCCATTTTGGGGGTAGCCGACTCAAGACAGAGCAAGAACAGGGAAAACACAAAAACAACATAAAACAAAAAATAAACACAGATAAAAAACACAAACTCTCACACATCCAGGTCACCCAGGAGAAGACCCAGAGACCAGGGTTACCAAGGTCGCTCCAGCACTCCCCCGGCCCCTGACCACCCGGAGAGGTTCCGATCTCGGCAGGCAGACATGCAGCGGAGCCAAAGCCACAAGCCCTCCCACCACACTTCCAGGCACACCCTTCATATTAATCGTCTCCCCGGGCCAGGCGCCTGATGGACTATTATCTAGTCCAACTTGCGCCCGACCCCTTACTCCAAATGACCACGTGTTCACTCAACTATTCACAAGCATTCTCCATTCACTCCTGTCCACTACTACTAATAATAATAATAATAATTTCAATGTCCTCACTGAACACTACGAACATATAACACATTACCGTAACGAACAGACAGACAGACAGACACAAGATCCATTAACACATGGTGTATATGGACCTTGGACAGGCACACCACCGTATTGCGTGACGGGGCCTCATAAATAGAAACACCTACGACTCACGGTATCGCTAATTGTCACATACCATTATTATTGGCATGGCTATAATGTACAGTGATTGACGGCGGTATCACACGAGCGCCTTTTCCCAGCAATTTTCTAAGAGCAAGTTGTTTTCCTCGCAATATTTTGGGGTTTTCTTACGTTCATATTGGGCACTAGACTTAAATTATATTATGTTTACTGGCCTAAGAATAAATATAAGTTTAATACTAATGTTACCAGACGAAAATTGCTCCAAAAAATTGCTGGAAAAAGTGTTCGTGTGACACCAGTTCTGCAGTATATAGGAATACAAAGGAATACAAAGGAGAACAAACTGCAACAGACCAATTGGTCCTTACGGGGCAGTTTGGTTTTCTAAAACTACTACTCTATTGACTACGAGGTAGAGAAAAGGATAGCAAAGAAGAATACAAAGGAATACAAAGGAGAACAAACTGCAACAGACCTATTGGTCCTTACGGGGCAGTTTGGATATCTAAAACTACTAATCTACTGACTACGAGGTAGAGAAAAGGATAGCAAAGAAGAAGGCTCCTCCCCACCCACCACTCCCTCCAGCTAATGCTGGCATGGAAACAGATAGGAAAAATACCATGCAGTATTGAAAAACTGACACGGAAATTCGAACAGGACAGGGAGAAAAAAGAAGTTGATTTGTAATCTAAGCTAACTCTATTTACTACAATTCTGAAAGGGAACAGATGTATGAAAATCAATATACATTGCGGTATGCGTTGACATTTCGTTGCGCGTTATTCTGAAAGAAACTGTGTTAATCGGGGGTTATTTGCCATGTGTTTATCCAGATGGTTCTTAAATGTTTCGACAGTATTACAGTTTACAATGTTCGAGGGTAGTCTGTTCCAATTATTCACAACGCGGTTGAAGAAGAAATGCTTCGCCTCGTGAGAATGAAAACGCTTGCCTATAATCTTATAACCATTGTTTCTCGTGTTTGCTTGATTGATCGTAAATAATTCGCTTACATTTAGGTTGCTGAATCCCTTGAAGATTTTGAACACCTCTATTAGGTCACCTCTCATTCTGCGCTTTGTTAAGCTAAACAAATTTAGTTCTTTTAAGCGCTCTTCGTACGGTTTATTACGCAATCTAGGTATCATTTTAGTGACTCTGCGTTGCACCCTTTCAAGTTTATTTATGTCCTTTTGGTAGTACGGTGACCAGAATTGCACGCAGTATTCGAGATGGGGACGCACCAATGAGTTGAATAGAGTAAGTATGATTTTTTCTGATTTGAATTTGAATGTTCTGCTGATGAAACCCACCAATTTATTAGCAGTTTTTATTACCTCTGTACACTGTTTACTCGGCTTCAGGTCACTTGATATTATAACTCCCAGATCCTTTTCATTATTTGTATTTGATAGTTGAATGTTGTTCATTGAGTAATCTTTTTTAGCGTTGTTACTACCGATGTGTAATACTTTGCATTTTTCTATGTTGAATTTCATTTGAATTTCATTTGGAGGAGGAGGAGGAGGAGTACAAAGGAGTACAAAGAAAATCAAGCAACAACAGATCTAGTGACCCTTCTAGGTTGCTTGTCTTCCAAAACACTGAGGATCAAGTGTCCAAACAGTGGTTTAGAGTGGGTAAGGGAACATTGGAAAGGGAATTACTGCCCTGGAACTAATGTCCGTGGCAGGATTAGGAAGTTAGTAGAGGACAGATGGGTTAGTAACTGAGGGGGGGATAAAATAAAGTTATTCATTTACAAACGCAGTCAGTCGCGGGTTTGATGCGAGATATTTGTCTAGGCGGAGTTTAAATGAATCAACGGTGATGCAGTCTATAACGTTTCGGGGAAGCCCATTCCACAAGTTGACAACTCGATTGAAGAAGAAATTCTTAGATTCGTGCGAGTTAAAAGATTTACCAATAAATTTGCAACCGTTTCCCCGCGTGTAATTAGATTGGTCGATAGTGAAGTACTTACTACAGTTCATATTGTCGATGCCTTTGATGATTTTGAACACTTGAATTAAGTCAAGCTGAGTGCCATTCATCGAATAGTTTGCTTTCTCATTTAGGTATCCGATATGTAGTACTTTACATTTATCCGCATTGAAACTCATTTGCGAAATTTGGATATACATATATATATATATATATATATATATATTATACGTGCACTGTGTAGCTTTACCTGGCCTCACACACTGTATTCGCTACTTTAGGGCAGGCTGAGGTTATTATTTTGTCAAGGGGAGATAGTACTGGACTTTAATAACACTTACATTGTACACGAAATTTTTGATTACTACAAAAAAAAAAAATAAATAAAAAAAATAAATAAAAATAATAATAATAATATACTATATATATATATATATATATATATATATATATATATATTGAGAATATATCACAAATACACGTGAGCCACTAAATGTTTCTAGTCTCTCAGTGGGGATCGAACCATCGACCATCAGAACGATAGCCGACGCTTTAATCAATTACACCACGGCAGTCTAAAAGACACTCAGCCTTCTATCCTATTTATGTTAGGGAGAAGGGAAACCCACTAGGCGAATATATTTCAATTCAAACCTAGTTGTAGGATCCATATTTCCAGAATACCATACACGGATTTTTGAGTGTCCCGACGCAACTCGGGTTGAAATTGATTTCATTTAATTCTAACCCACAAAGCATGAGAGTTACAAATATTGAGAATATATCACAAATACACGTGAGCCACTAAATGTTTCTAGTCTCTCAGTGGGGATCGAACCATCGACCATCAGAACGATAGCCGACGCTTTAATCAATTACACCACGGCAGTCTAAACCTACAACTAGGTTTGAATTGAAATATATTCGCCTAGTGGGTTTCCCTTCTCCCTAACATAAATAGGATAGAAGGCTGAGTGACTTTTAGACTGCCGTGGTGTAATTGATTAAAGCGTCGGCTATCGTTCTGATGGTCGATGGTTCGATCCCCACTGAGAGACTAGAAACATATATATATATATATATATATATATTACATTGTATATTATACATAAGGACAAAAACAAATACAAGGATAAATCTATACACGAAAACAGATACTATGAGACTTAAACACTATATAATTGCGTTTAGATGTAGTTGTACAGTATATAAACACTATATAATTGCGTTTAGATGTAGTTGTACAGTATATAAAATAAAAGGTTTCTGGAGTAATTGTGGAGTCCAATCATGTAACGAAGTAGGTACAGTCGGCCTAATAATTAATGTCTCGGCACCAAGTAAGTTTTTATCAATAATTGGTATCAGCAATATCTAAAACTTGATTTACTCGTTTCAAGTGAGATATGCAAACAGGTTCCTACACTTATCCACCCTATTCAACATCTGACAGACATCAATACAGCACAGAGCGACCCAAACGTAATGCCAGCTTAGACATGACTTATTACCTCTACCGGTTTTTTTTTATTAAGGTGACAGTTACAAAGTGGTGTACAATCTATCTTATTCTAGTTACATTGTAGTTTATCTTATTGTACCAGTACCTCCCTACAATCAACCTAGTTGTTCCCCAATTCGTCCCTCCGCCACGACCATTTCAAAGTCCAAGTCTCTCACTCTTGTCCTCTGTAGCGGGGAGGACCTTGTACCCCTGAGACATAGGAGTGCAGACCTGAGAAGAGAGAAAGAGAGCCGGCATCTCATCCAAGTTATGACTTGGCTTCTATGCTGGCGCTTTTTCTCTGATATTTGTTCAGCTAATCTGGCATAGAAGACACTTGCAGAAGGTCCCATACCTCCCGACGATGAGAAGACCAGAGGAGTAAAGCTTCCTTGATCCCTGTTCAAAATTCTTTCTTCATAAGCGCGTTTTTTCTCACTTTCGTTTCTCAAGTATGCCGCCTTGTGTCCTCGCTCACGATATGTTTGTGCTCTTGGGTTGAAGATTCTGATGTCGAAAAAAGCCCGTTGTCCCCTCGTCCAAAAACCTCGAGCACTTACGTCCACTCTTGCTTCATTTGAAGTATTTGCAGTATTGTGGGCCAAGCGCTGTCCGTCCATAGGCAGAAGTTCCGGTTCGATTCTGACATCATGGCACACCTCGTCCAGCATTTGTGCAGTGATGTCTCATACTTCATCATGCCGGATACAGATGAATCCTCCTTTCTTACAGGTCATACAGTGGTCTGGGTTGTTTATTTCACCGCATGCACATTTCAGCGGCAGGTTCGAAACTGGCCACCCATACCTCAAGGCTACGGCATCATTGAATTCTTGTTTATTTAAGCTGAAGCCTTTCTCCTTTATTGGTAATGATGTGAGCCAATTTGAAGCCCCCGTGTCTTGTGCCATCTCAACTCTCATTTCCAGTTCTTCCCTACATCTGGTCTTAATTTGTTCTAGGCTATGTTTCTGTCTCTCTTCTCTGCTCTTTGTAATTTCCTGTCTTGCATTTCGTTGTTCATCTTCGTCCACCTCATCATTTTCACCGTACAGTAGCACTAATAAGTCATGTCTCAGCTCTCATTACGTTTGGCTCGCTCTGTGCAGTATTAACCGCTTCTGTACCAGTGACGCCCTTAGCTTAGTATTATGGCAACAATTAGATGATTGCATTCAGCTTAGGAATGACCTGTAGCAATTAAAAGGTTACATGTAATCCTATGTAATCCTATTAACTAACAGATCCTTCTTAAACTGCAAAAGATCGTCTAAACATAGCAATAATATAATGAAATAGACGTCGCCGGTACAGAGAGGGTTAATGTCTGTCAGATGTTGAATAGGGTGGGTAGGTGTACGAACATGTTGGTTTATCTCACTCAAAATATATAAATAATGTTTAGATAAAATCGCTAAACTAATGGAACGAACGTCTTAATATCTCCAAACCTAACGAGGCTATACACAAGGGAGAAGGAGATCCAGAACCCCCCCTCAATCGATAAGGTAAATTGTGATGATAAGCCCGTTCACAAGAGTTATGCATTATATATTAGATCTAGTTACCTCAAGAAGAAGAGGTAAATAATTCAGTACTTCTAGGATAACACTCCACTGATGAGAGAGAGAGAGAGAGAGAGAGAGAGAGAGAGAGAGAGAGAGAGAGAGAGCGAGAGAGAGAGAGAGAATAGCTACATACCTAAACACAAAACTAAACCCCTTACAGACCCTCCTGAAGACCCCTGGATTCGTCAGACAGTGTTCTTCGCAGCCAGCCAGCGAACCTCCTACTTCCAGGTGTTCTCAAGGCCACACCTACACCGCACCTTCAGTCTTAACACACGTACGTTCATCCTAATTCTCCTTCTGTTCTGGCTATCATTGGACGATTTTATTAAGCTTTGGAAGGACCTATGGGACTCAGAGGGCTAGTTGGTATAGTTTGGAAGGACCTATGGGACTCAGAGGGCTAGTTGGTATAGTTTGGAAGGACCTATGGGACTCAGAGGGCTAGTTGGTATAGTTTGGAAGGACCTATGGGACTCAGAGGGCTAGTTGGTATAGTTTGGAAGGACCTATGGGACTCAGAGGGCTAGTTGGTATAGTTTGGAAGGACCTATGGGACTCAGAGGGCTAGTTGGTATAGTTTGGAAGGACCTATGGGACTCAGAGGGCTAGTTGGTATAGTTTGGAAGGACCTATGGGACTCAGAGGGCTAGTTGGTATAGTTTTTACTCCTTTAACACCTTCAGTGTGGGCATATTTCTGCTATAATAGGATTCATTCAGGCACTCTTGATTACTTAAACAAGTGCCTGAATGAAATTAAATGTTTGCAGCAAAAAAATAGAAGAAAAGAGCTTTCAAAGGACACCAGAACGAGCTGTGTAGCTTGCGGGGTTCACCTGAATCATTACTACAGACATTGGCAATATTCGCTAATAATTAGCAATGTTGCGCTACATTTGCCTTTGGCAACACTGAATATATCTCGCAAGACATGGGGTGAGAGTCTCAGTGCCGCGGCAGACGTGCCTGAGAGTGGATGGGGGCCTGCCGCGCTCCTGCTCACTCGCACTCGTCTCCACAGGCTTTCATGGGCTTTAAATTGCAGGAAATTGCCAGGACGTGCCTGTACGGTTCCCGCAGTGAAAGGGTTATGTTGCAGAGGTTCTTCCCAAGCTTCCATAAAATCGTCTAATGTAGCTGGTCAGCCTCTCTCATACATGTAGGTGCTCTGAAGTCTGCACCTACGCCGCACATTCAACATTTATGAGAGAACCAGAAATCTTCACTTACATGATGTTATTCAGAGGAATTTCTTGGGTGAAAATAGACAGAAGGAAAACTTTCACTACATCGGTAAAATCGTTCGTGTGTATCCCCCTGAACCTGTCCAATACTGTGCCGTCATTTTCATCAAACTCCGGCTTATATTAAGACAATCTTAGTATGCTTAGAATGCCTAATGGTCTTTCTAAGTTAGAAAGACCATTAGGCATCAATGGAGTCGAACTATATCCGTCAACTCTCTGAAATCCACAGGACCTTCCTAAGCTGCATAAAATCGTCTAATGTTAGCCAGAATGAAGGGAGTGACACATATATTTCTCCCCCCAGACCTCAGTAACAGGAGTGCGGGGCCCTTAGACGTACAGCCCTGCGGGGACGGTGTGCTGGTCATTCACCTAAGGAACCAACAGGATATGTACTTCTTCGACCAGGTGAGACAGTTTTACATGCCTTGGATTGCCGAAGGTCAGGTCAGGTCAGGTCAGGTCAGGTGAAGGTATTGAGGGATAAGCTTTTACAACAGCACCTCTATGAATCATTGACTGTGAGGCTTATTTTCTTCTTCTCCTTGAGGATCAGAGGTGGTAGATTGGTTAAGGGGAGGTATTTAGTTTGTTCCCTAGACCTCCATCAAGCTTAAAATTACACCCCCTCGAGTCCCTTTCAAGATAAATTTGTAAATTTTTCGGTAGAAAAATGTCCCGGCCGAAGGCCGATTCCTCTTAGATTACAGGCTCGCTATCGCTCGCCAGTATAAAATTGACACCTGAATGGCACGAAAGGTCTTAATATGGGGTGAAAGTTCTTAAAATCGCTAAACTAATGGGGCAAACGTTTTATAATATCAAAAGCAATGGGGCTAAACATGAGGGAGAAAGGGGTCAAGAAAAAAATCCCTCGAGTGGAGATCTCCCCTTAAAATAGGACTTCAGAGGCTATCAACCCCATTGGATTATTTGTCCAGCTCACTGTAAGTCAAGAACAGCGTCGGGGAGGGGGGGGGGGGTTAATAACCAGGACGATCGGGAGACTCCTTAATTTACACAATACACAATATTTTTAATAAGCCTAAAATATACAGGCCTTTCACAACATGTAGGCAGAGGTCTTCAACAGGATTTTCACAAGACGTAGGCGGAGATCTTTGAAAATATATCTATCTTTCATCCAAGTGATGATGGAACAAATGAGCTAATAGTTTCGTAAAGACCATACCAACCATGTCTTTAAAAATATATCTAGAAACTCATACACTGGTCACAAGCATGATAAGAACGTAACTCTTATTACATCCTATATCCCCTATACACTATAAAACGTAACTCTTATTACATCCTATATCCCCTATACACTATAAAACGTATCATCTCTGTAGCCTACTTGAATGAATGATGGTTACAGATAATAAGTAGGAGATTAGAGAGTTTTGGATAGAGGAAGAATAAGTTGAGAAATGGGAAGTACGATAAATGATACAATTGTACCATCCGGGGCGATACATAAATTACGGTACTGAATACTTGACGGTGGGTACAATTGAGGTTGACAAATCGTGGGCCATCGGTGGGGTTATCGACGGTCGTTATAAGATAGTGGGTTCTTTGTCACCGGTAATGGTCACACATATCGCCATCAACAACAACAACAAGACGCGATAAATATTTCGCTTAATTTCTTGTGAGTCTAACTTAAGGGGGGTCACCTGCTTTTGTTCTCTTTCTCTCCTGTTCTCTCTTTTTCTGGCTTGTATCCATTCGGACCCATTCAGCCAACTGTTTTAAGACGTTTATCCCCATCCAGGTGTCGATTTCTTCCTGACGAGCGATAGCGAGCCAGCATTGTATGGAGAAATCCGGCTTCGCCAGAGACATTTTTCTATCGAAAACAGTACAAATTTAGCTTGCTGTCAAAACAAAAATATATATATACTGGCTCGCTACCGCTCGCCAGGAAAATATTGACACCTGGGTGGGGTAAACGTCTTCAAACAGTAGGCTGAATGGGGCCGAATGGATACAAGCCAAACAGAGAGGGAGAGACAAAGGAAAACAAAAAAAGCGAGGTGGGCTCCCTTAAGCCGGTATCACACGAACGCTTTTACCCTCAACATTTATCCTCAACACTGGTCTGGCAGCTTATGATGTCAAAATTTATAATATTTCGGTTACGCAAATTCATCTATCACCAGTCTAGTTTCCGATACCAGTGCAAATATTCCAGAAATGTTGCCAGAAAAATGTTGATTATCGAATGTGGACTAAAAAAGCTCTCGTGTGATACCGGCTTAAATTAGTTATTATTATTATTATTATTATTATTATTATTATTATTATTATTATTATTATTATTATTATTATTATTTAGTTTGCTCCCTAGACCTCCATTAAGCTTAAAAAAAAAACCCAAAGACCCCCCTTGGAGATTGTACATTATTCGGTAGAAAAAAGTCCCCGGAGAAGGCCGCTTCCTCCTAAATTACAGGCTCGCTATTGCTCGCCAGGAAAAAAAGGAGAAGATTAATTAATGTTATCCTACTTGGAGTATATATTCCATTCCATACCTATCCAATCTCTCTCTCACTCTCACACTCGCTCTCGCGCTCTCTCTCTCTCTCAGGTGTTCCCCGGTGCAGCCCCTGACATCAGATGGCTGCTAGTGACATCCTCCATCCTCCTCCACCACATCTCCTCCTCCACCCGCCTCCACCCTGCCCACCTTCCCATCAGCAGCAGGGTAGGCACCTCACATTTTCTTTTTTAAAGACCAACTAACATCATAATATTGCATTCCTGAATCCATCTTTCCCTCATCATATGACTTACATTGCTTCAAACTTCGTGTGTCCAGACATTTTGGCTCGAACATTCCTTGATTTTGGCCCTGTCACTGTTTTAACTCTGGGGGAGGCACTCGTCACAGGCAGTTTTGCCTTCTGTCTCCCTTACCCACATAGAAAAAAAAAAATCCTCATTTTCATTTCGAACAATGAATAGCCATAATTGGATAGGTTAATTTATTATACAAATCGTATTTTTATAGTTGACTCAGTGAAGGCAGAGTAATTATTCAGTATAAAAACAAAACACAAAATGTTCCGGTGACGTCGTAAGCTAGAATCCACATTAAGGGGAGGTATTTAGTTTGTTCCCTAGACCTCCATCAAGGTATTTAGTTTGTTCCCTAGACCTCCATCAAGGTATTTAGTTTGTTCCCTAGACCTCCATCAAGCTTAAAATTACACCCCCTTGAGTCCCTTTCAAGATAAATTTGTACATTTTTCGGTAGAAAAATGTCCCGGCCGAAGGCCGGTTCCTCTTAAATTACAGGCTCGCTATCGCTCGCCAGGATAAAATCGACACCTGAATTGCACAAAAGGTCTTACTATGGGGTGAAAGTTCTTAAAATCGATAAACTAATGGGGCAAACGTTTTATAATATCAAAAGCAATGGGGCTAAACATGAGAGAGAAAGGTGTCAAGAAAAAAATTCCTCAAGTGGAGATCTCCCCTTAATGTATCTAACGGCACAACCAAATACAACATAATAATAGTGGATTTTTCGGTCTTTGAATTACTTTGAAGAGCTTAATTAGCTTTCCATATACTATAAAATGTCTTGCCTATTCTAAAGTAAATCGTTAGTTAGAATAAAAACATAAATATACGTCACCGTAACTGAAACTTGATATAACCCTTTCAGTATTGGTGCCGTCTCTTTCATTATATTCTGGCAACTATTAGACGATTTTATTCACCTCAGGAAGGGAGTCTACCAATGAAAAGGCTACAGACTATCTCAATTAAGATTTTTTGCTACTGTATATCCCTCTCAAGCTTCATAAAATCGTCTAAATGTAGCTGAACAAATATAGAAAAGACGTCACCGGTACAGAAGGGGTAAATAATTTGTTTCTCCAGGTGACAGTGGCCAGGTATAGTGAAGGAGAGAGCACCATAGCCCTACTACAAGCCTATAGTGACCTCCACCATAGCCATACCATCACCTTACAGCCGTGTGGTAGTTGGCAACCTTTTCATACAACATTGCCACGTTACCAGAGGGAACGGACCAAAAGTGTAAGGAGAGTCTAAAAATATGTATGTATAATGAATGGTTGCAAAATTATAAAATCGTATTTGTTTAAGTATAGGCTATTAGTAATACACTTGTGCACTATGTACAAATAATATGTTATATTGTACACAAATATAATAATCACTCATAAACCACTAGAGTATAATCACTCATAAACCACTAGAGCATAATCACTCATAAACCACTAGAGTATAATCACTCATAAACCACTAGAGTATAATCACTCATAATCCACTAGAGTATAATCACTCATAAACCACTAGAGCATAAGTATAATCACTCATAAACCACTAGAGTATAATCACTCATAAACCACTAGAGTATAATCACTCATAAACCACTAGAGTATAATCACTCATAAACCACTAGAGTATAATCACTCATAAACCACTAGAGTATAATCACTCATAAACCACTAGAGTATAATCACTCATAAACCACTAGAGTATAATCACTCATAAACCACTAGAGTATAATCACTCATAAACCACTAGAGTATAATCACTCATAAACCACTAGAGTATAATCACTCATAAACCACTAGAGTATAATCACTCATAAACCACTAGAGTATAATCACTCATAAACCACTAGAGTATAATCACTCATAAACCACTAGAGTATAATCACTCATAAACCACTAGAGCATAATCACTCATAAACCACTAGAGTATAATCACTCATAAACCACTAGAGTATAATCACATATAAACCACTAGAGTATAATCACTCATAAACCACTAGAGTATAATCACTCATAAACCACTAGAGTATAATCACTCATAAACCACTAGAGCATAATCACTCATAAACCACTAGAGTATAATCACTCATAAACCACTAGAGTATAATCACTCATAAACCACTAGAGTATAATCACTCATAAACCACTAGAGTATAATCACTCATAAACCACTAGAGTATAATCACTCATAAACCACTAGAGCATAATCACTCATAAACCACTAGAGTATAATCACTCATAAACCACTAGAGTATAATCACTCATAAACCACTAGAGTATAATCACTCATAAACCACTAGAGTATAATCACTCATAAACCACTAGAGTATAATCACTCATAAACCACTAGAGTATAATCACTCATAAACCACTAGAGTATAATCACTCATAAACCACTAGAGTATAATCACTCATAAACCACTAGAGTATAATCACTCATAAACCACTAGAGTATAATCACTCATAAACCACTAGAGTATAATCACTCATAAACCACTAGAGTATAATCACTCATAAACCACTAGAGTATAATCACTCATAAACCACTAGAGTATAATCACTCATAAACCACTAGAGTATAATCACTCATAAACCACTAGAGTATAATCACTCATAAACCACTAGAGTATAATCACTCATAAACCACTAGAGTATAATCACTCATAAACCACTAGAGTATAATCACTCATAAACCACTAGAGTATAATCACTCATAAACCACTAGAGTATAATCACTCATAAACCACTAGAGTATAATCACTCATAAACCACTAGAGTATAATCACTCATAAACCACTAGAGTATAATCACTCATAAACCACTAGAGTATAATCACTCATAAACCACTAGAGTATAATCACTCATAAACCACTAGAGTATAATCACTCATAAACCACTAGAGTATAATCACTCATAAACCACTAGAGTATAATCACTCATAAACCACCAGAGTATAATCACTCATAAACCACTAGAGTATAATCACTCATAAACCACTAGAGTATAATCACTCATAAACCACTAGAGTATAATCACTCATAAACCACTAGAGTATAATCACTCATAAACCACCAGAGTAGGCTATAATTAGAGTTAATTAACCCCAAGACCTGAGTCCCAACATTTCCTATGGAATATTGGAAGTCATCAGAATGCAAGTCGACCGTAAAGAGAAATAGTTACCCGAACACAAACTCAATAAAAACCTAATAACCTTGCCTAACCTTACAAACTAACCTACTCTAAACAGGCCGAGTTCTTTTCCTCTGACTTGCAGAATTCTTCTTATATCATTCCTAGGTATCTTAGTCCAATAATTTTAATCATTCAGGTTTCAAATATCTTAGAAGTTTGATGTTTCAGAATCCAATAATTTCACCTATGCTCAATATTATAATTATAAGATTATATTATTATTGTTATTTATTTTTTAAGAGACAATGAATGGCGGAAGAAAACACAATGATAAAAGAGAAAAGTTCAAATGAATATGTGTCTCTCTGGAATGATCACAATCTCTCATCCAGGTTGTCGACGAACCTCTCGCCCAGGGTGTACATAATGCAACACTCAGCACACCACGGGTTAACTTGGACTGGGAGAACTTCAAGACCAGATTGAAGCCGTTCCCAAGGTTAGCGAAGAAGAGACTGAGGTTCGGGTCCTTGGAGGAGGTGGAGGGTGATCCTATCTTACGACGGGATGATCTGACAGGGGTCCACCTACGCTGCACCACCATAATGGTTTGGGGTTGAATTGTTATGTGTCTGGTTGGGATGACCTCCCATATATATATATATATATATATATATATATATAGAGAGAGAGAGGGGGGGGGGGAGGACAAAGAGTATTGGAGACGAAAAATAACCATTGATTACTGTGAGTGGTGTAAGTAACGAAATTTAAGTCTATGATCCCAATAACACAAACGTCAACACACCAGTCGTCCAGAACAAGGTACAGTCGGCCACAACAAATCAGTATACCCTCCATGATTCAATGTATGGGAGGAAACTTAGTAGGATTGAAATAGAAGCGTATTTTCTTATGCAAAAGTATATAGTTATGACCAATTATCGGATATATAGCAATTCATTTTTGTCAGTCAACCATACCATCATCGCGGTTTTTGTCAGACAACCATACCATCATCGCAGTTTTTGTCAGTCAACCATACCATCATCGCAGTTTTTGTCAGTCAACCATACCATCATCGCGGTTTTTGTCAGTCAACCATACCATCATCGCAGTTTTTGTCAGTCAACCATACCATCATCGCAGTTTTTGTCAGTCAACCATACCATCATCGCGGTTTTTGTCAGTCAACCATACCATCATCGCAGTTTTTGTCAGTCAACCATACCATCATCGCAGTTTTTGTCAGTCAACCATACCATCATCGCAGTTTTTGTCAGTCAACCATACCATCATCGCGGTTTTTGTCAGTCAACCATACTATCATCGCAGTTTTTGTCAGTCAACCATACCATCATCGCAGTTTTTGTCAGTCAACCATACCATCATCGCAGTTTTTGTCAGTCAACCATACCATCATCGCAGTTTGTCAGTCAACCATACCATCATCGCGGTTTTTGTCAGTCAACCATACCATCATCGCAGTTTTTGTCAGTCAACCATACCATCATCGCAGTTTTTGTCAGTCAACCATACCATCATCGCGGTTTTTGTCAGTCAACCATACCATCATCGCGGTTTTTGTCAGTCAACCATACCATTATCGCGGTTTTTGTCAGTCAACCATACCATCATCGCGGTTTTATAGCAAATTGTTCTTGTAAGTCAACCATGCTACATTTGGTGGCCAACTGTACCTCTCTCTCTCACTCTCACTTTCACTCTCTCTCTCTCTCCGTCACCAGAATCGCCAGCTCATAATCATTCCGACGAAGCCAAACACTATAACACTGCAGGAAGGACAAATTAAGGGGAGGTATTTAGTTTGTTCCCTAGACCTCCATCAAGCTTAAAATTACACCCCCCTTGAGTCCCTTTCAAGATAAATTTGTACATTTTTCGGTAGAAAAATGTCCCGGCCGAAGGCCGGTTCCTCTTAAATTACAGGCTCGCTATCGCTCGCCAGGATAACATCGACACCTGAATTGCACGAAAGGTCTTAATATGGGGTGAAAGTTCTTAAAATCGCTAAACTAATGGGAAAAACGTTTTATAATATCAAAAGCAATGGGGCTAAACATGAGGGAGAAAGGGGTCCAGAACAAAAATCCCTCAAGTGGAGATCTCCCCTTCAGCGGGTCAGGAATGTAGCGTTGTGTATCCAGGGGGTCATGATCCTTGGTGTGGCTCGGATCAATGTGATAAGAGTTGATCGTGGGAACCTATCAGAAACAATGGATCCAGAACAACTCAACCAGTAGACCATTTCAACCAGTAGATCTCAACCAGTGTCAAAGTATACATAAGTGTCAAAACGAAATTCCAACCCAACTCAACCTAACCTAACAGTATTGGTTGAGGTGGTACTGGTTGAGAGCTACTGGTTGAATTGGTTTATTGGTAGAGTTGTCCTGTCACCCAGAAAAATACAGTAGTTGACCAAAAAGTGACGTTATATTTGCTGTTATGATAAGTTCCTTTGTTCTGTGTGTGTGTGTGTGTGTGTGTGTGTGTGTGTGTGTGTGTGTGTGTGTGTGTGTGTGTGTGTGTGTGTGTGTGTGTGTGTGTGTGTGTGTGTGTGTGTGTGTGTGTGTGTGTGTGTGTGTGTGTGTGTGTGTGTGTGTGTGTGTGTGTGTGTGTGTGTGGCTGCTTGGGCTATTAGTTCCTGATTTATAAAGAGCGGCTAAAATACTATGGCGTCTCATCCATTATTTTCTAGCAGCAGCCGATTTTATTGACATAGGAAGGACCTACAGAAATCAAAGTATTTAAAGTATTCTTAAATAACCCTTTGCGTTTCACAAATACTTAGGAAACAGATTAAAATAGTCTACTGATAGCCAGATTATAACGAGGAAACATTTTCTTCGTAACCATTTGAAGATTAGGACGCATTTTGACAAAGTTTAATCTGGCTATCAACAGGCGATTTTATACAATTTAGGAAGGATGTGTGGGAATTATAAGGGTAAAGCCTATCTCAATTAACCCTCAGACTTCCATAAACCCTTCCTAATATGAATAAAATCGTATAATAAAAAACAGAAAACAGAAAATAATTGCGTCATCGTATCTTCTAAGGGTTAAGGGGAGGTTTTTAGTGTGTTTCCTAGAATTCCATCAAGCTTGAAATTACACCCCCATGACCCCCTTTCAAGATAAATTTGTACATTTTTCGGTAGAAAAATTTCCCGGCCGAAGGCCGGTTCCTCTTAAATTACAGGCTCGCTATCGCTCGCCAGGAAAAAATCGACACCTAAATGGGATGAAAGGTCTTAAAAGTGACATAAATGGGGTGAAAGTTCTTAAAATCGCCAAACTAATGGGGCGAACGTCTTAAAATCTCAAAAGCAATGGGGCTAAACATGAGGGAGAAAGGGGTAAAGAAAAAAATCCCTCCAGTGGAAATCTCCCCTTAACCCATAGTAATTTACAGTATAATAAATATACACTAAACAAACTCTCTCTCTCTCCACCCACTCTACGTACGGGCGTTCAGTCACCGCCCCGGACCATACTGACGCCCACGACAGATAACAACGTGCAGATCTCCGGCATTCTCGGCAGCGCCTTCAATTATCTCAAGGAAGCCACTAATTTCACGTAAGTAATGGCTAATGTGTGTGTGTGTGTGTGTGCATTATAAACACACATAGACGTAACAAAATCAATATGCTTAAGGGGAGATATCCACTTGAGGGATTTTTTTATTTACCCCTTTCTTCCTCATGTTTAGCCCCATTGCTTTTTATATTTTAAGACGTTCGCCCCATTAGTTTGACGATTTTAAGAACTTTCGCCCCATTTATGTAACTTTTAAGACCTTTCGTGCCATTTAGGTGTCGATTTTTTCCTGGCGAGCGATAGCGAGCCTGTAATTTAAGAGGAAGCGGCCTTCGGCCGGGACATTTTCTACCGAAAAATGTACAAATTTATCTTGAAAGGGGGTCAAGGGGGTGTAATTTCAAGCTTGATGGAAATCTAGGAAACACTAAAAACCTCCCCTTAATAAGTTTATATAATTGTTTAAGGAGAGATGGGGCGTTTTTCTGGTCCCCCTTCTCCCTCATGCTTAGCCACATTAGTTTTCAGATTTTAAGACGTTCGGCCCATTAGTTTGGCGATTTTAAGATCTTTCGTCCCATTTCTCTGTCAATATTAAGACTTTTCGTGTAATTTAAGAGGAAGCGCAGCCTTCGGCCAGGACATTTTTCTACGAAAAATGTACAAATTTATCTTGAAGGAGGGTCGTGGGGGGGGGGTGATTTAAAAAAAAAGCTTGATAGAGGTGTAGGGAGGAAACTAAACAAAAATAAATTAAAAATATATGAATAATTAAGGATATAAATACGCCCATCCCCCCTTAATAAATACGCCCATCCCCCCTTAATTAAAGAAGCCGGTAAACCCACGTAAGTTATGGATATTATGTACACTAGCAATATATATGTGTGTGTGTGTGTGTGTGTGTGTGTGTGTGTGTGTATAGGGGGGGTGACCTGTTTTGGTTCTGTCCTTTTCTATCTTTCTCTGGCTTGTATCCATTTGGCCACCATTCAGCCTACTGTGTTAAGACGTTTATCCCCATCCAGGTGTCAATTTCTTACTGGTGAGCGGTAGCGAGCCAGCATATTTTGTATTTTTGTTAGACAGCAGGCTAAATTTGTAAATTTTTCGATAGAAAAATTTCTCCGGCGAAGCCGGATTTCTTCATATAATGCTGGCTCGCTATCGCTCGCCAGGAAGAAATCGACACCTACAGTAGATGGGGATAAACGTCTTAAAATAGTTGGCTGAATGGGGCCGAATGGATACGAGCCAGAGAAAGAGAGAAAAGGACAGAAATAACAAAAAGCAGGTCACCCCCCTTAAGGCGGTCACACGAGCGATTTGTCCGTCAATTTTTACGAGCAATTGTAGTCTGGCAGCTTTAAAATCTCAGTTATATCAGAATTCACCCACTTTATACAATCTGCCTTCAGTCTAGTTTCCGATGCCAATGCCGCATGCGAAAGAGTCTCAAAATAGTACGAGAAAAAACTTGCTCAAGGAAAATTGCCGGAAAAAGCGTTCGTGTGACACCGGCTTTACACAACACATAGACGTAACAATACTATACCCTGTTCCAAATAACTAAGCCACAACTCTGGAACATTAACCTCTCACAGACGACTAGAGTAATCCAGTTAATATTTCTACTATTTGGGAAGGGTCAGCCAGGGAATAGGTGTAGACATGTACAGCCCATTTGCACTAGCCTGTTATGAGTTCCAGAGGTTAGGGTATACGGTTTTTGGCCTACCAATTTAGAACAGGGTACAGTATTCAAAATAGATGTTCACTATACTCAGTTCCAGCACTCTCAATAATGATTAGCTCTTGTGACCGTGTTCAAGGGGGCCCACCTCGTTTTTGTTTATCTCTCTCTCCCTCTCTCTCTGGGTTGTATCCATTCGGCCACATTCAGCCTATTGTTTTAAGAAGTTTATCCCCATCCAGGTGTCCATTCTTTCCTGGCGAGTGTTAGCGAGCCAGCATATTTAGGAAAATGTTCTTGACAGCAGGCTACATTTGTACATTTATCGATATAAAAATGTCTCCGGCAATGACAAAGGTTTTAATAATCAAGGTCGCACAAATCAATCAGCTGGACCTACATCCTATCAACCTCCTCCCCATAGGTCGACATGTAAGGCAACCCAAGATGGCCAATGGGGCGGGATAGTAGGGAACCGTTGGACAGGCATGATCGGTGACATCGTGCGGGGTGAGGCAGACATCGCACTAGCCTCCCTAGACATCACTCAACAACGCAGTCAGGCCGTAGACTTCCTCATGGTCATCGTCAGCACGGAGTGAGTTATCAACATAATTATTAACCCTTACACTGCGGGGACCGTATAGGTACATCCTGGCAATATCCTGCAACTTAAAGCCCATTAACCCATCCAATACCAGCTCAGTAGATAAGTCACTCCCCAGTCCCAGCGATGGCTGGGAGCCATCAGTAATGTACTTCCCTTGTACCTGCCTGTATCAGGCTGTGCCTGGTACCACATCTGTTTAACCACTGCTCTTGATATGGCAACACTTCTCATAGAAGGCTGGGAGAGCCAGTATTCCTTCATCTCTTGAGGTGGAAGGTTGCTCTATCTTGCCATTTTGGCCACATTGCTTGGGACTGGTGGGGACTTTTATTACTGTATCCTCCGGTACAGCAGGGGTTAATGCCTGTGGAGGCGAGTGCGATTGAGCAGGAGCACGGTAGGCCTCCGTCCGCTCTCCGACACATCTGCTGCGGCATTGACTAACCACATGTCTAGCGAGATATATTCAGCGTTGAAAAAGGCAAATGTAGCGCGACAATGCTAATTACTAGCGAATATTGCCGATGTCTGTAGTAATGCTGCGGGTGAACCCCGAAGGAGTGGCCACGAACGAACCGCCCCCATGCACCCCTGTCCACAGTCAGTCGATGCCCCTCCTCCCAACCAGCACCACCTTCATCCATATATATTCTTCACTCTATCCTTCCACTTCCTCTCTCTCTCTCTCTCTCTCTCTATATATATATATATATATATATATATATATATATACTAAAACTACATCAAGACTAATCAAATAATCTGTCCTTTAGCTACAGGTTGGTGATGAAACGACCGACCAACGACGACCAGAAATGGACGACCTTCACCTCCGAGTTCTCCGGTGGTGTGTGGACGGTGCTGGCGGTGGTGGTGGTAGCGCTGGTGGGAGCTCTCAGGGCGGCCACGATCTGTCCCGGCTCGGAGAACGACATTCCCCTCAGCGAGTGTGTCATCATTGTCGTGGGCGGGCTCTGTGGCCAAGGTAAGGTTTGTAATTTGCTCCCTAGACCTCTATCAAGCTCTAAAAAAATCCCCAAAATCCCCCTTCTAGATAAATTTGTACATTATTTTTTTAGGAAAATGTTCCTTCGTGCCATTTACTATGGGTTTCAGAGGATGTGTTACATAGTTCTTTCGGGAATAACGTATTAACAAACAGTTGGATCAGTATGATATTTTGCCAGAGCTTGTTTCACATCGTCCCCTACTTTTCGTCAATATAGTGCATTACCAAAAGTGGAGAATTAAGCCACTTGTCCTTGACTCGTGAAGTTAAAGTCACACCTGAATGACTAGGAAACGGACAAGGCTACCGTGACGTACCTGTGAAAACCGCCAAGACATTGCTCTTCCATCAAACACGGTCGTTATCACCCACCACCCTACCCTACTCTCGCCTTTACATTCAGGTTATCTGTCACTATCAAATACAAATATACAAAAATAACACATGGTGTCTGGTGTTCTGCAGGTGTTGGCGCACTATACGAGCCAACTGGTGTAACTTATGGGGCTAAACATGAGGGAGAAAGGGGTCCAGAAATAAACAACCAACCCTCCTTATTAACAGATTCTTTTCCATTGTGTTGCTCAGGTTACACGCTGCAGTTTCAAGCCGTTGGAATTCGTCTGGTGTTCCTAACGATGTTGGTGGTGCAGGTGTTGGTGATGGCGCACTGCACGAGCCAGCTAGCGTAACTAATGGGGCTAAGCATGAAGGATAAAGGGGTCCAGAAATAAACAACCAACCCTCCATAACAGATTCTTTTGTGTTGTGTTGTTTAGGTTGCACGCTGGAGTTTCAAGCCGCTGGAATTCGTTTGGTATTCCTGACGATGCTGGTGGTTCAGGTGTTGGTGATGGCACACTACACGAGCCAACTGGTGTCCGCCATGGCGGTCGGGCCTCCACTGCCGGACATCGCCTCTATCAGCGACGTCAGGCAGCACCCCAAGCTCAAGATGGGGTTTATCAAGGGCTCCTCCGTCACAGAGTACTTTAGGGTAAGGTCACCTACTACAGTTAATTCATTATAAGTAGGCCAGAAATCCAGACCCCTAACCTCTGTAACTCAAAAAGGGCTAGAGCAAATGGGCTGTGAATTTCACAGTTATTCCCTGGTTGACTCTACCCAAATGGTGGCAATATTAGCTTGATTACTACACCCTTGATACTGGCAAAAAGGTAGCAATATTGAAAATTATTAAGCTAGTTAAGTCCTTTATATAGATTACATATAGTATAATTATGTAATATTCAGGTTTGGGTATCAATGATTCACTGTACCTAGATGCTATTCAAATTCAACATTTTCCTTCGTACATTTCAGACGTCAGAGAACTTAGACCACCAGATAATATGGAATGGCATGGAAGAAGAGAACCTTGTGGGGAGCCGAGAGGAAGGCATGGCCCGGGTATTGCAACGCCCCTATGTCTTCCTGGCAGCCGGGCACTACCTCAACAACAAGTACGGGAGAGACTGTCGCTACTTCATCCTCCCGACCTCCAACTTCCCGTCCATCAGTGCCTTCGCGATCAAGAAGGGTTCACCTTACATCCCGGTGCTAAATAATATGTAAATATAACGAGCTGGTCTTTCTATGCAGTGTTTGACTGAAGCAACTTAATTAAGGGAATACTATTGTTTAACCTATTGAATGCGATAGGCGTCAGAAGAGGCTTTAGTCCTGGTGAAATGCGATAGGCCTCACATTAGCACAATTTTCAAACACGTATGAAAACCGAGGCAAAGGTAGTATATGTATGAACATTGGTTGACAAATAACTCAAAGTGGCAACTTTCGATAACAATTATCAAAACACACTTATACCTCACACACACTCTCCTCCACCCTCATTATCGTATAAGCAGTGGCAAAGCTCTGGTACTGTCCCTCAACCCCAGATATTTTCCATATACTATATACATATATACCAGGGAGTCATAAAAGAGGCCCCTCAGCGAGCGTGATAGCTCCAAGCAAAATCAATAACAAAGAGAGGAAATATTCCTCCTTCCCTTCCACCTAGATTAATCTAAGACTTGTTTAGGTGGTTTAGTATTTCTCTACAGCTAATGTATGGGTCCTAATTCTTCAGGGCAGGAGTGCCATTACGAGCCAATCGTGCAACTATTGACCATAACCACAACACATCCACATTATTTGTGTGCAAAAAAAACATCCACAGTGGGATGGATGGGCTGGTGTGATACCAACACACTGATAATATGCCTGATATACATTTCATTATGTTTTGAGAGAGCCGGGTTTTTGACAGGGCAGGCTAGCATTCGATAGGTTAATATAAGTTTTCAATGCAAGCACACACACACACATTTTTTTATTTTAAGTACAGATTTGTACATTTCAATATATATGCATATTGTCAGATGAGGACAAGCATAATACACTCAATATAAAATAATGTATTGTGCAACTTAGTGCAGCTCTAAATGGAATAATCCCAAACTGTATCCAGTATTCTTGATATATGCTCGAGTGTTTGGGTTACTATAGTCCATTCATTGTGAGTAGGCCAGAAATCGTGACCCCTAACCTCTGCAACTCAAAAAAGGCTAGAGCAAATGGGCTGTAAATTTCCACACCTATTCCCAGGCAGGCTCTTCTCAAATGGTAGTAATATAAACGTGATTACTCTCTATATACTACAAGCTATTCGCTATTTTACCCTCCCTCTCCCTTCAGAATCCTGCTGATGAAAGTGACGGAGAAGTGGAATGCAGACTGTACCCCTCGGCCTACCTCCTACGAGTTCAAATTTTTCCCTATTCCCTGACTGGCTCTTCCCAAATGGTAGTAATATAAACCCAATTACTCTCCATATACAATAAACTATAAGATGTTCACTATTTTACCCTCCCTCTCCCTTCAGAATCCTGCGTATGAAAGCGACGGGTCTGCTGGATAAGTGGCACACGGACTGGACCCCTCAGCCGGCTTCCTGCAACGAGTTCGAGTTCTCCCCGGTGGAGCTCTCCGTGGTGGTGACTCCCCTCCTCCTGCTGGGCTTTGGGGTGGGGGTGTCTCTGTCCTGCCTCCTCTGTGAGATGCTGGCAGCCACAAGAAGGAGACGGAAAGCATCGCCAGCATATCCAAGTGTACCCTTATTCTCGAGGAAAATTAATACGTCGATAATCTATTAACCCCTTCCGACATATGACGCAATTTTGAGCCTTTAGGGATACTTTAAAGCCTTTGTTACCATCAGGGGCATTTATAAACCTTTAGTTTAGTTACTTCAACCTCTGCAGTTGTCTTTGAGTTAGCTGTGGGCAGAAAACTAATTTTGGAGAGGTAATTATAAGAGTGAGAAAACTCTATTTCTTATTGCTAATCTGGCAACCTCTGCATCATATGAGTCTGAAAGGGTTAAGGGGAGGTTTTTACTTATATGTATATTTAACCCACTGAGCCCCAGCTAGTTATCAACACTTTTGCTGCGGGTGACGTTCTGGAATGTTTTGGCAAGTTACAGCAATTTCCAGGCTTTAAAAGCCTGTAAAAAACGTAAAAATAGAGTGTCAGTGGGCGGGAGCGTGAGGGGCCCACCTCCGATCCTCAGAGCACCGAGCTAGGCTGTGTCTCGCGCGGGTCTCTCTCTGTCTCTGTCTCTCTCTCTCACCAGTGTAGCCAAGCGAGCGAGTGTTACATAATAGCGGGGTTCCCGCGTTTCACTGGGACCACTGCGGGTGAACCAGACCACGTACAGGGTCCGTTCTGGTGTCATTTTGAAGCTATTTTCGCCTAGTTTTCGGCAGAATACACTTCATTTAATGCAGATGCTTGATTTATCATTCAGGAGTGCCTGAAGAGGCCCTAAATAGCCCAAACATAGCCGCAGCCAAAGGGTTAATAAATGTACCACCAGGGACCAGCCGGTTTTGAAAAAAGTGTTTTTTCCAGAAACAATAGCGAATGGGTTAGTAATGAAGGAAAAACCACAAAAAAACAATCAAAAAGGTCAAAAATTGGTCCTACGGAGCCCCCGAAAACGGATTTTACAAGAGTAAACAATTGAAGGCAATAACACCCAAAATTCTGGTTTTTGCGCGCTCACACGCACGCAGTTGGACTTTGAGAGTTTTCAACTCTCATGGTTGCGTGGGATACTTACACAGTTCCCATACAAATCTGAGCCCTCTAAGTGCCATAGGACCGAAGTAATTGGGACCGGAGTAACACTGACGCAACTGTTGCGTCACTGGGGTTTAGCGTTACATACATTGCTGATGCAAACGCTGCGTCGCTGGGGCTCAGTGGGTTAATGATATATTATTTCCTTTTTAGTTTCTTCCCTAGCCCTCCATTAATCTTTAAATAATATCCCCCACGACCACCTCTCCTGCAACGAGTTTGAGTTTTCTCCAGTGGAGCTATCTTTGGTGGTGACTCCCTTCTTCCTGCTGGGCTGTGGGGTGGGGCTGCCTTTGTCCTGCCTCCTCAGTTCAGTTCAGATGTTAGGCGGGGAGCTAGGCCTTTACAACGGCACCTCTGGGAGATGCTAGCGGCCGGAAGGAGACGGAAAGCATCGCCGGCATATCCCAAAGTGTACCCTTGTTCTTGAGGAAAATAAATACGTCGATGCTCTACTGACATCATAAATATGTAATACTTAAAGGGAAGTTTTTGTTTCTTTTTCTGGACTCCCTTCTCCCTTGTACTTAGCCGTGCCAGGCAACCTTGCCCCTCAACTTTCCCTTCATAATTGCTGAGGGGCACAGGGCCTTGGGTGGGGCTTTGGTTTCCCGGGCGTTTCCGCACCCTCCTTAGCTCCCCGCCTTTGAGTGGCTTCGGTCACCCGGGCTTTATTGGTGGTAAGCAGCGAGGGTTCTGTGGGGGCGCTCGTTTATGGCCTTGGCCTTGCTCGGGACCTCTGTTCGGCCAGACAGCCTGTGGAACAGCAACAAGAACAACCCTGTTAAGAGCTGCCTCACTCGTCAGGTGCTTTGATTAAAGATCAGACCGCAAAGTCCGATTCCACGTCTTTCTTGGTCCGCCCCTTGGTGCAGCTCCCTCCACATTCACGGACTTGCACCTATTCACCCAGCTTAGTTCATCCATCCTCTCCACATGTCAAAACCATCCAAGCCTGCTAGTACTCATCTCATCACCGATACCCTTGATACCTAACCTTCTCCTTAGCTCTTCACTTGATATGTATAAATCATTTCTAACAGGCAAAGGGTTCAAATAACATCCCAATTAACACTTTGCATCTGACAATAGCACTTTTTATTTACTGAATCCTAGCTACAACCAGATGTTTTTATTTTACTTAGGAAGAAACTCTCAAGTCCGGAGAGAAGAAGAAAGTGAAGATTATGAGGAACTACAGAAGACTGTGGGAAGAGAGAGCTGCCATCTCTTTCCTCGGCCACCATTTTTGTGCTGTTTTGTAATTACCAAACAAGGCCATAGTTTTATATGTATGTATATATATATATATATATATATATATATATATATACAGTATATACTATATATATTTGTTTTTCTTTTTTTATTTATATATAATTATATATACTGTATATATTTCTATTTTTGCCAGACGCCGTAATCCCCGAGAAGGGGTGGTCATGAACATTAGGCGTTTGTCACTAAACGCTAGGTCAAGTTGCCCTGGCTTGACATCTACCAATAAAATTTTGACAGTGCGGGCTCGATCCGCCGACCCTTTGATCAGCAGCCAACGCTCTACTGACTATGCCACGGCTCGCGTATATATTTTTCAATCCATCAAATTATATATCCAAAAGTTTTGACCACTAACCTCTATAACTCAAACAGGACAAGAGTAATCGAGCTAATATTTTTACCATTTGGGAAGAGTCGCCTAGGGAACAGGTACAACAATTTACAGCCCCTTTGCTTGAGCCCATTTTGAGTTACTAAAGTTAAGAGGTCAAGATATCTGGCCTAATTATAATGGTCACTGTCCCACGTAAAATTCTCCTACTCATCGTGACAGACAAAGGGGCGAGGGAATGCGAAAGTGGTCCCGGACTCTGAGAATTAGTACCCTTGAATGTTGTATCCGTTCGGGCTCTGTCTCAAGTTGGCCAGCCCCAGCAATGGGGATGTGCCTGAGTTACTGAGTATATACATACATATTGTCCCATGTGTATGGTTGGGTAGTGCACAGTAAAAATCAATAGTTTTCCACAAAACTTTATGATACTATACAAGGGCTATTAAAAATGTGTGAGGACTGTCTACAAGTGAAAGTAACATTATTTTTAACATCGTTCTTAACACCAATAACCACTCAAATGAAATTAATGAAAGCATGTGATTCTCCCAGGATTCGAACCCAGGGCACCACATACAGAACTTACACGCTCTAACCATTACACCATCAAGACAGTTATAATTAATAATAAGATACTCGACAACATAACTGAAATGCAGGCCAAACACAGCAAACAAAACAATAGCAATAATCGCAACGTTAACCTCTTGAAGCTCTGACGCGTTTTAGCAGTTTATTTTGGCTATCATTAGACGATTATATGCAGCTTAGGAAGGATCTGTGGGTATTAACCCTCGGAATCCGGGAGGCCTCATATGAGGCAAAACAAAATATTGGCAGGAATCCGGGAGGCCTCATATGAGGCAAAATGCGCAGGTAAAAATCGCCATAACACGGCAACCACGTGTCGTATCGATGTCATCTCAACGGCATTCTACAGACAACAAAAAGTTATACAATTTGCAAAAACATTGACTGCTCTAGGTGGTCTCAATCAATAGTTACTGAATTATGAAGTTTGCCTGTACCAAAAGGGCCCCGGACACAGCGATCGGGATCATACGAGGCCCCCCGGATTTTGTGGGTTAAAAGGGCAAATACTATCTCAATCAACCCTTTGACTTCCGAATACCGTTACTAATCTGAATAAAATAGTCTAATAGTAGCCGGAAAACAGAACAGAAACGCGTATTGGAGCTTGAAAGGGTTAATATTAGCCAAACGGAGATAACTAAATAGAATCGCATGCACTAAAAAGTACAGTTAGTATATTTTAATTTATTTATATCACTCCCAACACCAAACACTTCCCAATGAAATTAACGAAAGTATGTGATCCTACCGGGATTCGAACTTGGGTTACCACATACAGATCTTAAACACTCTAACCATTACACCATCAAGACAGTTATAAGTACAGCACATGACCACGATTGATATTCATTTATCGAATACAACACTAGATATTAATCTAATCATGTACTGTACCCAACTATCACAAAATAAATGAGAATAATTGAGATCATAAGCTGCGTATGGACACAGTTTATGAGCAAGATCTTCGGTGAACTAATGATTCTAACTGTAGTCACGATAAAAGCCCTCATTTTAACTCGGGTTATCTATCTACTGTAGTTATAAGTAGAAAATACCCTTAACGGATATAATCAAAGCGTATATAGTTTAGGTTTGTTTAGTAGCCTCTACCTTAGGAGGAATCACCCGTCAGCGTTCAGAGAGTTAATGGAGGTACAGTCAAAAGTATAAATGCCGATGCACTCATTTGAATCACTATCGAATGCAAATGAGACAATACAATATATTATTATAGCCCAGATGCTTCAGGACTTAGATTTAAAGGTTGAAAGATTCAACCTGGTTTAACTTTGTATATACTGATGATCCCCTCTCAGAGACAGATCTCATCTCTCCCTGGCCCCTTCGGGTGCCCGAGGATCTGACGCGGCTTTGGTCAACCGGACTCAGGACTGTTCAGCCAGACAGTCTGGGGAACTACAACAGCCCATCCCACGTTTATTGCTTCTTGTGGGGTTTTCTCTTAATAACTATTGTTGGTTTTGATTGATTGTACAATTTTTGAGCAACATACTTATAGTAAAATGCCTCCCCAGAGCCCCTTTATGCTTAAAAAACAGACTTCTTTTCAAGGTAAATTAGTCAATATTTTGGTAGAGTAATATTAAGAGTGATTACTCCTAGATTATTACAGCCAAGGTGTCAAACAAAAGCTGAATCCAATCTTTTAGTCTTTATTATTGTATATGCAAGGTTCAAAATAGGGTTTATAGTTCAAATTATGCCTTTGGAAGTGATACAATGGCAAAAACAAATTTGGTATTTCATGTAAATTTTCCTGTAGTCTTTCTAATATTCATTCTTATACTATTCTGTTAAAGTTTTAAATAACGAACCTTGATGTTTTATAGTTTAACCCCTTCTGTGCCGGCGACGTCTTTTTTATTTTATTCTAGCTATATTTAGATGGTTTTGTGCAGTTTAAAAAGGATCTGTGGTAGTAAAAAGGGTTAAGTGAGATACTTCGAAGCCTTTTGATTGCTGGAGGCCCTTTAGAAACTGAATAAAATCGTCTAGTAGTCAAAATATAATACAAAAGACGTCGACGGTACAGAAGGGGTCAATGGCCTGCAAAAGCTCTAAACAAACAAAACGAGAAAAGAAAAAATTCACAACTTCACAGGCTATCACTCACAAAAAAAAAAAAAATCCACACCTTCACATTATTACTCACAAAACAAGAAAACATCCACAACTTCACACTCTATCACTCACATTCACACATTCTCTAACAATGGTACAGCTTATATTACAGTTAGCATCTTAATTTACATAGATTGATAGATATAGAGTGAGTGAGTGAATGGGGGGAAGAGAGAGAGAGAGTGAGATGAAAGAGAAAGATAGAGAAAGAAGAGGTGAGGAGAGAGGTTCATCTATAATTTGAACTAACCTAGCTGTAATAAATAGTAACTCTGGCCTACAGATATGGTATTTCAGACCTCGTTGGCCACGGTGCCCCCATACACTCTTCATCTTAACCACACCAGAAATGCTCATGTTTCTTTATTGCTGTCACTTAATCTCTTCTGTATGGCAATGCATTTTTATCTTTATTCTACCTATATTTAGAAGATTTTATGCAGTTTAAGGAGGATCTGTGGTAGCAAAAAGGGTAAAGTGAGATAGGTCTAAGTCTGTTAATTGCTGGAGTCCCATTTTAACCCTCTCGCTATCCTGTGGACTCGGGGGTTGCCGTTTAGCATTCAGAAATAGAGTTATCTCAATCTCATCATTACCTCTCCAAAATTGTTATCTCAATCTCATCATTACCTCTCCAAAATTAGTTTTCTGCCCACACGTCACTCAAAGACAACTGCAGAGGTTGAAGTAACTGAACTAAAGGTTTCTACACACCCCTGATGGTCACAAAGACTTTTAAGTATCCCAGAAAGGGCACAAATTGCGTCCTGTGTGTGAATAGGTTTAACAATAAAATTGTCTAATAGTAGTCCGAATAAAATTTAAAAGACGTCGCCAGTACAGAAGGGGTTAATACACAAAAATATATGTATGTATGTACAGCATGTACTCACGCTGATTCCCCATTTTTCCTTCTTATATACATATTTTTTTTTTCCCCTGGGGGTGGTCGGCTCGAGGCAGAGCCCGAATAGGGACAACACAACACAACAGAAAACAATGAACACACCTTGTAAGTTCTGTGGCCAATATTTTATGCAGAGGATACATCTTTGCTGGAAAGTGTATCAGGTCAGTTTGAAATAATAAAAACAAATTACCAATATGAAGAGGAGATATAGTATGTATGTACAGTAGTGTAATACTATGTATGTATTTGATTTTGTAATTAAGTGATAAGACACCCCAAAACAGAGCTGCCTGGAAAGCTGCTATTAGATCATAAGATTGTAATTGTACTTTTTGTGGATCACCAAGTTTTTATCCCCTTCAGTACAGGTACAAGGATATTACTGTTACTGTATTATTCATTTATACTGGCCGAGAAAAGTTTATTTTTTATTTTAATTTAATTTAATTTTTTAACTTCTGCAGAACTTTCATACATTGCATAAAATTATCTAAACATTGGTACAATAAGACGTCCCCGGTACTAAAAGGGTTAAAGAGTATG
The DNA here is from genome assembly GCA_032716605.1 of Paralithodes platypus. Lineage (NCBI taxonomy): Eukaryota > Metazoa > Arthropoda > Malacostraca > Decapoda > Lithodidae > Paralithodes > Paralithodes platypus. The sequence goes on from CM064574.1 coordinate 3,970,315, forward strand.
TATATATAAAAAAATATAATGTAAAACTTGCAAAATAAACAAACCAAAACAGGGACGACAGGGGAGTGGAGAAGGAAACGTTTCAACCCTCCGTCAGTCAATTGAGACCGAGGCAACGTCAGATCGTCCACATCAGGAAATCGGCTATTAAGAGATGGCATTTCTGGCCTGGTTAGATGGACAGAGTATAGCCACCCTCGACTCTGTAGCATAATGTAACAACACGTAACACAAAGTAACAAAACAAAGATAAAACCTTATTCACTACATCCAATAAATAAATCCACAACTTGTAAAGCTTAACATCAACCCACTTGAGATATAGGCCCGTAGTCCTAAACATACACCATCGTTGTCGTTTATAATTATTATAGTTTTTTATGTATAGTTTAACCCTTTATTGGCGGCGTGCAACTTATGTCGTGTGAAAGAAATTTGGACTAAGTGGCGGTTCACAACTTATGTCGTGTGCCATTTTCACCACGTAATGTTGCTGAGAGAGAGAGATAAGTGGTGGCAGGAGAGTAGCAAGCGTATGACTGCTCCAGACCACCGCGGCGGACCTACTGACATGAATCCCACCCTCCCCCACCCTCACGCACTCGCTACACAGGGAATTATGTAGGGAAACTACCTTAATTACATGGTTTTTGCACTCGTGTTGCGCGATCGTTGCAAGAAAACTAGCGGTCGTACAAGGATGGTTGGGATGTCATTGGAAAGCTCTGTTTATGCCCTTTCAGGGATAGATACTTGTTTTATGCTCTGGTTCTTATTTAGGCATGAAAATGATCACGTAAACAACCCTATTTAGGGTAAAAACACCCCACTGGGCGGTACATATAAATTACCGCCTAGGCCGCTCGTAAGGTGTTAATGTATGTGTAGTTTAATGTATATACAGTATAGTTTAATGTACCGTATATATAGTTCTTGTTATTGTTCTCGTTCCCTAAGCTGCCTGGCCGAACAGCCCCAAGTCCCTAAGGAAGGCCATGGCCACGAACGGGCCATGTATAGTTTAATGTATTCCTAACCCGTCAACAAGATACCGTAGTTGCTGAAGTAACATTATTGCAGCACTCTCATTGCAATTATAACTAGCGTACATGTCTCCCTCATTATTCGATGCCCCGATTTACGATGTTATTATAGGTTTTTAGGCGTTTGTGTTTGAGTTTTGTCTGTTCAGCAAACACATCCCCATTTACCCCATTAATTTAAGGGTTCGCTATACAATTTTTCTATTTAAGATCGGTTTTCAGGAACGTAACCCAATCGTAAATCGAGGGAGACCTGTACAGCAAAGCTATATAAATTACAGTACCACCTACAACGATGGGGTTTGTTTACGAATACAGCCCAAAGAATATCATTATCTTAAGCTTTTCAGTAATGACGATGACTTTCAGCATTTCATCCGGATAATATCAGACGATTTAATACATTTAAGAAAGGACTCGTGGGAATAAAAAGAGTTAATGCAATCTCAATTGACCACTTACGTGTTTCAGGCTATAAGGAAGTTGGAGGTGTAGACATCGATAGTTAATAGAAATGCAATAATTATCTAAGTTTCAGATGGCTCAAGAGTAGGTTGAATTGGGGTTTTATGTATTGAAAAATGTACTACAGTACAACCGTATTTTAGCAGGTAAATCTACTGAATATTGATATCTACAGCTCCAACTTCCCTATAGAACGAAACTTGCAGGTGGTCAATTAACCATCTGACTCCCACAAGTCCAGCCTGAACTGAATAAAACCATATACTATAGTCTATTCGCTGTAAGTAGGCGAAAAATCATGACCTCTAACCTCTGGAACTCAAAAACGACAAGAGCAATCGAGCTAATATTTCTACCATTTAGGAAGAGTCAGTCAAGGAATAAATGTGGAAATTTACAGCCAATTTGCTCTAGCCCTTTTTGAGTTACAGAGGATAGAGGTCATGATTTATCGCCTACTGACAGCGAATAGACTATAATAGCCAAATAAAAAGATAATAAGCACCATCATATACTGAAAGGGTTAATTGTGATTGTAATGACGATAAAAGTGAATCCACAACTCGTAAAGCTCAACGTCCACCCACTGGAGATAAAAGCGAATCATTATCATATTAAGGGGGTAGCCTAGTGCTTGGTTTTTGGTCTATAACTGTCTTGGTAGCGTAATGCATAAATGCGCGGAATTTCGGTGTGAGCATCCTAGGTTCGAGTCCTTGGAGTGCCACATGTATTTGTTGATTTCATTAATTGAGCTTAGAAGCAAAGTTGCTTGGTGAAAAAAATATTAATTTATATATTCATTTATTTTAGTTTCCTCGCTAGACCTCCATCAAGCTTAGAAAAACACCCCCTAGACCCCCTTTCAAGATGAATTTGTACATTTTTCGGTAGAAAAATGTTCCGGCCGAAGGCCGGTTCCTTCTAAAATTAGAGGCTGGCTATCGCACGCTAGGAAAAATTTGACACCTAAAGGGCATGAAAAATGAAGCAAAATCGTCAAACTAACGGAACGAACGTCATAAAACCTCAACGCTAATATGCTAAACATGAGGGAGAAGGGGGTCCATAAAAAGCGAGTAGTACCCCCCTAAGTGTGATTGTGATGACCAGGGTGTCAAATTAATACCAAGTCCCTTCTTTTTTATGTTTGTTATTGTATTATGTAAAGATAACAATATAGTTCACCGTTCCTATTACGTCTTTGGAAATAATAAAATGGCCAAAACAATATAATCGCATGTAAATGCGTGGTATTTCGGTGTGAGTATCTTAGGTTCGAGTCCTTGGAGTGCCACATGTATTTGTTCTATCTATCTATCTACAGTATATGCTCAGGCCCAATCCCCACTTTTCCTATTTTTTTCCATTAATTGAGTTTAGAAGTAAAGTTGGTTGGGGAAAAAATATGAATTCATCCCAGTCTTGAAACCGAATTGACCCGGTTTGACACCCTGGTACTGACGACAATAAAAAACTAATCCACAACTCCTAACGCTCAACCCACTTGAGATAAGAGTATCATTAATATATTGAGTGTGATTATAATGATGATAAAAAAGGGGATGATATAATACAAGTCCGGGAGATGAGGCACTGAGAAACTGAATGAGTGATGTGATGATGACTTGTCGGTGGAGGAGGAGAAGGTACAGGGACAGAGGTGAGAAGTGTTCGGCTTCGTGTCCGTGGGTGAAGCCTGGGGGGTCACAGGTGGTGGTGGGGGGACTTCGGCACCAGCGGCCGGTCCGGGGGGCTCAATCGAAGCAGCTCCAACAAAATTGACCGATCTGGAGAGCTCAAAATTGATTGGTCTAGGTGGCTCAAAATTGATTTGTCTAAGTGGCTCAAAATTGATTGGTCTAGGCTGCTCAAAATTGGCCGGCCTAGGTATGAGCTCAAAACTGGGTTGTCTCGAGTGTTCAAGACTGGGTTGTCTAGAGCGCTCAAAACTGGGTGGTCTAGACCGCTCAAAACTGGGTGGTCTAGACCGCTCAAAACTGGGCGGTCTAGAACGCTCAAAACTAGGCTGTCTAGAGCGATCAAAACTAGGTGGTCTGGAGCGATCAAAACTGGGTTGTCTGGAGCGATCAAAACTTGGTGGTCTAGAGCGCTCAAAACTGGGTGGTCTAGAGCGCTCAAACGCCGCAGCCTGGGCAACATTAGCCTGTCTAGGTTGCTCAAAACTACCCTGTCTAGAGTGGTCAAAGCTGGCCTGCCGGGAGCGCTCCAACGACACGGTCCGAGCCAGCGTGTCCCAGCCGGAGTGGTGGAAAATGTCCTGCATGGAGTGGTGAGGAGGTGTCGCCCTCTGCTAACTGGAGTCCCCCCCACTGGAGCGTACTTCCAGGATATGCTGCAGGGTGTGGGGGAGCACATGCCAGGACCCTCGCAGAACGCCCACGTATTTACTGCACGCCTCTACCGCCAGTCTGGGAAATAGGAAAAGTGGTTTGTTATTAACCATTCACATTCACTACCACCACTTTGTAAAATGTGAGAGAATGTTTGTTACAAAAAGACAACAAAAAATAATCAAAATCACTATGTGGAAATAACAATTTAGAAACTAAATTATGGAAGTACTGCACTGTAATAATACTTCTACTAAAAATACTAATGATATAATACAGTACATAAGTGGTATGATAGCCACCTACAGAGTTACTCCAGCAGCATGTTATTACGTACCTCTGCAAGCTGGGAGGGCTGAATATGAGCGTCAACATTTCCTCAGCATGGTCCTGGAAGAAACAAGGATAATTGAATACATATCCATTAATCTGAATAATGTTCCAGTACAATATATCATAATCAAATAAGGAAAACTTATTATAGTAATTTTTAACAAGCCCTTACGTATGATATTGTCTTATTCAAGCAAGGAAAACATTGATTTGTACTGCTCATTTCATAAATCCTTATGCACAATTATGGTAAGTCATATTCCAGCAAGGAAAACTTATACCTGTATATTTATACAAGGTAGCTTTTTTTTTTTTTTTTTTTTTTTTTTTTTTTTTTTTTTTTTTACAGTATTAACTCTTTCAATATGTTCAATTCATAATATTCCTAAGAATTTTCACAATTACAAATTTACATTTGGATTCAGTGGTCTGGTTAAATATTTTCTTACTAAGACAACTAACTTAAAACAACTTACCGTACTTTAAAACAACTTACCGTACTTTATGGAGATACCATACATGAAACATGATGACATTGGGTATTGTAAAGACTTAATGGAATATAGCAAAGGTGGCCTACGTTGGTGAAAGAATATATACTGTGCCTGTCTACCTCTGGGTGAGGGCTGGTCCTATCCAGAGTGTGTACAATCCCACCCTAATGATATATAAACATATAGAATAAATACTTCTTGCAGCTGAATTAATTATACAAAACATTAAAATCAATCAAAATCGGTAAAAGCAAAGTAATTGATATGGCAACATTATTATGAAGACACAATCAGATCCTTAGGCAACTTTTGACAATAATTACAATAAGCTTGATTATGGTGATGAAGTAGGGCTGCGTGAGTCCGGAGTGGATGTAGAGCGTCCCGGGCGGGTCGACGACGGACTTATGCCAGCACCGGGGGAAGCCATGGTCGTATGCCAGTGGAACCTCCGACCACGACACTACACCACCACCACCACCGCTACATTCACCACCGTCGCTATTCTCTATCTCCATTATCCAGCAATCATCTGAATGGTTGTATGACTACTAAAACACCTAAAAACACTACAGTATGCATAATTCCCTTACACTATGTCCATCAGTTCTAACTCAACAAAAGATATAATTAGTCCTAAACTAACCTACCCTAAAGCTGACGCCACACAAGCTCATCGAAAACTGATGGAGAAAGCGCTTGTGTAACATCGCATCAACCTAACAAAATTGGCTGAGTTGGTACTGGCAGAGATGGTCTACTTGTTGAGTATTCTTGTTACCCATATGTATGGTTACTGATACATAAATTTAACAAATAATTATGCAAAGCCTCACAAAAAAATAATGCACTATTAGCATGATTTCCCTATCCTAGGATGTTCTGCTCTTTTTTGTAACACATGTCAGTATACAAGCGGCACACCTAAAATGTCTCCCAAAACAGATCATTAGTAGTCAAATGGCACAGCATGCAGCGCTGTTAATGAAAACTGTTCACACTGCACTTACCGGAATCCAGTATGTTCACCGTGCAACACTTACTTCCCATTTCAGTACGGATGATGTCTTTTTATTGTATTCTAGCTTGTTTATGCAATTTTATTAAGTTTAGGAATGATCTGTGATAGTTAAAAGGGTTTCTTGAGATAGCTTATAACCCTTTAATTGCATGAGATCCTTCTTAAACTGAACAAAATCTTCTAATAGTAGCCCGAAACCTGAAAAGGTTAGTCAACGTAATATAAAAAAACACAAGATTGTACAGCCGGATTCAATAGTTTGATAATAATATTATTCATAATCTGTGTAATAAGTAGCTATGAATAATCTTGCTCACAAACTGTGTAATTTCATATTATCACCAACCCACCAATTAACTTACAAAAAAAAAAAATAATTAATGAAATCAATGAAACTAATGAATACATGTAGTACTCCAAGGATGCAAACCTAGGATACTCACACCGAAATTCCGCGCACTATTACGCTACCAAGTCAGTTATATAAGTAACTATCACTTTTCCTTGACGACCCCCACGTTTCTAATAGTCTGTGACGAGTATTCATGCACGAAAATGGCTTGACAAATATCGATGCTTTACAACCTATGATGTACAATTGGCCAAATAACTGATGTCGCGGCACCAAGCATATTTCGATCAATAATTGGTATCAGCACTATCTAAGCATTAATTCGTTTCGAGTGAGGTATGCAAAAATGTTCCTATCTATACACACCCTATTTAACATCTGACAAAAATTAATACAGCACACAAAGAGCAAAACGTAATGACAGCGGCGACACAACTTATTTGGCCAACTGTACAATATGACAAATACAAATAAACTATGGTAAGGTTTTCCATAGGTGGGTCTTATACAATACCTTTCACTACTAAGCCCAAAATACAATACCTTTCACCATGAAGTCTAAAATATTTGTTCTTATACAGTACAGTATATTAAATACCGCTTCACACCAGGCCAATGTCGCACACAGATACAGATTCAAAGAGATACAATACCTTTCATATATTTACTGAGGTCCAAAGTACAACACCTATACAATACCTTTCATCATTCAGGGTTGTGGGGTCTAAATACAATACCTATACAATACATTTACCTGTGAGGTCAAAAATACAATACCCATACAGTACCTCTTACCATTCAAGGCTATGCGGACCAAATACTGTACCATACCTATAAAGTAAATATCGCAGCGAGGTCCAGAACACAATACCAATACAATACCTTTCGCTGTGATAGGTCCAGGAGGTTATTTTTGATGCCCCCGTAGAAGATGATCTCGCCTGGGTTGACCACTGCCGAGGTGTGCCACAGAACCGGGCCAGCACGTGGGTTGGGTACCGCCTCCCACTGCCCGCGCTTCACATCCAGCACCCAGATGTCTTCTGTTGTTGTAGTAGGCTGGGTCAATCTCACTCTCTTATTCCCAATCACTCACTCTCACTCACACTTCACATCTAGCTCCCACTCTCTCACTCCCTTATGCCTCTCTCTCTCTGTTTTCTTCTTCCATGAATAAAGTATTTATCCATGTTTATTTCACTTCCTCTACTAGAAGACACAGAGTAAGTACTGTATGCGGCATATGCAATAGCTTCAATTATGCACCAGTACCAAAATAAATTAAAAGTGAAAAAAGGGAAGTTATGGTATGCCATGGTAGGCCCTTTTTAAACTGAATAAAATTGTGTAATAGTAGCCAAAAAAGAGTTAACAAGACGTTGCCGGTACAGAAGGGGTTAAAAGGGTTCTCCATGTTTAGTATGAGTAATATTGGGTACCCGTTGGTCACCCTCTTCACACAATCCCCTACAGCAGCACCCCTGACAAGTCCCCCCCCCCAACCCTGAGATCCTTCCTCACATCATCATCATCCCGGGTCTTTCTCAATACACCGATGATTGTCCTTCTCACCACTAACATACTTCATCCAGTTAGAGTCTATTCATTGTATGTAGGCCAAAAATCTTGACCACTAAACTCTATAACTCCAAAAAGGCTAGACTAATGCAGGTAATATTTCTACTATTCGGGAAGAGGCAGCCAGGGAAGAAGTGTGGAAAATTACAGCCTATTTACTCTAGCCCTATTTGAGTTACAGAGTTTAAGGGTCTAGAATTCTGGGCTACTTATAATGAATACAGTATAGTCATCCTCATTCATCCTATCAACCATGGCCAAACTACCAATGTTTGCCAGTACACATTACCTCACAGTTACACATGGATAAAATGATCATATTGATGCTTAATTCTATAAAACGACAAAGGCATTTTCAATTTTATTCTGGCTATCATTTGATAAGTTTACACCGTTTAGGAAGAACCTATGGGAGTTAGAGGTACTTAAAAGGTTTACCGAAATACCAGTGTTTACTAATTTGATTCCCATAGGTCCTCCTTAAGCTGAGTAAAATCATCTGGTGTTAGCCAGAATAGGATGGAAATTATGTCATTGTACTGAAGTGGTTAATAGAAGATAAAACTGAAAACAAGATTAAGGCGGCGTCACATCAGCAGTTTTCCGGCGGTTATACTAGACCGAAAGTAGGGTACTATAAGTGACTTTAATTACCCTAATGTGTATTTCATAAGCTGCCAGATCGGAATTGAGCAAATAAGTTGAGAGAAAGAGCTCATGCGACACCCCCGTAACATAACTAGTGTAAGAACAAAACAAATCTTAGAGCAAGGTTAGGAATTAAAAAAAAGTTAGGCACCATGGCGAACTGAATAGATCATTCAGTGCGGAGCAAGGTTAGGAAGCGAGAAAGCCACAAAAAAGAGCAGAACCTTATACAATTATCCTCCTCAAAATATACAGCACCAGTAGTCCATTAAAGAAAACAAATATATACGAAGGAGAATATTTAGACTGAGCAAATCCTACAACTTGCATAATATCATAACTGTTCACATATTAAACATAAATAATTATATAATCATCATACTGGCAATATATTTGACTATATTATAAGTTACAGTTTCATAATGTTATCGATTAAACATAATATCAACATTTTGTAAGATTGATATACAGTTACGGTCAAAAGTTGTGTCCTACCTCCATAATTTCAACTATGGTTATCTTTCTATAGTCTATTCATTATATGTAGGCCAGAAATCTTGACCTTTATCCTCTGTAACTCAAAAAAGGCTAGTAAAAAAAAAAAAGGGCTGTCATTTCCACACCTATTCCCTGGCTGACTCTTCACAAATAGTAAAAATAATAGCTCAATTACTCTAGTAATGCCAATTAACCCTTTGGCGCACCTATAGTTTCCAATCAGTTTTTCCCACTCCCAAAGTATATCTCGGCTCACTCAGAGCCAGTTTTGTGCCTGGCGATAATTTGTTTCTGTGACGTTTTTATCCACCAAAAAATCATTGTATTTGGATTAATGAGGTACCATCGGCTTCGTTATTGGTTGAACTTGAAGATAAGCGAATAAAAACATAGAATAAATACAAAACAACCACATTGGGGCACTCCGAAATAAGAATTGTAAAAAAAAAAGTAAATACCTTATCTCCAACTCGCGCTAGCTCAAAATTTTGCCCGCACCATTTTTGATTTGCATACATATATGGAAGCGGAATTTAATGAGGATTCCACTGGTAACTTCAGAATTACTATAAACCAAACAGTTACTGAGATACACGAATAAACGTGAAAGTATCGAAACACAGACTGAGCTGTACTCTGCTCCCTTCCCAGCCAGCCGTGAGTAAACGGTTAAACTGAGGGGGTTGCCAATTGTATCCATTGAACTAGATGTAATACTTAATATCTGTGCCAAATATGACGCACGTCCGACGAAAACTTAATTTTTGGCGAATATTTTTAAGTTTAATTACTCTTAACGAGTCATCGTGCGCCTAGGAAAAAAATACCTAATGACTCGGAACGAGTCATCGTGCGCCAAAGAGTTAACATGAATAGAATCAACATGAGAATTACAGAAGATGTCTAAAAACTCTCTAAATTGTCAAAATTGGTTGTGAACACGACATTTTGGAATGACAAAATATATACATATGGTAATGAGAAAAATAGATTCATATTTGTTTTCACCAACCCACCAATTAATTTACAAATAAACCTAACTAATAAAATCCAAGGACTCAAACCTAGGATACTCACACCAAAATTCCGCACACTTACTGAGAACTTGCTGTGATGTGTTGAAGCCACCATACACCACAGCCTTATTCTTGGACACAAAGTTGAAGGTGTGCCATGACCGCCCCTCTGGCACCTCTTGTAGGGCCGTCTCTGTCAAACTGGAAGGGAACAACAGTCATTCATAAACCATATCCATCCAACCATATACTCAGGCACATACCCCATTTTTATTTTATTTTATTTTTAAGATGGGGGTGGCCGACTGGAGACAGCCAGAACAGGGATAAAAAAAAAAAAAAAAAAAATAAAAAAAAAAAAATATATATATATATATATATACACACACACACACACACAAACATCTAGGTCGCCCTGGAGAAGACCCAGAGACCAGGGATCACTAAGGACACTTAATGAAACGGAACAATAGTAACACCCAAATGGAACAAAAGGAACGCTGAAAGAGAATGATAGCAAGGAGGAAACAGAACTTGAGTAAGAATGAACTAGAACATCAGAGTAATGCTGAAGGAGAACAGGAGTACTAGTACAGTAATACAGGTCTCCCTCGATATACGATTGAGTTACGCTCCTGAAAACATTATATAACAAACCCCAAAATTAAGGGGAAAATGGGGATAAATTTTCTGGGACCAGCTAAAACCCAAACACAAATGCCTAAAAACCTAGACAGGTCTCCCTCATTATCCGATGTCCCAATTTATGATAATATTATAGGCTTTTAGGTGTTTGGGTTTGGGTTTTGGCTGGTCCCAGAACGCATCCCCATTTACTCCACTAATTCTAGGGTTTGCTATAAAATGTTCTATTTAAGATTGGGTTCTCAAGAACGTAACCCAATCGTAAATCGAGGGAGACCTGTAGTAATACTGAAGCAGAGCAGTATCATGTGTTAAATTCACCATACACCGCACCTTATTTTTAAAAACAAAGTTGAAGATGTGCCATGATCGCTCCTTTAAGCACTTCTTCCAAGACCTGCCTTCATTAAACTATAAGGGAAACAACAGGGACAGTGAAATGGTACAACAATAGTCAAATGGAGTTAGACTGAAATAGAACATATGTATATATGTACATATTGTATATACCGGTAAGCGAAGTGGGTAACTCTCGGTGACGGCTTCGGTATCGAGATCGAGGCAATGCAGTTCATTCATCTTACTATCAGAAAATCATGGCAAGGGAGAAAGATGATTGAATTCACTTGTCATTATACATGGACATAAACAAACTTTACCATACAATTCAGAGTTACCATAAAAGAGAGATATACATAAAAAACTTACTTGCCACTCCATGTCCAGGTATTAAGATCGAGACAGTGTAGTTCGTTCATGCGTGTGTCCCTGAAGCGTCCACCAAATATGTACACCTTGTCCCCCGTCACATCAGCAGCATGGGCAGCTCGTGGTGACGGCTTCGGCCCCAACGTCTGAGGCCATACCCACTTATTGCTCGCTGGGAGATACAAATAGAATACAGTTAAGTAACACCCCGTTCTTAACATTAATCATCAATTACAAACCTCAATGCACTTGAATATACTAATGAAAGCATATGGTCCTCCCGAAATTCGAACTCGGGACACCACACCCAGAACATAAGCATCTAAACCATTAAACCACCAACACATTTATATAATTATGGTCAAGTTTCATGTTAGATCCAAGTCCAAACAATTCAACCTAACTTTAAATGAGTCTATTAAAATCCCAGCCAGGGATTAAGATAATGCAAATCAACAAAATACCCAGGTTCAGGGGGTTAACTGTATTTAACCCTAGGATGGTCTTTTGAATCCCCCTGTTTTGCCTCTAAACTTTGACGATTTTAAAGATGTTTCGCTCCTTTACTTAGGTGATTTTAAGACATTTCACCCAAATCATGAGACATTTTCTTTCTTAGCGAAAAATAACTCATTCCGATATACAAACATACATTCTAAAGACTGAAAAATCCATCAGGGCACAAGTATAAAACTAGTTCTATTTGATTTTAGCAACTGGGTGAATATTGTTACCTATATCATAATAAGCCAGTTGGTCTATCCAGCCGCTGTAGTAGAAGCTGTCGTGTACAAAGTTGAACCAGGCGTCTTGCATCCTACTCAAGATTCTGCTTGGACCAAACCCTCCAAACACATAAAACCTGAAAAAATACCAGTAATTAAATTTACATTTCCTGTTGTAAATTCACATAAAACCTGAAAGAATACCAGTAATTAACTTTACATTTCCAGTTCTAAGTTCATAATTTTGTAATCAACTGGTCAGTCTTTGTCTGTCAATAGTTTACTCTATTTTTAAATACTGGGTACAGCACAAGTGTTAAGCAATACATACATATAAATGAATGGAGGTAAAATCACAAATACGTGTGATCAAATTATGTAGTAAAACTCGCTAGGAAAATTGAAACAATGGAACACCATTGTGTTCCATTGTTTCAATTTTCCTAGCGAGTTTTACTACATATAAATGAATAAGGTAACATTTAGGATAATGCTATATGTCAGTAGTCCCAGAAGCTATTCTATGTATGGGACCACTGTACAGTATATTCACCCACCTTTATAAGTACAGCAGTACAACAAGGCAGAGAAAAGCAGCATTTAAATATTAATTAAAATAACAGTACAGTACATCCCTGACAATATGGCTCAGACTGAATATACACCATGCCAGTTTTCCAAGGGGTAGAGTTACTGTTATGAAGGAGCAGTGTGCTATTGGCCAGAATATATTTCAATTAAAGTCACTGATATATGAACTGGTGCGATTCCACATTTAAGTTCTTTTGCCTTTATATTGTGTCATCCCTGTTTTGGTTTGTTTATTTTGCAAGTTTTGCATTATAATTATGTTACATGTTCTTGTCTACGCAGGTATAATAATAATAATATACTGGTATTTTATTTGTTCGAGCGCCAATTCTCCAAGTGGATTCACGAGCGCTCACTCTCTCTCCTTGTATATTTTATTTTGCTAAAGCATTATTGCCACATACCGGTAGCGATTTTGATTAGTTCTTTTGTCTTTATAATGTCTCGTCCCAGTTTTGGTTTATTTATTTTGCAAGTTTTACATTTTAATATAGCCTACTGTACCTGTTACTGTGAACCCAGCATGCAGCCTTATCACAAGGGTATGGGTGTATGCCCTCTGGTGACAGAAGCTCCCAGGTCAGTGTGGGCAGGTGCAGGCGCCACAGATAGTTCAGGTTGTTCTCCATGTCGTCTGAGGAAATGCTCGTCCAGCCTGAAGTCATAAAAACAAGAATATTAACTCTTTCAATCCCACAATGAACTCCACAAAGACAGGCAATGAAAAGCTATATTGAGTTTTTAAAACTACAGTACTGTACAAGTATACTGCTATGGGACTGAATAATTAAACACACAAACACACACCTGTTACTGTTTACTACTGAAATAACAGTACTGTACTACTTTGAAGGATTGATAAAAAGACCTTATACTAAAAATATTCTCTCTCATTCTCACCCTCTCTCTCACAGATACAGACAATAAAACTACAAAGTCAGTGTTAGTTAACCCTCTCACGTTCTTGATGCAGTTTTGAGCCTATTAGGGATACTTTAAAGCCTTTGTTACCATCAGGGGTATTTAGAAACCTTTAGTTTAATTACTTTAACCTCTGCAGTTATCTTTGAGTTAGCTGTGGGCAGAAAACTAATTTTGGAGAGGTAATTATAAGAGTAAGAGAACTCTATTTCTTATTGCTAATCTGGCAACCTCTGTGTCATATGGTCGTGAGAGGGTTAAAGGTAGAAACAACCAAGTAATCTGACCCCCAAAGAGATACATGTGCTGGTCGTGGACGGCAGCACAGGAGCCGGACAGCTGCTGGGGGATGTCACCGCGGCTCATTTTTCGGGTCCTGGGGAAAATACAGACACGGAGTTAAGGAACATTATAATTACGGATTAATCCTACCTGATCCAACCTCTTGGAGGTTATTATAATATTTTGTTTAATTATTATTCAGGATTTTGCTTGCTTTTGCCAGTTTCAAGCACTGTATTTTAGCTTGTCACCTAGGCTAATAAAATGCCTTCCCAGGCTTCCTTCAAATTAGAAAATGCCCAGCCAGACCCTCTTCGTACTAAATTTAATTTTGTTTTGATATTCAAAATGTCACGGCCAAAGGCTGCTTTCTTTTAAATTACAGGCTTGCTATCGCTTGCCAGAAAAAATTTGACACCAGAATGGAGTGAAACCTCTTGTTATCACCAAACTAATTAGTTGAAACATCTAAAAATCTTCAACTAATGGGAGTGAAACAGGGGAGGTCCAGAAAGACCCCCCTCGGACCAAATAGGGTTAAACCTACAATCATACAATGCTATTTTTTTATCCTATTCAACCTTCCTCTAGATCAATTTATTCATCTTATGAAGGTCTTCTCGCAACCAAAAGACTAATCCAGGTAGTTAAAGCACTAATTTCATATAGTGTACTGTAGTACCCTCCTAAGCTGAATATAATGTCTGGCAGTAAATACAGTAAAAGAATAAGGGTGTGATCTGATTGAAAGAGTTAAAGTACAGTAAACCCCCGCTCTTTCGGACTTCAATCTTTCGGAATTCTCAGACTTTCGGACTAGCATTTCAATTCGGACTCATGGTTCAGCCTTTCGGATTTGTCAGAAAGGCTGAGAAAATACCTCCGTCCTGTTCGGACTACACTTTCGGACTACATTTAACTTCGGACTCATGCTTCAGCCTTTCGGATTTGTCCGAAAGGCTGAGAAAAATTAAATCGCATTCGGACCAAAGAGCCGAGTTTCGGACTTGTCTGGTTAGGTGAATGTGTATTCGGACTTATAAACTTCGGACATTATTTCAGCCTTTCGGATTTGTCTGAAAGGCTGAGAAAAATTATTTCGCATTCGGACCGAAGAGCCGAGTTTCGGCCTTATAAACTTGGGACATAATTTCAGACATTCGGACAAGTCCGAATGGCTGAAGTGCGAGTTCGGACTCGGCCCTTTCAGACTTTTGACTCTTTCGGACAGGGGTCTCCCCCAATTAGTCCGAAAGAGCGAGGGTTTACTGTACTGCATTAACCATTTGGACAAATATCCACTGCTTACAGTGCATAAATACAGCTTAGGCAAAAGATTGAACATAATAGGACTAAAAAAAATGCAATACAAAAAGGATAATTGAAAAAAAAAAAAAAAAAAAAAAAAAAAAAAAAAAAAAAAAAAAACGAGGCATACTGTAATAGGTAATAAACAATAGAAAAGTCAATACAGTACAGTAATTATAATATGTAAGGTATTATAGGGGTATGTTTCAATTAGTGTGACGTACCAGGTGTGGAGCATAGGGTCGTACACCCAGACATCGATGGCGCTGTGGTACGACGACTTCCCCATGGTGTTGAGTGTGTACGACTCATCATGGGGCAGCTCCTGGAATACATTATGAACAGAATAATTACTGTATCATCATCATCATAACTTTTTCATATATCAGCTGTATGAACAAGGTGCCCACAAAAGTACAAAATGCTAATAGTTAGTTGATATCTCTGTTCCCGGTGTAAGTACAGTACTGTACTGTAGTGACGGATGACAGATGGGAGTGCTATGGTTGGTTTTGGTGCGCTAGGCCTCAAGCTGGCAGCTTTTGAGGTGAGTGCGCAATAGAGAAATACAGATAGCGATATTCAAATGTGTGAAGGAGGGGGATGACTGAATTCCCAATTTATTTCCCATCTCACCATTTCTCTATGATGCAGTTTTTCTTTAATGTGGATATTTGCACGCGACAGTGAAAATACCACTGTGCACTATTTGCACCCAACCATTTTCATATGAAGACTTGAAAGTTAATGTAAGTAAACATTCTACAGGTTTGCAACTGTGATATAAATACTGAAAGTGCAGGTAGGCTACTGTATATTGGAGGAATAATAATTATAGCCTATTCATTCTTGTCAAGATCCTTTTAGTGCAAAATTGTCATATTCATTTATTCTGGCTATCATTAGACTATTTTACTTGAATTAGGAGGGAACTTTATAACGTAAGGGTTAACTTAATATCTATCGTCAGTATCCCTCAAAATCCTGAAACTACTTTTTAAGTTAAGTATCGTCAGTATCCCTCAAAATCCTGAAATTACTTTCGAAGAAAGTTTAGAGAGCTGTTGCCACTCCTGACCATGAGAGGGCTCCCACCCCACCTTAAAGGGAAGATGTATACGTTGTGTGTTAGGAGCGTGATGACCTATGCCTCGGAGACGTGGCCGGTTAAAGCGGAGGATATCAATAGAATGGAACGGAATGAGAAGAATATGGCGAGATGGATGTGTGGGGTTAATCTTAGGGACAGGGCATCGAGCGAGGAATTGAGAAGGCGTCTGGGCATTAGGAGTGTCAGTGAAGTGATGCGCACGAGCCAACTTGGTTGGTTTGGACATGTGGAGAGAATGGATGATCAGAACTGGGTGAAGAAATGCCGGACTGTGAACGTGGGGGGAGCTGCGCGTAGGGGTGGACCTAGAATGACGTGGGCTCGTGTACTCCGGTCCGATCTCAAAATAAAGAACTTGACAACAGAGGCAGCCTGGAAAGCTGCCTTTTAGGACGTGAGACTGTAACCACATTCTCTGTGGACAAAACGGTCTTTAAACTTGTATGTATGTACAGTACTAATAGACAGAATAAAATGAAGAAATTAGGCATGTGACTATCGTAGAGTCGCACTGAAAAGTCTTCAAATATTCAATTCCTAGAGTACCGTACCATAATACAATTGAATGGCAATAAAGAGAATATAGTATGTACGTAAATCTGGATGCTAATGTACCGGTATACGTAAATTGGCTTTTTATCACTTATATAGCTAACTTTTTCAATTATTCTTATCTTATAGGCTATAAACTGTACTTTATTTGGCTCCTTTATAGATCAAAGTTACTCTTTCCTTCTTTCATCTATTATCATTCTTTCGCCCATATCCTGTAGACTACTGGTACCGTACTTTCAGTATTCTGTATGAGGTATAAATAGTACCGGTATCCCACAAACCAATAGGATTTTGACTCCCACTGAAGTTAGCAGAAGACGACGATCGGGTGTAGCCTAATCAAAACATGCTTATATTTTCAGTCAGGTGCAAAAATCCTTTTTTTCCCCTTATCCAAACCTAAGAACCCAATCAAACTTGCATCCTGAAATGTCCTCACCACGAGCCCTTAATCCTACTGCCAGATCCCAAGGGCAAACCAAACTGGGATAAAAATTGATGTAGAGGATGACGAGCCACTAATAGCACAGTACTGTATGTGAAGTGAAAGAAGAGTATCAACAGAAAATGTGCATCAAGAACAGTAATGTGAGGGCTGTCTGCCTCAGCCTCCAGGGACCTGAGAAAAGGTATCACTGAAGAAGCCTTTCGCTGCGGTTCACACGCTGTTGGTCACGACTGTTATGTTCGCTTCTAATTTGACCACTTTTGAGTTGTCCTCAAATCCCCCCCCCCCCCAGGACATATATATTTGGCAAGAATGTTAAGTGCGGGCGTACAGCCAGCCTTGTTTACACTACACGTAGTGGCGTCGGACCTTTCCCATCATGTTCCAGTCTATTTTGACTGCCTTTGGATATAAAAATACATTAGCCTAACCAAACAACCTAACCTAACCTAACCTAGTATTCATGTAGTAATGACAGGGGGCAAATAGCAGAAAATATAGCGTCGAAATAGACGGGACCGTAACTGCGAGCGCACAACATGACGACCGTACACCCGAAAACTACATCCATCCCATATATTTTGCCAGCAGCACAGCAGGGGGAAAATAACTGCAGCACTGCTACTGGGATCATTTCGGGGTAAACAAATATAAAAACGGTCAAATTAGATGCATCACGGACATGACCGCGAGTGCGCGAACATTGCTGCGAAAATCGGAATGATTCTATAATTGCACCTATACGAGCTAAACAAATTATTATTGTATTTAACGGGAAGGTACGACGGGGTAATTGATGTGGTATAGGTGGCAATATGCGGAAATGGATTATAAGGGTATTCCGGGTATAATCCTGTGTAGCGGGAGGACCTGTAGGCCTACTTATATCTCAATAATTTGGTGATGCTATACTTTATTTTTAAATTTTACATTTATAAATAGTCCACTAATATACTAGGTTAGGTTAGGTTAAAAAATATTGTTCAATGTTTCTTAGTAAATAGGCATCTGAAAAACATTTCCACCCGCTACACAGGATCTTACCGTATTCCGCCCCCTCTGACCCCCTTACGAAAATCTACGATTACTCACTTCACCCCAACTGGATTTCTACCGTTTTACCTAACCAGCGGGGGTTGTAGGGGCGGCAGCCCCCAGTTAATGCTAGGATAGGTTAGGTAAGGTTGTTAGGTTAGGCTACTGTCTCTCTGAAACATTGTAAACTCCGTGTCACATCTAGATTGATAGACTTTTGTCAGAGGGGGCGGAATGCCCTTATAATCCATTTCCGTATATATGCCACCTAGCCTATAGGCCTACCACATCACTTATCTCGTCGTACCTTCCTGTTAAATACAATAATATTTTTGGTAACATTCAAGGAGACTACTGCAGGACTCTTACTCTTCTTCTTCTTACCTCTGACTGGGTATAGGATATCCTAGTGTTTACTAGCCTATACCCCTGTGAAAGGACATTAGCCTAACCTAACAACCTTACCTAACCTAACTTAGTATTATAGGTGGGGGCTGCCGCCCCCACACCCCTGCTTTGACTTTAGATTTTTGGTGCATTTGTCTGTGAAGTGGGTATTTTCAATTTGTTGATAACGAAAATCCTCCATATGGACTAGGCCTAGGCCTATATGGAGACAAATATGACGAATCTATTGGTGCCTATTTTCCCTAATAAATTGTTTCTCATAATGCCGCACTACTGTCCTTGAATATTATCATATTTTTTTTAGCTCGTAGGCTATAGCCTACAGTAGGTGCAATTATAGAAATTTACAGGAGTCTCCTTCAATATCTGAAAACACTAAAAATTTATGAAAAAGTTGCATCTATGCCTAGGCCTATCTAGCCTATAGGATATCTAAAAAGATGAGAATTATACTCCAAGATAGTCCTACTGACCTAACAATCATAACAAGCGAAAACTTGCATAGGCTAGGCCTAGGCCAATGGTATTTGGAAGTGAAATTCCTTTGGCATAGGGGAATTGACACACGTTAAAATCTACAATATATCATGCTACAAAACGTTTCTTGACACTAATTACATATTATAGATCCTAAAATCAAATATGCCACACCCACAATAAATCTAGGGTGCAATTATGTTTCCCTTCTGGCCTCTCACCATATAGCCTCCCCAGACATAGACGCGGCGATCATAAGCCACCATGACGTGCCCGGCTCTCCTGTGCACGAACTCATACTCGGTGGGCTCACGGCGGGCGTTGGACATCTTGAGGGCACGGCAACCACTTACAACACTTGATTTTGGGCTGGATTTTCTTGGGCCAGGGTCGACGAAAACAATTCACCTACGTGCATACTGCCATCTGTTGATTAAAGTGCCCGGAGCTACAGAAAACCATTATTCGATGGGTAACTAAATTATACAGATATACATATTCTTCTTCGCCTTCAGCAACAACGTTCCCCTAAGTATTGGGGCTTGCATTGAACGGTAAATAGAGAATAAAATATGTTTGTTTTACTGAAGGGCGGCTAATGAATAGACATAAACATGCTTCTGTTATAATCCAAACCAGTGCCATATTATTATCTACCTGGTAGCCTATATGCATTATGCTGCTACCTACACACTACTGGACTTCTGCACTGTGTGAATGCTGTCTCTTGCTCTATCGATGACAGGGCCATTAACGGCGGAACCTTTGCCCGATTCGCCCTTGAAAGCCACCAAGAACCAAGTTCTGTGAGAAATTTGTGCGACTCATCGTCAAACTGTATGTATGTATGTATATATAGGCTATACTCAGGCACATACCCCAAGCGCCTTACTTACTTGAATCTTACTTGAAGTCGTCTAGAGGTCCCGTCCTCACAGTTGTGGTCCGCCACCGCTGCGTCCGTCCCGTGCGTCCCTTCGAAGGAGGTCCATCTGGTCCGGTATAGAGTTTGAGGCCGCCCAGCAGTCCAGACACTGGTGGTTCATCTGGGAGGGTCTTTAGGAACTTGTCTAATAACCCTTTGAACCTGTACCGGGCAACCTACTATGTCTCGCACTTCCGAGGACGGATCTCACTCGTTCTGGTGCCTGTGTTGGGAGGGATATCTCCTCTCACACTTCCTTCCAGTCCGACCATTTTGTTTTTCCTGGAGTTCATTACCAGTTGGATCTGGAACCAGCTTCTCCAGGATTTTCCACACATAAATTGCGCAGTACCTGCATGTCTCGCCTTCTCTGCTGGGAGTACAGCCCTAGCTTCTTGAGCCGGTCCCAGTAGCTAAGGTCCTTCATCCCCCGAATGTTTCTAGTGAAGGACCTCTGGACGGACTCAAGATCTCGTATGTACCCCTTTTTGTGTGGCGACCATAGTTGACTACAGTAGTCAAGAAAGGGTTGGACCATAGACCTCCAGAGAGTTAGCATTGTTTCTTGTTCCCTGGAGTTGAACGTCCGTAGGATCCATCCGGCCATTCCCTTGGCTTTCTTGACAGCTGCAGAAATGTGGTGTTGAAATGTGGCATCGTCGGACAATTGCACACCTAGGCATCTCACATGTGGTTTGGGGGTGATGTCGTGGCTGCCTTCAGTGAGTAGTTTGGTGGTGTCCTTGAGGGTTTGGTTCGGGCCACATCGTAACGCTTCAAACTTTTCTTCGTTGAAGGTCATGTTATTTTCGTCTGCCCATTTGTAGATTCTGTCGAGGTCATCCTGGAGATTATAAATATCCTCTTCATTTCTGACGACACGACTTATGTTGGTATCGTCAGCAACGGAAGAGATAACGGATTGACCAACTCCATCATCAATGCCCCCTATCAGTATAAGGAAGAGCAGAGGTCCTAATACTGATCCCTGGGGTACCCCACTAATGACGTTGGACTTTTTAGATGTGTGGCCCTTAACAGCAACAGTCTGCATTCTTGCGGAGAGGAAACTGTGCAGCCACACACCTATTTTGCCTTGGATGCCGTGTTTCTTAATCTTGTGAAGGAGGATGCCGTGATCCACCTTGTCGAATGCTTTAGCAAAGTCTAGAAACACGACATCCACATTTTCTCCCTTTGCAAGCCTGTGGAGTAGCCAGTCATGATGTACCAGGAGCTTCGAAAGGCATGACCTGCCTTTCTGGAAGCCATGCTGGCTGGAGTTCATAAGGCAATTTTTTTTTCCAGGAAGTTGACAAGCTTAATGTTCCTCAGGACTTTTTCAAATATTTTGATGAGATGGGATGTTAGAGCTACCGGTCGATAGTTCTTCGCCAGGCTTTTTTCACCACCCTTGTAGACTGAAGTAATGATGGCCTGTTTTAGTGAAGATGGAATTGTGCCTGTGTCCATTGAGTGTCTCCAAAGCTTGCAGATAGGAGGAATCAGGGCGTCACAACATTTAATCAGCAGTATGGCTGGCACTCCGTCAGGACCAGCAGCTGCATTCGTTCTCAGTTCTTTGATGGCTTCTCGTAGGTCTGCCTCAGTCAGTTCGATATCACTTAGTTGAGTCGGTTGTGGAGTGTCTTCCGTGAAGAAAGCTTTGGGGTCCTGGATTGCAGTTGCTGGCCGTGGTGTGCTGAAGACATTCTCGTACTGTGTTCGCAGGATCCGACATACATCTTTGAGGTCGTTTACAGCTTCACCATCCTCTGTTCTTAATGGCCCCACTTGCGTCTTAATTTTTGAGAAGCGCCTGCAGTAACTGTAAAATAATTTGGGGTTCCGCTAGATGTTCAGTACTGCACGATCTTCCTCTCTTTGCTTTTGACGCTCATGGGATGCTTTAATTTGAGTTTCTATGCTTGCAATCTTGGTAGATAGTGCAAGCTTCCTCTCTTTCTTTTGGGTGTTATTGAGCTGTTTGTTGAGTGATGATCTTTTCTGCCTAAGTATATACATACATAGCACGAACGTCCCTTGATTTTGGCCCTGTCACTCTTTCAAATCTGGGGGAGGCACTCGCTACAGGCAGTTATGCCTTTTGTCGCCCTCATTCACATAGAACAAAAAAATACAGTTTGACACGAGTCTTACATAATTCTCACAGATCTTGGTTCTTGGTGGCTTTCAAGGACAAGTCGGGCGAAGGTTCCGCTGTTAATGGCCCTGTCATCAATAGAGCAAGAGAGCCTTCAGACAGTGCAGAAGTCCAGCCTGTACGTATAGGTAGCAGCATACCAGGTGGATGGCCCTCACCCTAACACTGTCAGAGAGGCCCATGCCGCCCAGGAGTACCGGAAAATGTATGCCAGCGACGCCCATCCTTCAACTCTAAATAGTTTGTTGAATCGGGGCAGGCCACCAATGAGGGGTTTGATATGAGGCCTTTAAGTAAGTCCATGGCGGCCTGTTCTGGGGAGCCCCTGTGGAAGGTGGTGTCCTTCTTGGTGAAGGCGCTCAAAGGGGTGGCAATAGAGGTGAACCCTTTCACAAAGCGCCGGTAATAACTGGCCATCCCAGGAATGACCTTACTGCCTTCACTACCGATGAGAGAGGGCGTCAGCGATGGCTATGCTCACCATATGCCCTGGGTATTATAGCCAACTTCTCATCCAGCCAGGAAGCATTTGGTCGGTTTGAAAAGCAGCCCCGCCTCCCTCACACATTGGAGGACTTTCCTCATGCAGTCCAGGTGGCCCTCCCAGGTGGGGGAGAAAATTATGATATCATCCAGGTAGGCGAAGGTAGATCTCCCAGGTGAAACCTGCCAGAGCAGTATCGATTAACCTAGAGAGGGTGGCGGGACCGTCCCGCTGGTCACGCCAAAAGGAAGGACATTAAACTGATACAACTGCCACCGGCTGGTGATGAAGGATTTTTTTTGGGTTTGTCCTTATCGGACAATGGGACCTGGCAGTAACTTGACTACAGGCCCAGGGTGGAAAATCACATAGATCCATGGGGGGGGGGGGGGGGACTCCAGGGCATCGTCGATATATGATATGGAGGGGCATGTCGTCTTTGATTTTGGCATCATTTAACATTCTATAATCCATGCAGAAATTAAGGCTGCCATCCCTCTTCTATGTCAGGACCTCTAGGGAAGACCAAGGGGTGTCGGAGGGCTCTATGAGGCTGCCTCGGTCCAAGGAGCATCTCCCAAACCAGCCGGTCTTTGAAGGGGATTTTTATGCCAGAGGAGCCGACGGATGGGTGGGGGGCCATGTGTATGAATCTCGTTTGTAACAAGGTGGGTACTTATAGTCTTTCGATGACATCCTGCACGAACATGTCTGAACACTCTTGGAGCAGGGATAGGAAGTGGTTCAGCTGCCGGGGGTGTAGGTCTGAAGGGATGGATGGCAGGATCTGGTAGGGGGCAGCAGGGCGGCTCTGGGATTTGGAGGTGTGCTTGGCTGGGCTCCGGTATTACATCCACGTGCTGGGAATCTCCCAGGAGTAGGCCTTTTGGGAGTCAAAGGGTCTCTGAGGCAACATTGACTACCGGGAGGGTGGGGCAGTGGTGATTCAGCAGGGGTTGGGGCCATATGTAAAGCGGGGTCTAGCTCTGTGGCGAGGGAGAACATGGTGGTGAAAACCAAATTGTGGGCAGGGGAAGAGGCTGGGCAGTGTGGGGAAAAATGGCAATCTCCTCTGCCAGGAAGACCAGATGGGGCTAAACATTGTTAGTAAACAAAAAAAGGTGGAGGAGGGAGGCTTGGTGGCCCCCCAGGGAGAGTTTAGTAATACAATGGTGGGGGAAAGGGAATGAGAGAGGGAGAGGGGAGTAAACCGTTTGTGAGGAGGTTATTCATGAGTGCAGGGCTGGGATTGGGGGTCATGGGCTGGTGGCGTGTTGCCCCGTGGAAGGTCGTCGGAGCATCATTCTGGGCCTAAGCTGTATAGGCTGGCTGGGGATATGTTGGGGAAGGTGAAGCTCCGAGGTCGAGGCAAGCCTTGTTGACAGCGAGCATGTCCCATTTCAGGGTTCCATCAAAGGGATGGGTGAGCATCCACATAATGTTAATTAGAGGTGGCATCGACCGTATCCACCCGGAGTTGAAGAGGTAGGATTCTGGTCACGCTGTAGAGCTGAATGGGGTCCCTGTTGGCCCCAAGGAGGGCAGCGGGGGCTGGTTGTAGGGGCCCAAGTGGATCTTGATATTGTTGGTAGAAGAACAACTCTAACTGGCTGTGCCTCTACTCTGAACTTACCCAAGTCTCATGTGTTAGAAATGCAATGACGTAAGCCTCAGAAACATGGGCCGTTAAAGTAGAGGATGTCAACAGAATGGAACGTAATGAGATGATAATGGTGAGATGGATGTGTGGGGCCAAACTGCAGGATAGAATAACAAATGATGAGCTGAGAAGACGCTTAGGTATAAAGAATATTAGCGAGGAGATGCGTACAAGTAGACTGGGATGGTATGGGCATGTGGAGAGAATGGATGAACAAAATTGGGTGAAAAGATGCAGGTCTGTGATTGTGGAGGGAAACTCAAAAACAAATTAATAAATAAATATATAGACCAAAAACCAAGGACTACCCCCTTAAGCCGACCCCATTGCCAGACCTCTGTACCCAACTGGTGGTCATTAACACTAGCTGAGTCGACGTTTAAGTTATTATGATATTTAGTTTGATTACTATTGAGAATTCCGTTTGCTTTTACCATTTTCGAGCAATGTATTTGAGTTTGTCCCCAAGGCTAACAAAAATGTCTTTCTAGACTTACTTCATGGTAATAAATGCCCACCCAGACCCCGTTCAAGCTAAATTTGTATATTTTTCGATTACAAAATGTCCCAGTCAAAGAACGATTTCTTGTAAGTTAAAGGTTCGCTATCACTCGCCCAGAAGTGAGGGCCATAGCGGGCGGTCATACCGCCGGAGGTACCCTTATTCCCCACCAAGAACTCACCCAGAAAATAATCGACACCTGAATAGAGTGAAGCGTTTTATTATAGTTAGAAATCCTTAAAATCTTCAACCTAATGGAGTGAAACAGGGAAGGCATTAAACGACCCCCTCGGACTAAATAGGGATAAGGGAGACATAGTTTGTGGAGTCATTATCAGATCACTCAAGGTCATCTAAACCCAAGTAAGTAGCCAAGTTATCATACCATCAGTACTGTACAATCGCGCTAATAAGTGATGTCTCGGCACCAAGTATATTTTGATCAATAATTGGTATTAGCAAAATCTAAGCTTCATTTCTTCATATCGAGTGATATATACTGTACAAACATTTTCCTACACTTACCTACCCTATTCAACATCTGACAGACATTAATACAGCACAGAGACAGCCAACCCGTAATGACAGTTGAGACATGATTTATTAGCGCAACCGTACACCTATGCCCACTATACCGCCCACCTCAGAGTAACTGAAATGATTGACGTGGAGCCCATAGATTTTACACCTTCCCAGGAACCAATATAAAACACTCTCTCTCTCTCTCACACACACAGTATATTATATTTGCCTTGGTTCCATGTCATCTCAACCAGTAGCTCTCAACCAATGCCAAATCAACCAAGACCAACCAAACCAGTGCCAAAATATAGTACTAACCAAACCTAACCGTATTGGTTGATTTGGTACTGGTTGAGAGCTACTGGTTGAAATGGTCTACTGGTTGAGTTGACCGGTCACCATTTGCCTTTTGCAGATTGCCATTCTTCCAATATATTTAGGTTTTCATATATGTATTTTACTAACAACCTTTTACAAAGAACTATAAGAGCTATTAATATATCCAATGTATATACATAGCGAAACTATTAAGGGGAAATGGGCCGTTTTTCTGGACCACTTTCTCCCTCGTGTTTAACCCCATTACTTTTCAGATGTTAAGATGTTTGCCCCATTAGTTAGTCGATTTGAAGGCCTTTCGTCCCATTTCTTCGTCAATATTTAGACCTTTCGTGCTATTTAGGTGTCGCTTTTTTCCCTGGCGAACGATAGTGAGCCTCTAATGTTGGAAGAACCGGCCTTCGGCCGGGAAATATTTCTACCGAAAAATTTACAAATTAATCTAGAAGGGGGATGTAATGGATGTTTTTTTTTAAATTTGATGGAGGTCTAGGGAGGAAACTAGAACAATAATGAATACATGCACAAATCGCCAAAAAAGTGAACCCTTCCCCCTAAATGCCATCAGTTTGAGTCGCCTGCAAAAGTAGCTGGTGAACTACTTTGGAATAAATGTTAACCCTCTCAGTACCGGTGAATTCCTTTGCCTTATATTCTGGCAACCATATGATAATTTTATTCAGTTTAAAAAAGGGCCTCCAGCAATTAACAGGCTTCGAACGATCTCACTTAACCCTTTGTACTACCACACATCCTTTTTTAAACTGCACAAAATCCTCTAAATCTAGCCCGAATAGAACTTAAAAGACGTCACCGGTACAGAAGGGGTTAAACAGTGAATATTGATGGATGGAAATTATGGACCCTGGGCACACAGCAAAAAAAAAAAAAAGAAAAAAAAAAGAAAAGAAAAAAAAAATAATAATAAAATATAAAAGCTTCAGAGATTTGTTACGGGCGATTAGAGTTGAAAACGTACCCAGGGAGTAGCATAGAGAACGAAAATGTATAGCTTATATCCTAGGAGATAGCTTATAATAATAATAATAATAATAATAATAATAATAATAATAATAATAATAATAATACAACAAAATACTTTATTAGATTACATGAAATTTGTGTTGTGCATTTTTTTTTTATACAGGGATAATTCGGATAAAAGAGTACATCCATAGAAATAGATCACATTCTTACAATTAGGGTATCATTTTAATATAACATACTTGAGGATATGAGAGTTAGAATACATACTAATCTTTATATAGTTTACAAGCCACCTCGTAGTCAGCACCTTGGTGTTGGTAGATGGATTTTTAATTAATTTAGTATTCTTATGCTTCTGCTGGCTGGTACAAAGGATCTCGAATACCTTGCTATTCTATAATTTGTTGATCTTAGCCTTTTTCCCGAGGGCAACATTTGGTAACTATAGTTCAGTGGAGGTGTGGAGTCAATTGTAATGACTTTACCTCTCTGGATAGTAGACTTCTTGTATATATCAAGCAACGTTGTGGTGTTTTGTACCCCCAATTTTACACACTTTTATACCCCTTATCCCCTCTCTACACTCTTCAGAAAAACAGGAAAAGTAGAATGTAGATAAGAGGTGCCGTTGTTAAGGCTTATACCTCAATACCTTCACCTGATTACTTACGTAAGTTTATTTGTCATGTCTGAATTGCAGTTACCACACCAACATGTGACAGAGAATGAGATAACTGACTGTATCACTGCTGAATAATATGTTTGTATGGATTTTTAATGTTTCTACGAGACAAAAATAGAAAGAGACAGTACAAATAATAATCAGCAGGAAAGAAGAGTATTAGCGTAAGAGACAGAGGGTGAAGGTTAACACTCACGATCCTCAAGTGTGCAGTGCGTAGCTCCACCGGTGATTGGTGAGTGGCTTCCCGGTCAACTCAACCCCAGTAGACCAGTTCAACCAGTACATTTAAACCAGTGCCAAGTCAACCAGGACCAACACAGTCAGTGACAATTTAAGAAGTCCTAATTTATTATTTAACCCAAACCTTGATAAACTAGTGTTAATTTAAATGTCCTATCTCAACATGAATCAGTGCCAATATTGAAGTCTTAACCTAACACTAC
Organism: Paralithodes platypus; assembly: GCA_032716605.1. Lineage (NCBI taxonomy): Eukaryota > Metazoa > Arthropoda > Malacostraca > Decapoda > Lithodidae > Paralithodes > Paralithodes platypus. The sequence continues at coordinate 3,998,042 of CM064574.1, forward strand.
TAGGCCTATATAGTTGAGTGCACTGGTTGAGATCAACGGGTTGGAATGGTCTACAGGTTATGTATTGAGAGTTGCCCAGTCACCTGATGAGGGTACGAGACATCGCTACGCATTAAGACTATTGGTTTTCTTGACAAAGGTAATAGCTTTATCCCAGTGGACACGACATAAAGTTAATAGCCGGAAAATCACACTGAGATGATTTATTATGTTCCCTCCACCAACCGACTTTACTCCTAAACTCAATTAATGAAATCAACAAATACATGTGGCAGTCCAGGGATTCGAACCTAGGATGCTCACATCGAAATTCAGTGCATTGATCCATTGCGCTACGAAGACACAACAAGAGATAAAACCCCAGACTAATAGACGATACTATATGATAACAGCCACTAGCCCCCTTAATGTGCCCACTGGGATAGCACTATTGGCGTTTACGTTGACAGATTTCCAGGGTCATAATATTTCGACCTGTGACAAAGAAAACCTCATCTTATCGTAGCACCGTCTACCCTGCTTACCTGGAAAGATAAGACACACAAACATTAGAACATACTATAACCATGTAAAGGTATATTGCAACATTCAAAGGTAAAACAAAAATAAATAAATAAATAAATATATAAAAAAGGAAGGTATATACAGTCATCAACATTCAAAGGTTAACCCCCCCCCCAAAAAAAAAATACTCAAGTAGTTTTTGAGCTATAGAGGCTAGTGTCAAGATCTTTGGATAACTCAAGTAGTTTTTGAGTTATAGAGGCTAGTGTCAAGATCTTTGGATAACTAAAGTAGTTTTTGAGTTATAGAGGCTAGTGTCAAGATCTTTGGATAACTCAAGTAGTTTTTGAGTTATAGAGGCTAGTGTCAAGATCTTTGGATAACTCAAGTAGTTTTTGAGTTATAGAGGCTAGTGTCAAGATCTTTGGATAACTCAAGTAGTTTTTGAGTTATAGAGGCTAGTGTCAAGATCTTTGGATAACTCAAGTAGTTTTTGAGTTATAGAGGCTAGTGTCAAGATCTTTGGATAACTCAAGTAGTTTTTGAGTTATAGAGGCTAGTGTCAAGATCTTTGGATAACTCAAGTAGTTTTTGAGTTATAGAGGCTAGTGTCAAGATCTTTGGATAACTCAAGTAGTTTTTGAGCTATAGAGGCTAGTGTCAATTTGGATTACTCAAGTAGTTTTGAGTTATAGAGGCTAGTGTCAAGATTTTTGGATTACTCAAGTAGTTTTTGAGTTATAGAGGCTAGTGTCGAGATCTTAGGATTACTCAAGTAGTTTTTGAGTTATAGAGGCTAGTGTCAAGATCTTTGGATAACTAAAGTAGTTTTTGAGTTATAGAGGCTAGTGTCAAGATTTTTGGATTACTATTAGTTCTTGAGTTATAGAGGCTAGTGTCAATATTTTTGGATTGCTCTAGTCTAGTGGATTTTGAGTTATAGAAGTTATGTGTCAATTTTTTTGAATTACTCTAGTAGTTTCTGAGTTACCGTATGCAGGTTACTGTTCAAGAGTTTTGGCCTACCTATAATGAACAGGTTATAGTTACTAAAAAAAAAAAAAAAAAAAAAAAAAAAAAAAATCTAGACTGTTTACCTTTCCCGAAGAGATGGTAGGGTGGTGGTGGTGGAAGCTTGCGAAGTGAGCATACAGGTTACCAACATGACCTCATTATGGTCCAGCTGAAAGACAAGAAAAATCACCCATTTAGTATACAGTGACGCATTTTTTTAGTGTATTCTAGCTACTATTAGACTATTATAAGATTATAATTAAATTTAAAGGGGATAAGTGAATTGAAAGAAGAAATGAGAGAGTGTGAGTGTGAGAGTGAGAGAGAGAGAGAGAGAGAACGAGAGCAAGAACGTAAGAAAGAAGGAGAAACGGAGAGAGTGAGAGTGTGAGTCACGGGCTATTGGAAACACATGCGGACTGTCAAGGAAAAGTGCCAGTAACTTAGAATCACCCAGTTTAAGAGCAGGGCTGTCCAAGAACTATTGATTTGGATTGTACGAGAGCATCAACAAAACGCTCCTTCTGCCATCAACAAAACACTCCTTCTGCCATCAACAAAACACTCCTTCATCCATCAACAAAACGCTCCTTCATCCATCAACAAAAAACTCCTTCTACTATCAACAAAACGCTCCTTCTGCTATCAACAAAACGCTCCTTCATCCATCAACAAAACACTCCTTCATCCATCAACAAAACGCGCCTTCATCCATCAACAAAACACACCTTCTGTCATCAACAAAACGCTCCTTCATCCATCAACAAAACGCGCCTTCATCCATCAACAAAACACTCCTACTATCAACAAAACGCTCCTTCTGCTATCAACAAAACGCTCCTTCATCCATCAACAAAACACTCCTTCATCCATCAACAAAATGCGCCTTCATCCATCAACAAAACACTCCTTCTATCAACAAAACGCTCCTTCTGCTATCAACAAAACGCTCCTTCATCCATCAACAAAACACTCCTTCATCCATCAACAAAACGCTCCTTCATCCATCAACAAAACGCTCCTTCTACTATCAACAAAACGCTCCTTCATCCATCAACAAAACACTCCTTCATCCATCAACAAAACGCTCCTTCATCCATCAACAAAACGCTCCTTCTGTCATCAACAAAACGCTCCTTCATCCATCAACAAAACACTCCTTCATCCCTCAACAAAACACTCCTTCATCCCTCAACAAAACACTCCTTCATCCATTAACAAAACGCTCCTTCATCCATCAACAAAACGTTCCTTCATCCATCAACAAAACGCTCCTTCATCCATCAACAAAACGCTCCTTCATCCATCAACAAAACGCTCTTTCTGCTATCAACAAAACACTCCTTCATCCATCAACAAAACACTCCTTCATCCATCAACAAAACACTCCTTCTATCATCAACAAAACACTCCTTCTGTCATCAACAAAACGCTCCTTCATCCATCAACAAAACACTCCTTCTGCCATCAACAAAACGCTCCTTCATCCATCAACAAAACACTCCATCTGTCATCAACAAAACACTCCTTCATCCATCAACAAAACACTCCTTGTCATCAACAAAACACTCCTGTCATCAACAAAACGCTCCTTCATCCATCAACAAAACGCTCCTTGTCATCAACAAAACGCTCCTTCATCCACCAACAAAACACTCCTTCTGTCATCAACAAAACACTCCTTCTGTCATCAACAAAACTCCTTCTGTCATCAAAAAAACACTCCTTCTGTCATCAACAAAACACTCCATCATCCATCAACAAAACACTCCTTCTGTCATCAACAAAACACTCCTTCATCCATCAACAAAACACTCCTTCATCCATCAACAAAACACTCCTTCATCCATCAACAAAACACTCCTTCATCCATCAACAAAACACTCCTTCATCCATCACTCCTTCATCCATCAACAAAACACTCCTTCATCCATCAACAAAACACTCCTTCATCCATCAACAAAACACTCCTTCATCCATCAACAAAACACTCCTTCATCCATCAACAAAACACTCCTTCTGTCATCAACAAAACACTCCTTCATCCATCAACAAAACACTCCTTCATCCATCAACAAAACACTCCTTCATCCATCAACAAAACACTCCTTCATCCATCAACAAAACACTCCTTCTGTCATCAACAAAACACTCCTTCATCCATCAACAAACCACTCCTTCATCCATCAACAAAACACTCCTTCATCCATCAACAAAACACTCCTTCATCCATCAACAAAACACTCCTTCTGTCATCAACAAAACACTCCTTCATCCATCAACAAAACACTCCTTTATCCATCAACAAAACACTCCTTCTGTCATCAACAAAACACTCCTTCATCCATCAACAAAACACTCCTTCATCCATCAACAAAACACTCCTTCATCCATCAACAAAACACTCCTTCATCCATCAACAAAACACTCCTTCATCCATCAACAAAACACTCCTTTATCCATCAACAAAACACTCCTTCTGTCATCAACAAAACACTCCTTCATCCATCAACAAAACACTCCTTCATCCATCAACAAAACACTCCTTCATCCATCAACAAAACACTCCTTCATCCATCAACAAAACACTCCTTCTGTCATTAACAAAACGCTCCTTCATCCATCAACAAAAGACTCCTTCATCCATCAACAAAACACTCCTTCATCCATCAACAAAACACTCCTTCATCCATCAACAAAACACTCCTTCATCCATCAACAAAACACTCCTTCATCCATCAACAAAACACTCCTTCTGTCATCAACAAAACACTCCTTCATCCATCAACAAAACACTCCTTTATCCATCAACAAAACACTCCTTCTGTCATCAACAAAACACTCTTTCATCCATCAACAAAACACTCCTTCATCCATCAACAAAACACTCCTTCATCCATCAACAAAACACTCCTTCATCCATCAACAAAACACTCCTTCTGTCATTAACAAAACGCTCCTTCATCCATCAACAAAAGCACCTTCAAGCATCAACCTTTGGACATGATTATAGCGAGTATCGGCCACTTAACTTCTCATGGTCATTTTTTGGGTGGTTAACAAGTGTGCGTGAGGGGGGAGGGAGGGGGGGGGGTCAAATAAATGTAATGGTTTCTATTCTGTTAGCAAATGGTATAGTACTTTCATTTGTTGCCAGAATAGAAGTTTCGTGGAAATCCGTCCATTAGTTTTTTTCAGAAACCCTGCTTACAAACAGACAGCCAACGAAACAAACTAAACATACAAAGATTATCACACAATCTACCCAACCTTCGATTGGATAAGATAAACATGTAATTGGATAAGATAAACATGTAATTGGATAAGATAACATGTAATTGGATAAGATAAACATGTAATTGGATAAGATAACATGTAATTGAATAAGATAAACATGTAATTGGATAACATGTAATTGGATAAGATAAACATGTAATTGGATAAGATAAACATGTAATTGGATAATATAACATGTAATTGGATAAGATAAATATGTAATTGGATAAGATAACATGTAATTGGATAAGATAAACATGTAATTGAATAAGATAACATGTAATTGGATAAGATAACATGTAATTGGATAAGATAACATGTAATTGTATAAGAAAAACATGTAATTGGATAAGATAACATGTAATTGGATAAGATAAACATGTAATTGGATAAGATAACATGTAATTGGATAAGATAAACATGTAATTGGATAAGATAACATGTAATTGGATAAGATAAACATGCAATTGGATAAGATAACATGTAATTGGATAAGATAACATGTAATTGGATAAGATAACATGTAATTGGATAAGATAAACATGTAATTGGATAAGATAAACATGTAATTGGATAAGATAAACATGTAATTGGATAAGATAAACATGTAATTGGATAAGATAAACATGTAATTGGATAAGATAAACATGTAATTTGAAGATGACGTACATTTTCTTAACAATCCTCAGTTGTTTCTAGTCAGTAGTGCTCTAGGAGGTACTGCTTGTTTTTTGGTCAATTTTTATATTTATTTATGTATTTTTGAGTTTCCTCGCTAGACCTCCATCAAGCTTAATAATACACCCCCTAGACCCCCTTTCAAGATACATTTGTAAATTTTTCGGTAGAAAAATGTCCTGGCCGAAGGGCGATTCCTTCTAAAATTACAGGCTCGCTATCGCTCGCCAGGAAAAAATCGACACCTAAATGGCACGAAAGGTCTTAATATTGACAAAGAAATGAGACGAAAGGTCTCAAAATCGCCAAACTAATGGAACGAACGTCTTAAAATGTCAAAACTAAAATGCTAAACATGAGGGAGAAGAAGGTCCAGAAAGTGTTGTCATTTTTCCAGGCTCATAAAATGGTCAGGTTAATTTGTTTTTCTGGAACATGCCTGGTTTCCTATCTGGCTGTGGTTCGATGCCGGTTCATATGGGGGTATAGCTATTATGGCTCACTATTGTACAGTACATACCAAAGCTCTACCATGTATCCCCTCCCTCTCCCTCACACCTTCCCTCCACCATATATCCCCTCCCTCCCCCTCACACCTGCCTCCACCAAAGCTCCCCTTCCCCCGTAACACCTTCCCTCCACCATATATCCCCTCCCTCTCCCTCACACCTTCCCTCCACCATATTACCCCTCCCTCCCCCTTACACCTGCCTCCACCAAAGCTCCCCTTGCCCCCTAACACCTTCCCTCCACCATATTACCCCTACCTCCCTCCCTCCTTCCCTCTCACACCTCCCCTCCCCTCCCTCACACCTCCCCGTCCCACCATCGGCCCCCCAACCAGACAATGACCGTTGGATTTACCGGCCACTGAATATTCCGGCCGGCCCCCCCTGGTTCCCTACGGCCTGCCGATGTAAATGTCCGGTTCGGCTGGCTGGCGGGCAGCGGAAGCTCTCTTGACGGCTCTCCGGCCCCTAAAACACTCCACCGGGAATTACCTAGGCTACCGGGGATGCGCCACAGTGTTGTTGTTGTTGTTATTGTTGTTGTTGGTGGTGGTGGTGGTGGTGTTGTTGTTGTTGTTGTTGTTGTTGTTGTTGTTGTTGATGTTGTTGATGTTATTGTTGTTGTTGGTGCTGTTGGTGTTGATGTCGTTATTGTTGTTGTTATTGTTGTTGATGCTGTTGATGTTGTTATTGCTAATGTTGTTGTTGTTGTTGTTGATGTTATTGTTGTTAATGTTATTGTTGTTGTTTATTTTATACTGGGGATGCACCAGATTACAGGCATGTATTCTTAACCCTTTGGAGATTGCGACGAACTTTAACAGTTTATTCTGGTTATCATTAGACGATTTTATACAATTTAGGAAGGATCTGTGGGTATTATAAGGGTGAAGACTATCTCAATTAACCCTCTGACTTCCGTATATTCTTCCTAACCTGAATAAAATCTCTCTAATAATAGCAAAAAAAAAAAAAAAAAAAAAAAAAAAAAAAAAAAAAAAAAAAAAAATCGATATGACAGGCCCAACATTGCACAATACTATACCTGGTTCTAAATAGGTAGGACATAAATCGTGAGCTCTAACCTCTGTAACTCGAAAAGGGCTAGAGCAAATGAGCTGTACATTTCCACCCCTATTCCGTGGCTGACCCTTCCCAAATGGTGGAAACTTTAGCTCAATTACACTAGTCGTTTGTGAATAATAGAGGTTAATGTTCAGTTTTGGCCTACTTATTTGGAACAGGACTGAAGGGGAGATGGGCGTATTTATTTGCTAATATATGGATCTTTTAATGATTTGATCCCTGGTCTCTGGGTCTTCTCTTGGGTGACCTAGATGTGTGTGAATTTGTGTTTTGTTTTTTGTGTGTTCATTGTTTTCTGTTGTTTTGTGTTGTCCCTGTTCGGGCTCTGTCTCGAGTCAGGCACCCCCAGGGAAACAAATAAAACAAAATAGGGAATGGGCCTGAGTACATACATGCATAGACAAGTAAACACAATTAATATCAACACCATGTGAGGAGGAGCACTTTATTAAGAACGTTTCTCGTATAACTTCATCAGGCCAACGATGAAGCTATATGCGAAACGTTGTCAATAAAGTGCTGCTCCTCACATGGTGTTTATATTAATCCTAGCTTGGTTCCTGGTGGTTTTGACCAGGTTCATTGGTTTTTGTTCAAAGTACAATTATTTACTTGTCTCAGTCTCACAATTTATAACGTTTTGTGGCACCTTATTCCTAATATTTACGATGAGGTTGGAAAAGAAAGTTTAAATACAGAACGAGTTGGAGCTAAGATGGCGTCCTGATGTGAAGTCAGCGGCACCCTGTTTATGAAGGCACCCATCCCACTCACCGGCCCGTGAAGGTTTATATATTATGAACAGTTTGGCTTCCCTACGAGTCACTGAACTCTTTGAACACACTGGGGATTAATCTCTCTCTCTCTCTCTCTCTCTCTCTCTCTCTCTCTCTCTCTCTCCTTGTTTTCTTGTATTTCTTTATTAATATACAGAACCTATATATTCCTAGAACGTACCCACTCGTGAAGTAAGGGTTGTTATAACATTAAGCTGAAGCAGCCTTAACAAGTTAAACTGTCAATAATAGCCGGATATAATTTGACGATATCTTGTTTCCCTTGACCAACCATCTGCAAACAGTCACGATATACTGTTTGAACCAAATTATTTAGTATTTAATAACTCTAATTAAGATCAACCTGAAGGAATTTCCAAAGTTGACATTGGCTAAGACTATCAAATACTGATTGTAACATAACATAACTTAGTCGAAAGTCGCAACTAACCACCTCAACGTAATAAAAAAAAAAAAAAAAAAAAAAAAAAAAAAAAATATATATATATATATATATATATATATATATAGAGAGAGAGAGAGAGATTAGTAACTTGCCGATAATCTGGTTTTGAATCAAACAAAAAATCTCGTACTATTTAGGTATTGATATTTTCCTGGCGAGCGATATCGAGCCTGTAATTTAGGAAAAATACACATTTATTTCGAAGGGGGATCTTGGGGTAGTTTTTTAAGATAAATATAGGTCTAGAAAATAACCTCTCCCCTTATTATGTATGTATGTATATACTCAGGCGCATACCCCATAGCTGCGGGTGGCCGACTCGAGACAGAGCCCGAACAGAATTCTTAGGGTCCGGGACCACTTTCGCGTTCCCTCGCCCCTTACTCTGTCTCGTCGAGTAGGTGAGTTTTACCCCTGCTTTTTGACAATGCAGTTTCATTAAGGGGAGGTATTTAGTTTGTTCCCTAGACCTCCATCAAGCTTAAAATTACACCCCCTTGAGTCCCTTTCAAGATAAATTTGTACATTTTTCGGTAGAAAAATGTCCCGGCCGAAGCCCGGTTCTCCTTAAATTACAGGCTCGCTATCGCTCGCCAGGATAAAATCGACACCTGAATGGCACGAAAGTTCTTAATATGGGGTGAAAGTTCTTAAAATCGCTAAACTAATGGGGCAAACGTTTTATAATATCTAAAGCAATGGGGCTAAACATGAGGGAGAAAGGGGTCAAGAAAAAAATCCCTCAAGTGGAGATCTCCCCTTAAAGGCAATGGGTTCTTTATTGCCCACATAAATATTACAGTGCATCCAGTAAGGAAGCTGTGGTCAAAAGTTTGGCGTCAAGCTTCCTATGAAAACGGTGTTGACCAAAACAAACCCCGATTTCGATGAATATGTAAATCGAGGGGGACTAGGCTAATATTTATTTCCTCACATATTTCGTTCTCTCCGTCTGTGTCTGCTGGGGCGGTGGGCGGATTTTTTGTTTTGTGTTTATTTATATTTTGCTTAACCTCTGCCTTCTGCTCTCCCGCCCCTCCCCCTCCCCCAACACCCACACACACACACACACACACACTCTGCTAAACACTCTCAATCAATAACACACACTAACAATCACTTGCTCACACACTTAAACCCCCTCGTATTTACACACACCTGCATGCACACTTACAATCACTCTCACACACTATGCACTTTCACATCACTCAGACACTCATATAATCTCACACCCACACACAACACTCACCATTATACAATCACAATCGCTCACACACACCCTTACATTTACTCTAACACACACACACACACACACACACACACACACATACACACACACTCTCTCTCTCTCTCTCTCTCTCTCTGTGGTATTATTAATAGCCCTGCCACCCACGTCCACATCTCTATATCATAATTATGCCTTTATCTGTTTATCAATGGGTTCCCAGTTTCCTGAGGGGGGGGGGGGGACGGAGAGAGAGAGAGAGAGAGAGAGAGAGAGAGAGAGAGAGAGAGAGAGAGAGAGAGAGAGAGAGAGAGAGAGAGAGAGAGAGAGAGAGAGAGAGAGAGAGAGAGAGAGAGAGAGATAGATAGATAGATAGATAGATAGATAGATAGATAGAGATAGATAGATAGATAGATAGATATAGATAGAGAATCAGAGAGAGCAAGCGAGCGAGCGAGCGAGCGAGCGAGCGAAAGAGAGAGAGAGAGAGTAGGTGAGATAGATATAGGACAGGATAGACTGAAGCCATTCCGAGTTAGATAATGGCTAGCTAACCAAATTGATTTGTTTTTATTAAATTTCCTGTTCTTCTTGTCTTCATTACTTTGGCTCTTACATAATTTCTGCTCCCTTGCATTAATGAATATGAATGATGTTGTCTTTTTCTTCTACCTTATGTATCATGGTCTTTATACATATTTTTTAAATCGTATTGTCCTCTCACTCTCTTACATATATATATATATATATATATATATATATATATATATATATATATATATATATATATATACTGTATATTAGAAAAGGTATGACAAAAGGGTAAAGACAGTATCGGATAAAGACAATATTAATAAGGAAAGTGAACCATACAATAATAGGCAGAATTTGATGAGGACACGTGCATGGTATTAAAATCCTTGAAAATATACTTATCCATCAAATTCTACTACCTACGTCTACCTTTTCGTCTCTTTCTACTTCCATCCTATTCCACTACCTACCCCAACCCTTTCGTCTCCTTCCACTCCCTAGTTTCCATGTATAGTACCACTCCAAACGATTCCCATTTATTTAACAAACTTTAAGAGGGTATTTTTTGGGGTGGGTAAGAGGCGATCGAGGCCCCCATATCTTGTAGACCCGTCCCCACCAGAAGTAGTAGAAGACAGAGAGAGGTGAAGGGAAATACACTGTAAAGAGGTACAGTTCCCTGCATAAGTTCTGTTCCTCTCTGATATTTTATTTATGAAAGTATGTATAGTAATACTGAGTTAGGAGAGTTCCTTGGTATGCAGTAGTTAATTCACCTTCTTATTGTGTATGTATGTATATACTCAAGCCCATATCATGGGGGTGCTGGGGGTGGCCGACTCGAGACAGAACTCGAACAGAAGCAAACACCAAACCAAATATAAATATAATTTCACACACATCTCGGGTGCCCAGGAGCAGACCCAGAGACCAAGGCTCATTTGGGGTCCCCAGTAAAAGACTCCCAGGTCCCAGACCTCCCGGAGAGGTTCCGGTCTCAGTAGGCAGACACGCAGCGAAGCCCCACCACCACAATGCCAGCCCACATCACTTCCAGGCATGGCCCTTCATATATACACCGGCTCCCCGGACCAGACGCCTAACGGACTATTATCTAGTCCAACTGGCACCTGACCTCCACTCCCAACGACCGCGTTATCACTCGTCTATTCACAATCATTCTCCATTCATTCCTATTCATCACCACTTCTCTTCCCTGTTCTTTAGTCATCTCTATCTTCCAACGCTTGTTTCACACCATCTCTCCATCTCCTCCGAGGTCTTCCTCTCAATCTATAACCCCTTGTTTCTGACTCATTTATTCGCTTTGCAAGCCTTTCATCTCCCATTCGTTTAACATGTCCATACCAGCATAGCACCTTCTTCTACAACTGTTAAATAAGATACTACACTAAATTCAATTACACTATTTCTACTTCAATAAATAACATGTCAAGAGAGGAACGGAACTTTTGCAGGGAACTGTACCTTGCGAAAAATAGAAAAAAAGGCATCGAACTACCTGCTAGCTTCATTTGTAACCAGAATCCCTCCACCACCACCTGCTACTACTCATGGTTACGTAGCTTGATGCCATACACACATACTCCCACACACAAACACAAGTAGCTAAATACTAGAGAAGGTTACTTGCAATTTGGGGCACAAGGCCTCACAGAATAAACAAGTAGAGCTCTACATACTCATATACTAATATTTTTGCGATATGACCTGGCTGGGAATCGAACCCTGGTCAGTAGATTTCTGAGGAGCTTAAAAGTGATAGCTTCATTTGGAACCAGTTCGAATCATTGAACCTTTAATGCCAAGTTCAAGGTTGTTACCCTTTTGAGTATTGTGTCTATGACGTACTTTACATATAATCTACCTCTAGGCTAAATACGATCTCAGTAAATCCTCTAAATAGCACAGGTCCTTCTTAAGCTGCATAAAATCCTCTACATTTAGCCAGAGTCAAACGCAAATAGGTGTCATGGTGCTGAAGGGGTTAAAGGTATATTGATAGTGAAAAATATACATATTAGAATGATAAACACGTATACTTAAATACATGAAGTAAAATAACTGTCAATAGACCCAACTAGATTAAATTAACATTTATAATACTACATTACATATTCTTGAACATGAGAAGGGGGTCACTATCACTTTCCCAAATTTCTATTTATATATAAAATAATATGTTAATTGGTACTACAGTATTAGGGTGAGCTTAATTGTTAAATAGTTATAGCCTATAGCTAAATAATATGTTAATTGGTATTACAGTATTAGGGTGAGCTTAATTGTTAAATAGTTATAGCCTATAGCTAAATAATCTAATAGCAAATAAGAACCCTCAGTCTGCAGGAAACTTGTCGAATATCACTCAGTTATGGTGGTTGTGGTAGTGATATGGTACATTATAGTAGTGATATGGTACATTATAGTAGTGATATGGTACATTATAGTAGTGATATGGTACATTATAGTAGTGATATGGTACATTATAGTAGTGATATGGTACATTATGGTAGTGATATGGTACATTATAGTAGTGATATGGTACATTATGGTAGTGATATGGTACATTATAGTAGTGATATGGTACATTATAGTAGTGATATGGTACATTATAGTAGTGATATGGTACATTATGGTAGTGATATGGTACATTATAGTAGTGATATGGTACATTATAGTAGTGATATGGTACATTATGGTAGTGATATGGTACATTATAGTAGTGATATGGTACATTATGGTAGTTATATGGTACATTATAGTAGGTGTGTGGTACCGGTATGTGTGGTTGGTTATGGTAGTGGTATGGTACATTATAGTAGGTGTGTGGTACCGGTATGTGTGGTTGGTTATGGTAGTGATATGGTACATTATAGTAGGTGTGTGGCATGTGTGGTTGGTTATGGTAGTGGTATGGTACATTAGAGTAGGTGTGTGGTATGTGTGGTTGGTTATGGTAGTGGTATGGTACATTATAGTAGGTGTGTGGTTGGTTATGGTAGTGATATGGTACATTAGAGTAGGTGTGTGGCATGTGTGGTTGGTTATGGTAGTGATATGGTACATTATGTAGGTGTGTGGCATGTGTGTTTTGGCTATGTAGTGGTATGGTACATTAGAGTAGGTGTGTGGTTGGTTATGGTAGTGGTATGGTACATTATAGTAGGTGTGTGGTACCGGTATGTGTGGTTGGTTATGGTAGTGATATGGTACATTAGAGTAGGTGTGTGGCATGTGTGGTTGGTTATGGTAGTGATATGGTACATTATAGTAGGTGTGTGGCATGTGTGGTTGGTTATGGTAGTGGTATGGTACATTAGAGTAGGTGTGTGGTTGGTTATGGTAGTGGTATGGTACATTATAGTAGGTGTGTGGTACCGGTATGTGTGGTTGGTTATGGTAGTGATATGGTACATTAGAGTAGGTGTGTGGCATGTGTGGTTGGTTATGGTAGTGATATGGTACATTATAGTAGGTGTGTGGCATGTGTGGTTGGTTATGGTAGTGGTATGGTACATTATAGTAGGTGTGTGGTATGTGTGGTTGGTTATGGTAGTGGTATGGTACATTAGAGTAGGTGTGTGGTATGTGTGGTTGGTTATGGTAGTTATATGGTACATTATGGTAGGTGTGTGGTACCGGTATGTGTGGTTGGTTATGGTAGTGATATGGTACATTAGAGTAGGTGTGTGGTACCGGTATGTGTGGTTGGTTATGGTAGTGATATGGTACATTAGAGTAGGTGTGTGGCATGTGTGGTTGGTTATGGTAGTGATATGGTACATTAGAGTAGGTGTGTGGCATGTGTGGTTGGTTATGGTAGTGGTATGGTACATTATAGTAGGTGTGTGGTATGTGTGGTTGGTTATGGTAGTGGTATGGTACATTAGAGTAGGTGTGTGGTATGTGTGGTTGGTTATGGTAGTGGTATGGTACATTATATTAGGTGTGTGGTACCGGTATGTGTGGTTGGTTTATGGTAGTGATATGGTACATTAGAGTAGGTGTGGCATGTGTGGTTGGTTATGGTAGTGGTATGGTACATTAGAGTAGGTGTGTGGCATGTGTGGTTGGTTATGGTAGTGGTATGGTACATTATAGTAGGTGTGTGGTACCGGTATGTGTGGTTGGTTATGGTAGTGATATGGTACATTAGAGTAGGTGTGTGGCATGTGTGGTTGGTTATGGTAGTGGTATGGTACATTAGAGTAGGTGTGTGGCATGTGTGGTTGGTTATGGTAGTGGTATGGTACATTAGAGTAGGTGTGTGGTATGTGTGGTTGGTTATGGTAGTGGTATGGTACATTATAGTAGGTGTGTGGTACCGGTATGTGTGGTTGGTTATGGTAGTGATATGGTACATTAGAGTAGGTGTGTGGCATGTGTGGTTGGTTATGGTAGTGGTATGGTAAATTATAGTAGGTGTGTGGTATGTGTGGTTGGTTATGGTAGTGGTATGGTACATTATAGTAGGTGTGTGGTACCGGTATGTGTGGTTGGTTATGGTAGTGACATGGTACATTAGAGTAGGTGTGTGGTACCGGTATGTGTGGTTGGTTATGGTAGTGATATGGTACATTAGAGTAGGTGTGTGGTTATGGTATGTGTGGTTGGTTATGGTAGTGGTATGGTACATTATAGTAGGTGTGTGGTATGGTGTGGTTGGTTATGGTAGTGGTATGGGTACATTAATATAGGTAGGTGGCATGTGTGGTTGGTTATGGTAGTGGTATGGTACATTATAGTAGTGTGTGGTATGTGTGGTTGGTTATGGTAGTGGTATGGTACATTTAGTAGGGGTGTGGTACCCGGTTGTGTGGTTGGTTATGGTAGTGATATGGTACATTATAGTAGGTGTGTGGTACATGGTACATTAGAGTAGGTGTGTGGTATGTGTGGTTGGTTATGGTAGTGGTATGGTACATTAGAGTAGGTGTGTGGTATGTGTGGTTGGTTATGGTAGTGGTATGGTACATTATAGTAGGTGTGTGGTACCGGTATGTGTGGTTGGTTATGGTAGTGATATGGTACATTAGAGTAGGTGTGTGGTACCGGTATGTGTGGTTGGTTATGTAGTGATATGGTACATTAGAGTAGGTGTGTGGTATGTGTGGTTGGTTATGGTAGTGGTATGGTACATTATAGTAGGTGTGTGGCATGTGTGGTTGGTTATGGTAGTGGTATGGTACATTATAGTAGGTGTGTGGCATGTGTGGTTGGTTATGGTAGTGGTATGGTACATTATAGTAGGTGTGTGGTACCGGTATGTGTGGTTGGTTATGGTAGTGGTATGGTACATTATAGTAGGTGTGTGGCATGTGTGGTTGGTTATGGTAGTGGTATGGTACATTATAGTAGGTGTGTGGTATGTGGTTGGTTATGGTAGTGGTATGGTACATTATAGTAGGTGTGTGGTATGTGTGGTTGGTTATGGTAGTGGTATGGTACATTATAGTAGGTGTGTGGCATGTGTGGTTGGTTATGGTAGTGGTATGGTACATTATAGTAGGTGTGTGGTACCGGTATGTGTGGTTGGTTATGGTAGTGGTATGGTACATTATAGTAGGTGTGTGGTACCGGTATGTGTGGTTGGTTATGGTAGTGGTATGGTACATTAGAGTAGGTGTGTGGCATGTGTGGTTGGTTATGGTAGTGGTATGGTACATTATAGTAGGTGTGTGGCATGTGTGGTTGGTTATGGTAGTGGTATGGTACATTATAGTAGGGTGCATGTGTGGTTGGTTATGGTAGTGGTATGGTACTTATAGTAGGTGTGTGGTACCGGTTGTGTGGTGTTATGGTAGTGGTATGGTACATTATAGTAGGTGTGTGGCATGTGTGGTTGGTTATGGTAGTGGTATGGTACATTATAGTAGGTGTGTGGTATGTGTGGTTGGTTATGGTAGTGGTATGGTACATTATAGTAGGTGTGTGGTACCGGTATGTGTGGTTGGTTATGGTAGTGGTATGGTACATTATAGTAGGTGTGTGGCATGTGTGGTTGGTTATGGTAGTGGTATGGTACATTATAGTAAGTGTGTGGTACCGGTATGTGTGGTTGGTTATGGTAGTGATATGGTACATTATGGTAGTGACACGGTACATTATGGTAGGTGTATGGTTGGTTATGGTAGTGATATGGTACAATATAGTAGGCGTATGGTACATTATGGTAGTGACACAGTACATTATGGTAGGTGTATGGTAGGTGAGTGGTACATTATGGTAGTGATATGGTACATTATGGTAGTGACATGGTACATTATGGTAGTGATATGGTACATTATGGTATTTTCACGGTACAGTATGGTAGATGTATGGTAGCAGTGTGGTTAATCGTGGTAGCTATGAGTCACTGAGGGCGCGGGGTGAGTCATCCTGGCGGCGGCGCAGTAGGAGAAACATATCCTAGCCTAGGGGCCTGATAAACCTACATATCCTAGCCTAGGGGCCTGATAAACCTACATATCCTAGCCTAGGGGCCTGATAAACCTACATATTATAAAAGACGGTGGTTAATGTATTTATAAACTCTATCTTAAGGGGGGTGACCTGTTTTTGTTCTGTCCTTTCTATCTTTCTCTGGCTTGTATCCATTTGGCCCCATTCAGCCTACTGTTTTAAGACGTTTATCCCCATCCAGGTGTCAATTTTTTACTGGTGAGCGGTAGCAAGCCAGCATATTTTTTAATTTTTGTTTGACAGCAAGCTAAATTTGTACATTTTTCGATAGAAAAATGTCTCCGGCGAAGCCGGATTTCTTCATATAATGCTGGCTCGCTATCGCTCGCCAGGAAGAAATCGACACCTAGATGGGGATAAACGTCTTAAAATAGTTGGCTGAATGGGGCCAAATGGATACAAGCCAGAGAAAGAGGGAAAGGACAGAAATAACAAAAAGCAGGTCACCCCCCTTAAGTCTGACTGTTAATAACAATCGACCAAAGAATATACCCTTCCCTCTTATTATATTGTACTCTATCCTACAGTAAGTCTGACTATTCCCACTATCACTTCTAATTTAGGGTAGGTATAGATAACGGGCCCAATGACACCCACTAACTCATTTTGTGAATGAATGAATGAATGAATGAATGAATGAATTAATGTATGAATGTATAAATGAATGGATTTATGTAGGCCTATGTATGAATGAATGAATGTATGCATTAATGTATGAATGAATGAATTAATGAATGTATGAATGAATGAATTAATGTATGAATGTATAAATGAATGAATTAATGTAGGCCAATGTATGAATGAATGAATGTATGCATTAATGTATGAATCTATCTATCCATCTATTGCCTGACGCCGTGATCCCCGAAGGGGTGGCCACGAACGAACCGCCCCCATGCACCTCTGTCCCCAGTCAGTCGACGCCCCTCCCCCCAACCAGCACCGCCTTCGTTCATGTAGTTCCTCACTCCATCCTTCCACCTCATATTCGGTCTACCTCTCCCCCTCTGTCCCTCCACCTCGCTCTCGTACACCCTCTTAGTCATTCTCTCGCTTTCCATACGTTCCATATGGTCGAACCATATCAAGTTGTTCCTTTTCACACTTTCCAGCACATCTACCTCCACACCACACCTCCTTCTTACTTCCTCATTAGTCTGTCTATCCCTCCATGTAACTCCGCACGCACTCCTTAAGTAATTCATTTCCACTGCTCTCACTCTTGGTCTGAGTCTCTCAACCAACGTCCATGCTTCGCTTCCGTAAGTCAGTGTCGGGATTACCACACTGTCATGCAAGGACTTCTTCACTTCCATACTGACCACCCTATTTCTTGTTACTGCTTTTAGCGTTCCTACAACCCTCTTCCCCTGTTGTACCCTCTCCCGCACCTCTTCATCCATTGTCCCATCTTTACTCAACACACTGCCCAGATACTTAAAAGAGTTGACGATCTCCATAGCCTGACCGTTCAGCTTCACCTCACACTCTGTGACTTCAACCCTTTCGAAGACCATAACCATAACAATGTATGAATGAATGAATTAATTAATGTATGAATGTATAAATGAATGAATTTATGTAGGCCAATGTATGAATGAATGAATGAATGTATGCATTAATGTATGAATGAATGAATGTATGCATTAATGTATGCATGAATGAATGAATTAATGTATGCATTAATGTATGAATGAATGAATGTAGGCCAATGTATGAATGAATGAATGAATTAATTAATGTATGAATGTATAAATGAATGAATGAATGTAGGCCAATGTATGAATGAATGAATGAATGACGGTGGATGACATATAAACTCTATCCTAAGTCTGACTATTCCCACTATAACTTCTAACCTGGGTGTCATTTAGCCGTCGATGTTTTCCTTGCGAGCGATAGCGAGCCTGTAATTAAAGAGGAACCTGCCTTCGGCCGGGAAATTTTTCTACCGAAAAATGTACACAGTTATTTTGAAAGGGGGTCTAGGGGGTGTAATTCTAAGCTTGATGGAGTTCTAGGGAACAAAGTAAAAACCTGAGCCAACTATACCATCCGGAAAACTAAATTGGGCACATATAGGATTAAACGAAAGAATAAATGCCAACTAAATGCCTTAAATATTCCCTACCCGAGCTGTGAGTGTGTGTGTGTGTGTGTGTGTGTGTGTGTGTGTGTATAGAGGGTACGTGTGTGTGTGTGTGTGTATAGAGGGTACACTACATCATAAAAGAGCCCCATTAGCCGGGTCCTTGTAGCCAAAGTATATGCACTCTAATACGCTCTCTCTCTCTCTCTCTCTCTCTCTCTCTCTCTCTCTCTCTCTCTCTCTCTATTTCTTTTCCCTGGTATCCAAGTGTCTTAATTTGTTCATTTTTCGGTAGAAAAATGTCTTCAGCGAAGCCGTAAAGTCCTATAACTGTTGGTTCGCTATCGCTCACCAAGACATTTTTCTACCGAAAAATGTACAAATTAAGACACTTGGATGAATGGGGTTGAAATGTTTAATATTCCTGGGTGAATGGTGCTGAACTTCTGCAATTCTCCGTGCCTAACTGTGTGTGTGTATAGAGGGTACATCATAAAGGAACCCCATTAGCCGGGTCCTTGTAGCTCCCAGGCACAACTGGCTTACACTGTTGTGGTTGGTGGGAGGAGGAACGAAGGGAGTCCACCCAAATTTCAGGATAATACACGAGAAGCAAAGACAACGAATATAAACACCATATGATTACTACTCTCTCTCTCTCTCTCTCTCTCTCTCTCTCTCTCTCTCTCTCTCTCTCTCTCTCTCTCTCTCTTTTTTCCCTGGTATCCAAGTGTTTGACTTTGTAAATTTTTTGGTAGAAATATGTCTTCGGCGAAGCCGAAAAAACTTATAACTGTTGGTTCGCCATAGCTTACCAAGACATTTTTCTACCGAAAAATATACAAATTTATTCACCTGACTGACTGGTGTCAAAGTGTTTTAAGATTCCTGGATAAATGGGGGCGGAACATCTGTTGTGGTTGGCGAGAGGAGTAAGGAGGGCCATGACGAACGAAAGGAATAGGGCCATGAGCAACCACACAGCCACCACATTTAGGGATAACACGCAAGAAGCAGACAATATGACTTAAATTGCTTCAAACTCCGTGTGTTAAAATGTGTCTGTTTGTGATGTGGCCGTTTAGGATTGTGGCCGTTTAAGATTGTGGCCGTTTTTACCTACTTCCCACCATACTATAAGGCAGAACAAGACGAACAGCCCGTCTCCTTTTACTCTTGTACTTCTTCCTGGGTGAGGGCTGGTCCTATCCAGAGCGAGGTTTGGCATCCTCTACCCATCCTTAGCCATTTCTGCCTGTCTCTTTTACTGTCCTAATTTTCCTTCTGGGGGCAGGGGGCTAGGAATCCTCCTCCCCTTGTAAAATTCTCCTACTCATCGACACAGAGAAAGGGGCGAGGGAAAGTGATCACGGACCCTGAGAATTAGAACCCATGGATGTTGTTTCTGTTCGGGCTCTGTCTCGAGTCAGCCACCCCCAGCAATGGGTTATGTGCCTGAGTACATACATACATACATACATACACTTCTTCCTTTCTTCACAGTTTATCACTCTACCTACTTTTCTTCACTGTCTATCTTCTCACCAACCAACCAACACTTTATTGACATTAGCTTGCAGATTTTAAGAAGATTCACCCCATTAGTTTGACGATAATAAGACGCTTTACCCCATTCAGGTGTCGCGTTTTGTTTCCGGGCGAGCAATAGCAAGCCTTCGGTATTATGTCGAAATATATTATACAAATTATTATACAAATTTAGGTTGAAGGGAGTCTGGGTGGGCATTTTTTTTTTTTTTTTTTTTTTTTTTTTTTTTAGTTTGAAGGACATCTGAGAAGGCGTATTTTGTTAGCTAAGAGGACTAACACAAAAACATTGCTCGAAATGGAAAAAGCAAGTAAAATCCTCAATAGTAGTTAAACAAAATGTCTTATATAACTACCCCCAAAATGTCGGACCAGATAGTACTAAGTTAGATCGATAAAAAGCAATACTAGAACACTGTGATAACTAGATTATATCAAGGGATCTTTTATGCATACTGCAAGACAACTATATTTAGATCTTTGGGAGTAATAACTGATCTTGTCTATGATTGGAGGAACGCAAACATTTTAGAATATGGCAACAACAGAAATTCCGCAACTTAGCACCGCAGCACCGCGAAGCTATTTTGGCAACTCATAAATATAATATAGAAGGATTAACCCTTTCAAGATCCGATAGCGCATTTATGTTCCTTGTTATTGTTATTATAGTTTTTTTTTTTTTTTTTTTTTTTTTTTGTCCTGGAGTCACTGTGGTTGGAATACGTGTCGAGGTGGCGGTGGTGGTCTGAGTGCTGGAGAGAGAGTGCTACTGTGGTGTGGTGTGCTGGAGTCAATGGCCTGGAATACGTGTGGTGGTGGTGGTGGTGGTGGAGGCCTGAGTGCTGGAGAGAGAGTGCTACTGTGGTGTGGTGTGCTGGAGTCAATGGCCTGGAATACGTGGTGGTGGTGGTGGTGGTCTGAGTGCTGGAGAGAGAGTGCTGTTGTGGTGTGGTGCGCTGGAGTCAATGGCCTGGAATACGTGTGGTGGTGGTCTGAGTGCTGGAGAGAGAGTGCTACTGTGGTGTGGTGTGTTGGAGTCAATGACCTGGAATACGTGTGGTGGTGGTGGTGGTGCTCTGAGTGCTGGAGAGAGAGAGTGCTGCTGTGGTGTGGTGTGCTGGAGTCAATGGCCTGGAATACGTGTGGTGGTGGTGGTGGAGGTCTGAGTGCTGGAGAGAGAGTGCTACTGTGGTGTGGTGTGCTGGAGTCAATGGCCTGGAATACGTGGTGGTGGTGGTGGAGGTCTGAGTGCTGGAGAGAGAGTGCTGTTGTGGTGTGGTGCGCTGGAGTCAATGGCCTGGAATACGTGTGGTGGTGGTGGTCTGAGTGCTGGATAGAGAGTGCTACTGTGGTGTGGTGTGTTGGAGTCAATGGCCTGGAATACGTGGTGGTGGTGGTGGAGGTCTGAGTGCTGGAGAGAGAGTGCTGTTGTGGTGTGGTGTGCTGGAGTCAATGGCCTGGAATACGTGTGGTGGTGGTGGTGGAGGTCTGAGTGCTGGAGAGAGAGTGCTACTGTGGTGTGGTGTGCTGGAGTCAATGGCCTGGAATACGTGGTGGTGGTGGTGGAGGTCTGAGTGCTGGAGAGAGAGTGCTGTTGTGGTGTGGTGTGCTGGAGTCAATGGCCTGGAATACGTGGTGGTGGTGGTGGTGGAGGAGGTCTGAGTGCTGGAGAGAGAGTGCTGTTGTGGTGTGGTGTGCTGGAGTCAATTGGTTGGAATATGTGTGGTGGTGGTGGGGGCCTGAGTGCTGGAGAGAGAGTGCTGCTGTGGTGTGGTGTGCTGGAGTCAATGGCCTGGAATACGTGGTGGTGGTGGTGGTGGAGGTCTGAGTGCTGGAGAGAGAGTGCTACTGTGGTGTGGTGTGCTGGAGTCAATGGCCTGGAATACGTGGTGGTGGTGGTGGAGGTCTGAGTGCTGGAGAGAGAGTGCTGTTGTGGTGTGGTGTGCTGGAGTCAATGGCCTGGAATACGTGGTGGTGGAGGAGGTCTGAGTGCTGGAGAGAGAGTGCTGTTGTGGTGTGGTGTGCTGGAGTCAATGGCCTGGAATACGTGTGGTGGTGGTGGTGGTGGTGGAGGTCTGAGTGCTGGAGAGAGAGTGCTGTTGTGGTGTGGTGTGGTGTGGTGGAGTCAATGGGCTGGGATACGTGTGGTGGTGGTGGTGGTGGTGGAGGTCTGAGTGCTGGAGAGAGAGTGCTGTTGTGGTGTGGTGTGCTGGAGTCAATGGCCTGGAATACGTGTGGTGGTGGTGGTGGTGCTCTGAGTGCTGGAGAGAGAGTGCAGATGATATGATGGTGCCCTAGAGTCCCTGCGGTTGATATATGTGTGTTGTTGCTGGTGGTGGTGGTGGAGGTCTGAGTGCTGGAGAGAGAGTGCTGTTGTGGTGTGGTGTGCTGGAGTCAATTGGTTGGAATATGTGTGGTGGTGGTGGTGGTGGTGGTGGCCTAAGTGCTGGAGAGAGAGTGCTGTTGTGGTGTGGTGTGCTGGAGTCAATGGCCTGGAATACGTGGTGGTGGTGGTGGTGGAGGTCTGAGTGCTGGAGAGAGAGTGCTGTTGTGGTGTGGTGTGCTGGAGTCAATGGCCTGGAATACGTGTGGTGGTGGTGGTGGAGGCCTGAGTGCTGGAGAGAGAGTGCTACTGTGGTGTGGTGTGCTGGAGTCAATTGGCTGGAATACGTATGGTGGTGGTGGTGGAGGCCTGAGTGCTGGAGAGAGAGTGCTACTGTGGTGTGGTGTGCTGGAGTCAATGGCCTGGAATACGTGGTGGTGGTGGAGCTTTGAGTGCTGGAGAGAGAGTGCTGTTGTGGTGTGGTGGAGTCAATGGCCTGGAATACGTGTGGTGGTGGTGGTGGATGCCTGAGTGCTGGAGAGAGAGTGCTACTGTGGTGTGGTGTGCTGGAGTCAATGGCCTGGAATACGTGGTGGTGGTGGTGGTCTGAGTGCTGGAGAGAGAGTGCTACTGTGGTGTGGTGTGCTGGAGTCAATGGCCTGGAATACGTGGTGGTGGTGGTGGAGGCCTGAGTGCTGGAGAGAGAGTGCTGTTGTGGTGTGGTGTGCTGGAGTCAATGGCCTGGAATGCGTGTGGTGGTGGTGGTGGTGGAGGCCTGAGTGCTGGAGAGAGAGTGCTACTGTGGTGTGGTGTGCTGGAGTCAATGGCCTGGAATACGTGGTGGTGGTGGAGGAGGTTTGAGTGCTGGAGAGAGAGTGCTGTTGTGGTGTGGTGTGCTGGAGTCAATGGCCTGGAATACGTGGTGGTGGTGGTGGAGGCCTGAGTGCTGGAGAGAGAGTGCTGTTGTGGTGTGGTGTGCTGGAGTCAATTGGCTGGAATACGTGTGGTGGTGGAGGCCTGAGTGCTGGAGTAAGAGTGCAGGTGATATGATGGTGCCCTAGAGTCCCTGTGGATGATATGTGTGTTGGTTGTGTTGGTGGTGGTGGTGGTGGTTTGAGTGCTGGAGTGAGAGTGGTGGTGGTGCTGTGGTGCCCTGGAGTCACTGTGGCTGGAATACGTGTGCTGGTGGTGGTGGTGGTGGTGGGAGGCACGTGCAGTGATGGAGGTGGTGGTGGAGGCAGGCACGTGCAGTGATGGAGGTGGTGGAAGGCACGTGCAGTGCTAGTGCGGGGGGGGGGGGGTGGGGGGGGGGGTGGGTGGAAGGCACGTGCAGTGGTGGTGGTGGTGATGTGGAAAAGAGAGCACGTAGTGGTGGTGGATGACTGACGTTGTTGTAGTGAAGAACACATAGTGGTACTGGTGGATGTGGAAGACTAAACACGTGGTGGTGATGATAGTGGAGTACACGTGGTGGTGGTGGTACAAGAGAAGGAGGAGGAGGCATGTGGTGACGGTGGTGGAGGCAAGAAGGAGGGAAGACAGGAACCCCCCACCTCCCCTGGCCTGGAAAGAGAGAGAGAGAGAGAGAGAGAGAGAGAGCGAGAGAGAGAGGAAGAGAAAGAGAGAGCGAGAGAGCGAGAGAGAGGGAGGGAGATAGAGAGAGCGCTATTGATCGCGCACTGGTCCATGTTGTCGGTGCGCACTGCGGCCGCGCCAGGCTGCCCACCCACCCCCTAGTTCCAACATGGCGGTCGAGTGTGCGGGGGAGCGCTCGCGGGCTCTCGCGTGTGTTAGCTAAGCAGTTTGATGTGTTCTCGGATTACCTACCTGACTCCTCCACCATGCAGAAGGAGAACAGCCACACGCCCGACAACCACCAGTATGTCGGGCCCTACAGGCTGGAGAAGACCCTGGGCAAGGGCCAGACGGGTAAGTCCCGACCCTCACCGCCTCCACCGCCACTTATAAACACCAACTTTCGGGCCCGAGTGCCCAAGAAAACCAAGTCCAAATGTTTTCCTCCTGTACGTTAGTCAGTTTTCGCCCCATAAACTAGCGATTTAGGCCCCATCCCAAGTAAACCTAGCCGTGATAATGTGTCAGAGGACGTATGAGTGGTGAGATATATAAAAGAGCCTAGTACCGGGATGGGCCAGGGAGGCAGTGTGGTGGATGAAGGCGTGTACCTCCGTGGATTGTTTATAGTGAGGTGTGGTGCGAGGGACTTACCACCTCACTTTAGTAGGGCTACCTTCACACGATTTTATTAGGCCTAGGAAGGACCTGTGGGAGTCAAAGGTTTACTATATATAGTTGTTACCCCTTGGATCCCTACAGATCATCCCTAATCTGAAATAAATCGCCAAATCTAATCCAGTAGGGCTACCTCCACACGATTTTATCAGGCCTAGGAAGGACCTGTGGGAGTCAGAGGGTTGATATATAGAGTTCTTACCCCTTTGGTCCCTACAGATCATTCCTAATCTGAAATAAATCGCCTAATCTAATCCAAATTCTGCTCTCGTATTGACTGGATTGACACTTCTTCTTATATTACACCGAATACGATACACACACATGGTCAATTACCTTTCCTGCATTTGTTTACAAATATAAATCGCTAATTACCCAATTACACACATAATTTATGATACAATAGTACCGGTAACCTCTTTGAAACTCCATGATCAAAATTAACCACCTGCGAGTTTCAGGCTACAGGGAAGTTGGAGCCGTAAACATCGCTATCAAACACAAATGCAATAGTAATGTAGGTTTCTGATGGGTAAAAATTATGTTGAATTGGGTTTTATGTGTTTATAAATGTACGACAACAATATTTATAAATGTACGACAACAATATTTATAAATGTACGACAACAATATTTATAATGTACTCACCCAATATTTATAAATGTACGACAACAATATTTATAAATGTACGACAACAATATTTATAAATGTACGACAACAATATTTATAAATGTACGACAACAATATTTATAAATGTACGACAACAATATTTATAAATGTACGACAACAATATTTTAGCTGATACTTCTGCTAAATATCGATGTCGACAACTCCAAATTCCTTATATAGAACGCAACTCACAAATGGTCAACGACTTCTTTGGCCCGGATAATTTTCTATCGAGAAATGTACAAATTTAGCTTGAAATGAGTCTGGGTGGGATATATTATATTTTATCTTGGTATATATATTTTTTTTTATATATATATTTTTGTTTGCTTGAAAAAAACCTGGGAAGACATTTTTGTTAGCCTAGGGAACAAAAGCACACATAACAAAGCCACTCCAACAGCTTCAACTCTCTCCAACATCCCTTCTCCCCTCTCTACACTCTTCAGAAAATAGGCAAAGTAGAAAGTAACTACGAGGTGCCGCTGTAAAGGCTTTATCCCTCAATACCTTCACCTGACCTGACCTGACAAATACATTGCTCGAAAATGGGAACTGCAAACAAAATCCTCAATAATAATAATTAAATAAAATATCCTAATAACCCACAAGAGAGATCGGACCAGATAGTATTAAGGGGAGATATCCACTTGAGGGATTATTTTCTTGGCCCCTTTCTCCCTCATGTTTAGCCCCATTGCTTTTGAGATTTTAAGACGTTTGCCCCATTAGTTTGGCGATTTTAAGAACTTTCGCCCCATTTTTGTCAATTTTAAGACCATTTGTGTCATTTAGGTGTCGATTTTATCCTGGCGAGCGATAGCGAGCCTGTAATTTAAGAGGAACCGGCCTTCGGCCGGGAAATTTTTCTACCGAAAAATGTACAAATTTATCTTGAAAGGGACTCAAGGGGGTGTAATTTTAAGCTTGATGGAGGTCTAGGGAACAAACTAAATACCTCCCCTTAAGGAGAGATGGGTGTATGTATTTGCTTATTGCTCTATCGTCTTATTATTTTTAGTTTCTTCCCTCGACCTCCATCAACCTGTAAAAAACACTCCCTAGACCCCCATCAACCTGTAAAAAACACCCCCTAGACCTCCGTCAACCTGTAAAAAACACCCCCTAGACCTCCATCCTGTAAAAAACACCCCTAGACCCCCATCAACCTGTAAAAACACCCCCTAGACCTCATCAACCTGTAAAAAAACACCCCCTAGACCTCCATCAACCTGTAAAAACACCCCTAGACCTCCATCAACCTGTAAAAAACACCCCCTAGACCTCCATCAATCTGTAAAAAACACCCCCTAGACCTCCATCAACCTGTAAAAAACACCCCCTAGACCCCCATCAACCTGTAAAAAACACCCCCTAGACCCCCATCAACCTGTAAAAAACACCCCCTAGACCTCCATCAACCTGTAAAAAACACCCCCTAGACCTCCATCAACCTGTAAAAACACCCCCTAGACCTCCATCAACCTGTAAAAAACACCCCCTAGACCTCCATCAACCTGTAAAAAACACCCCTAGACCTCCATCAACCTGTAAAAAACACCCCCTAGACCTCCATCAACCTCTAAAAAACACCCCCTAGACCTCCATCAACCTGTGAAAAACACCCCCTAGACCTCCATCAACCTGTGAAAAACACCCCCTAGACCTCCATCAACCTGTAAAAAACACCCCCTAGACCTCCATCAACCTGTAAAAAACACCCCCTAGACCTCCATCAACCTGTAAAAAACACCCCCTAGACCTCCATCAACCTGTAAAAAACACCCCCTAGACCTCCATCAACCTGTAAAAAACACCCCCTAGACCTCCATCAAACCTATTAAATCACCCACCCTATACCCTCCTTCAAGATAAATTTGTAAATTTTTCGGTAAACAAATGTTCCGGCCGAAGGCCGATTACTCTTAAAATTAGAGGCTAGCTATCGCACGCCAGGAAAAAAAATCGACACCTAAATGGCACGAAAGGTCTTAATATTGACAAAGAAATGGGGCGTAAAATCTTAAAATCGCCAAATAGGCCAAACGTCTTAAAATCTAAAACAAACAATGGGGCTAAACACGAGGGAGAAGGTGAGCCAGAAAAACCGGCCCGTTTCCCCTTAAACTGAGCATTACACAATGTTAACCCTTTGAAGTTCATGACGCATTTTGACAGTTTATTCTGGCTACCATTAGTCGATATTATACAGTTGAGGAAGGATCTGTGGGACTTATGAAGGTACAGAGAATCTCAAATCGTAGGCAGTGTCCACCATTCTTTTACTGCCTTCGTGGTGTAATGCATAAGGTGTTGATATTCGGTGTGAGCGTCCTGGGTTCGAATCCACGGACTGCCACATGTGTTTGTAATATTTCATTAATCGATTTTAGGAGTAGAGTTGGTTGTTGGATAGAACATAATAATTAAACCCTCTGATTTCCATACGCCCTTCCTAATCTGAATAAAATCGTCTAATAATAGCCAGAAACCGAAAATGAAATGCGTAATCGAATCTTGAAAGAGTTAAACCCCTTCTTTACCGGCGACGTCTTTGTAGTTTCATTCTACCTATATTTAGGCTATTTTGTGGAGATTAAGAAGTATCTGTGGTAGTAAAAAGGGTTAAGTGAGATAGTTTGAAGCTTGTTAATTGCTGGAGACCCTTGGTTAAACTGAATAAAAGCGTATGATAGTAACTAAAATGTAAGTGAAAAGACGTCCCCGGTACAGAAAAGACGTCCCCGGTACAGAAAAGACGTCCCCGGTACAGAAAAGACGTCCCCGGTACAGAAAGTGTTTAATCAGGCTATGAACATGACGTAATAAACACACACTATATGGTCCTCCCGGGTTTCGAACTCGGGACACCACACCCAGAACATAAGCATCTAAACCATTACACCACCAACACAAGTAGTTTGCCGTATTTTTGTTTGAGATACCGCAATCAAAAGAATTAAGGGGAGGTATTTAGTTTGTTCCCTAGACCTCCATCAAGCTTAAAATTACACCCCCTTGAGTCCCTTTCAAGATAAATTTGTACATTTTTCGGTAGAAAAATGTCCCGGCCGAAGGCCGGTTCCTCTTAAATTACAGGCTCGCTATCGCTCGCCAGGATAAAATTGACACCTGAATGGCACGAAAGGTCTTAATATGGGGTGAAAGTTCTTAAAATCGCTAAACTAATGGGGCAAACGTTTTATAATATCAAAAGCAATGGGGCTAAACATGAGGGAGAAAGGGGTCAAGAAAAAAATCCCTCAAGTGGAGATCTCTCCTTAATTATATACATGCGGTATATGTAAACGTTATGCAAAACTAATTAATAAAGTTAAGGGGAGATCTCCACTCGAGGGATTTTTTTCTTGACCCCTTTCTCCCTCATGTTTAGCCCCATTGCTTTTGAGATTTTAAGACGTTCGCCCCATTAGTTTGGCGATTTTAAGAACCCTCGCCCCATTTGTCAATTTTAAGACCATTCGTGCCATTTAGGTGTCGATTTTTTCCTGGCGAGCGATAGCGAGCCTGTAATTTAAGGGGAATCGGCCTTCGGCCGGGCCATTTTTCTACCGAAAAATGTACAAATTTATCTTGAAAGGGGGTCTAGGGAGAGTAATTTTAAGTTTGATGGAAGTCTAGGGAATCAACTAAAAACCTCCCCTTAAGACATATATCTCCATTTGTATATTCACATGTGTGTGGTAATGATTTAGGAATAATTTATATCATAATTCACACACTTGGGTATAATTAACTTTAAACACACACACACACACACACACACACACATATATATATATATACACACACACACACGAATAACTTATAACATTATCTAAACACTTGGCAATAATTAACTTTAAACAAAACACACAACACACACACACACACACACACATTATATATACACACACACACACGAATAACTTATAACATTATCTAAACACTTAGCAATAATTAACTTTAAACACACACACACACACACACACACACACACACACACACACACACACACACACACGAATAACTTATACCTTTCTAACCTAGCAATAATTTTCACACCACACACACACACACACACACACACACACACACACACACACACACTGAACTCTTTATCCTTATAACTTTGACCTTATCTTTACTACATTTCAAACAATTTCACTCAGCTTAAGAAGAACCTCCAACAATCAAAATACATCATGTTTGTCTATTAAGGGAGGTTTCTAGTTTGTTTCCTACTCCTCCAGCAATCTTAAAATGTCACCCCCTTGACCCCCTTTCAAGATAAATTTGTACATTTTTCGGTAGAAAAATGTCCCGGCCATAGGCCGGTTACTCTTAAATTACAGGCTCGCTATCGCTCGCCAGGATAAAATCGACACCTAAATTGCACGAAAGGTCTTAAAATTGACAGAATGGGGCGGAAATTCTTAAAATCACCAAACTTATGGGGGCAAACGTCTTAAAATCTCAAAAACAATGGGGCTAACCATGAGGGAGAAAGGGGTCAAGAAAAAAATCCCTCAAGTGGAGACCTCCCCTTAAGCCCACTGTTTGAGTACGAGAAGACCTGACTAATATTAAAAAAAATCGCACACTCTCAAAATATATGGGTATGAAAAAGGTACTTATGGTGTTCATGATTAACTACGGTACCCATTAAAGGGGAGATTTCCACTTGAGGGACTTTTTTTCTTTGAGCCCTTTCTCCCTCATGTTTAGCCCCATTGCTTTTGAGATTTGAAGACGTTTGCCCCATTAGTTTGATAATTTTTAAGAATTTCCGTCCCATTCTGTCAATTTTAAGACCTTTCGTGCCGTTTAGGTGTCGATTTTATCCTGGCGAGCGATAGCGAGCCTGTAATGTCCCTTCGGCCGGGACATTTTTCTACCGAAAAATGTACAAATTTATCTTGAAAGGGGGTCAAGGGGGTGAAATTTTAAGATTGCTGGAGGAGTAGGAAACAAACTAGAAACCTCCCCTTAAAGGCATATTGGTCTTAATAAACCCATCTAATGCACGGATAGAAAGGTAAATCACTATCAATATACCCAATGATTTTATATACCTTTTATTATTAAAGGTATATCGGTGGTAATAAACCCATCTAATGCAAGGATAGCAAGGTAAATCACTATCAACACACCCAATGATTGTATATACCTTGTACTAAAGAGAGGTATAATAAAACAAAAAAAGGGTATAAAAAAAGGGGTTGGATAAAAAATAAATAAGAGAAAAAAAATAAAAATAAAAAATAAAATAATATAAAATAATAAAAAAAAAGTAATAAAACCTAACACATAAAAAATCAGAGATAATTGGGTATATTAATAGTGATAACCCTCACTAATCTTATATTAAGGGGAGATGGGCTGGATTTTCTGGGCCCCCTTCTCCCTTGTGTTCAATCCCATTGGTTTTTAGATTGCAAGACGTTCGACTTATTAGTGTGGCGATTTTAAGACTTTTAGCCCCATTTCTTTGTCAATATTAAGACTTTTCGTATCATTTAGGTGTAGATTTTTCCTTGCGAGCGATAGCGAGCCTGTAATTTAAGAAGAACCGGCTTTTGTTTATCGGAAAAAATATACATTTATCTTGAAGGATGATCTTCGGGGGGGGGGGGGGTTCTTAAGTTTGATGGAGGTCTAAAACTAAAAACATGACCAAAATATACAAATGAGCAAATAAGTACGACCATCCCCCCCTTATATGTGGTTAATTATTATGGATACTGTAATTACATACTCATCATTGGTTGTAGTGTACTGTGTAGTCTATAACCTCTTAAGGGTGTGTGGAAGTCAAAGTGATGATTGGGAGGGTATCCTTTGCTCCTTAGATTGATAGACGACGTTCCTAAGCTACTTAAAATCGTCTAATGTAAGCGAGAATTTAGATAGATAGATAGATAGATAGATAGATAAACAGATGTATAGAAAAATAGATATATAGATAGATATATAGCAAGAGATAGAGAGAGATAATATACAAGAGATGAGAGAGATGACAGACAGATCTAGAGTAGATAGTTAGTTCGCGGATAGAGATATAAATATATAGATATATCCAGCTATATTATATATATATATCTATAATATAATATATATATAGATAGAGCGAGAGAGAGAGAGAGAGAGAGATAATGGGGAGGGGGGGGGGGGTTAAGAGGAAACAGCCGAAAAGTACCGATATAAAAACAAACACTGCTAGTTGCACGCTGCTGTAACAGCCGAAAAGTACCGATATAAAAACAAACACTGCTAGTACGGTGCTGAGGGCCCTGGTGGTGTGGTTTGGCTACACATACCGACAGCACACACAACACCACCCCACCCACACACACACACAAAACACACACACATACATATATTTACATACAACAAGACATACATAAACACATAAATATCAACACATACACATACATCAAAGAAAAACACTCACATACAAAGACAGACGCACATACACACATAAACAAAGACAAACACATTAACACACACACAAACAAAAACATACATACACAACATAAACAAAGACAAACACACACACAAACATATACACACACTCACACTAACAAACACACACACACATGAAGACAAACATACTGTGCACATATACACAAAGCCACCCACACACACAAACAAAGACATACACCCACATACACACCCACACACACACATAAACAAAGACATACACACAGACATACACACACACACACAAACAAAGACATACACACACACAAACAAAGACATACACACACACACACACACACAGACAAAGACATACACACACACACACACAAACATATGCACCCACATTTTATTTAGCAACTGAACCGAAAGCTTTGATATCTTTGTCTGTCAAGCGGAAAATGAAAAGATGGAAAGCTATATCGGAGATGCAGGAGAGACCTTTGTGTGTGTGTGTGTGTGTGTGTGTGTGTGTGTGAGAGAGAGAGAGAGAGTAAAAGCTATACCGGAAATGCAGGGGAATTATTGTGTGTGAGAGAGAGAGAGAGAGAGAGAGAGAGAGAGAGAGAGAGAGAGAGAGAGAGAGAGAGAGAGTAAAAGCTATACCGGAAATGCAGGGGAATTATTGTGTGTGAGAGAGAGAGGAGAGAGATAGAGAGAGAGAGAGAGAGAGAGAGAGAGAGATAGAGTGAAGAGAGAGAGAGAGAGAGAGAGTGAGGAGAGATAGAAGAGAGAGAGAGAGAGAGAGAGAGAGAGAGAGAGAGAGAGAGAGAGAGAGAGAGAGAGAGAGAGAGAGAGAGAGAGAGAGAGAGAGAGAGAGAGAGAGAGAGTAAAAACTATATCTGAGATGCAGGGGGAATCATTGTGTGAGAGAGAGAGAGAGAGAGAGAGAGAGAGAGAGAGAGAGAGAGAGAGAGAGAGAGAGAGAGAGAGAGTAAAAGCTATACCGGAAATGCAGGGGGAATCATTGTGTGTACAAAGGAGTACAAAGGAAATCAAGCAACAACAGATCTAGTGACCCTTCTAGGTTGCTTGTCCTCCAAAACACTGAGGATCAAGTGACCAAACAGTGGTTTAGAGTGGGTAAGGGAACATTGGAAAGGGAACTACTGCCCTGCCACTAACGTGGCAGGACTAGGAAGTTAGTAGGGGACATATGGGTTAGTAACTGAGGGGAGGATAAAGTTATTCATTTACAAACGCAGTCACTGTGTGAGAGAGAGAGAGAGAGAGAGAGAGAGAGAGAGAGAGAGAGAGAGAGAAGAGAGAGAGAGAGAGAAAGAGAGAGAGAGAAAGAGAGAGAGAGAGAGTAAAAGCTATATCAGAGATGCAGGGGGAATCATTGTGTGTGAGAGAGAGAGAGAGAGTGTGTGTGTGTGTGAGAGTTACAAGGAGTTACAAGGAATAGTTAGTATCTCAGAGACCTTGCGGTCCATTCCGAGGAGATACTCGAAGTGGGAGGAGAGAGACTGTTTAGTGCACTACACTCTTTACAGTGTGCAAAATACTATCTACTCTCTTCTTGAACTGCTCTACTGTAGAACTATTTACAACTTCGGAGGGAATTTTGTTCCAGGTAGAACAAATCTTATATGTGAAAAAGT
The DNA here is from genome assembly GCA_032716605.1 of Paralithodes platypus. Lineage (NCBI taxonomy): Eukaryota > Metazoa > Arthropoda > Malacostraca > Decapoda > Lithodidae > Paralithodes > Paralithodes platypus. The sequence continues at coordinate 4,031,565 of CM064574.1, forward strand.
GTCCACAGATACTAGTGCTGAACCTTTTCAATTATAATTTCCAGCCATGGTTGCGTGTTGTATTCACACTGAGGCTAAACATTTTGCTATAATCCACATTGTCAAACCCATTAATTATTTTAAATACTTAGAATTAGTATTAGTAGTAATATTATAATATGACAACAATTATTAGCATTATCATTATTAGCATTATCATCATTACTATTATCATTATTAGCATTATCATCATTACTATTATCATTATTAGCATTATCATCATTACTATTATCATTATTATCATTATTATCATTACTATTATCATTACTAGCATTATCATCATTACTATTATCATTATTAGCATTATCATCATTACTATTATCATTACTATTATCATTATTAGCATTATCATCATTACTATTATCATTATTATCATTATTATCATTACTATTATCATTACTAGCATTATCATCATTACTATTATCATTATTAGCATTATCATCATTACTATTATCATCTATATAGAGTATATATCTAGTACAGGTATCTATATTTCCAGAAAGAATGAAGAAAATATATTTCATACCCTCGCCAGATCCAAATTCCTTTTTATCATATAAACTTTTATGGAGACTTGCCTGCAGTGATATTCATACTGCTCCATTAAAGAATTTATCCACGATAGGGATCTTACGAATATTTCTTTATGATAAACTATAATACTATCATAATGCCATAATAATACGATACTATCAGCATAATACTATAAATCTAACATAATTCTATAACACTATCACACTATTGGGCGGGTGCCCAACTCCGAAAAGGGTTGAAATAGGGGAGCTATCCCCCCCGCCAAAGGCGGCTTTCTAGGGCCTTTCCTAGCTGATGCTGAGAGGATTGGGTTCTAGTCATGCTGGTCTATCAGAGTGAGAACTGAGCAATCTCTGCCATACCCATAGCTTACTCTGACTGTTCCTTTTACTTATATATTTTCTAGATCTCAAGTGACGGCGTCTCTAACGTGGATTGACCTCCCAATCTACCAAGATTGGAAGCCAAAGCGTCACATTTTTCCCTTGCCCCTCAACTTTCTCTTCATAATTGCTGAGGGGCACAGGGCCCTGGGTGGGGCTTTGGTTTCCCGGGCGTTTCCGCACCCTCCTCAAGCTCCCCGCCATGGAGTGGCTTCGGTCACCCAGGCTTTATTGTGGTCGGCGGGGAGGGTTCCGTGGGGGCGCTCGGTTATGGCCTTGGCCTTGCTCGGGGCCTTGGGGCTGTTCGGCCAGGCAGCTTGGGGAACAACAACAACAACAACAACAACAACAACAACACTATCACACACACACACACACACACACACACAAACACAAGCAAACACACACATGTACACAAGCACAACAAACCATATTTGAGGGTCAAAGCACAGTAATGGTCAATGTCATATAAGGGCTATATTGAGCTAACTTAAGGGGAGATCTCCACTTGAGGAATTTTTTTCTTGACCCCTTTCTCCCTCATGTTTAGCCCCATTGCTTTTGATATTATAAAACGTTTGCCCCATTAGTTTAGCGATTTTAAGAACTTTCACCCCATATTAAGACCTTTCGTGCAATTCAGGTGTCGATTTTATCCTGGCGAGCGATAGCGAGCCTGTAATTTAAGAGGAACCGGCCTTCGGCCGGGACATTTTTCTACCGAAAAATGTACACATTTATCTTGAAAGGGACTCGAGGGGGTGTAATTTTAAGGTTGATGGAGGGCTAGGGAACAAACTAAATACCTCCCCTTAATCAATACACTGTAAATAGCCCGCTCCTTCAGTGCTAGGAAGACCAATATAGCCAATGAAGTAGGGGTCTGCAAAACTAACCAAATATCCCAAAACAGAGGCCTCGCCAGGACAAAATAACGACACCTAAAGGCGTGAAAGGTCTTATAATATTGACAACACAATGGGACGAAAAGTCTCAAAATCGCCAAAGTAATGTAATGAACGTCTTATAATTTGAAAGCTAATATGATAAACACGAGGGGGAAGGGGGACCCAAAACAACAACACGAGGGAGAAGGGGGGCCCAAAACAATAACACGAGGGCGAAGGGGGACCCAAAACAACAACACGAGGGAGAAGGGGGACCCAAAACAATAACACGAGGGGGAAGGGGGACCCAAAACAACAACACGAGGGAGAAGGGGGACCCAAAACAATAACACGAGGGCGAAGGGGGACCCAAAACAACAACACGAGGGAGAAGGGGGGCCCAAAACAATAACACGAGGGCGAAGGGGGACCCAAAACAACAACACGAGGGAGAAGGGGGGGCCCAAAACAATAACACGAGGGGGAAGGGGGACCCAAAACAACAACACGAGGGAGAAGGGGGGCCCAAAACAATAACACGAGGGCGAAGGGGGACCCAAAACAACAACACGAGGGAGAAGGGGGACCCAAAACAATAACACGAGGGGGAAGGGGGACCCAAAACAACAACACGAGGGAGAAGGGGGACCCAAAACAATAACACGAGGGCGAAGGGGGACCCAAAACAACAACACGAGGGAGAAGGGGGGCCCAAAACAACAACACGAGGGAGAAGGGGGACCCAAAACAACAACACGAGGGAGAAGGGGGACCCAAAACAATAACCTTAAGGGGAGGTATTTAGTTGGTTCCCTAGACCTCCATCAAGGTATTTAGTTGGTTCCCTAGACCTCCATCAAGGTATTTAGTTTGTTCCCTAGACCTCCATCAAGCTTAAAATTACACCCCCTTGAGTCCCTTTCAAGATAAATTTGTACATTTTTCGGTAGAAAAATTTCCCGGCCGAAGGCCGGTTCCTCTTAAATTACAGGCTCGCTGTCGCTCGCCAGGATAAAATCGACACCTGAATTGCACGAAAGGTCTTAATATGGGTAAAGTTATTAAAATCGCTAAACTAATGGGGCAAACGTTTTATAATATCAAAAGCAATGGGGCTAATCATGAGGGAGAAAGGGGTCAAGAAAACAATCCCTCAAGTGGAGATCTCCCCTTAAACTATCATCAGATAACTTATTAATGTTTAGTCTTAGCTACCAGTCAACGATTTTGTTCGCCTTGGGCTCGATTAATATGAACCAATGGACTAACAGTATCTCAATTAGGCCTAGCACTCTAACTCTGACAGATCTTCCCTAGTAATCTATCTCTCTCTCTCTCTCTCTCTCTCTCTCTCTCTCTCTCTCTCTCTCTCTCTCTCTCTCTCACACACACACACACACACACATTCACTCTCTATCCTGTTGTACCCAGTAAGACCAGCAGTACCTTGAGCATAATTTTACCATCCCCTCCTTTCTCTCTCTCTCTCTCTCTCTCTCTCTCTCTCTCTCTCTCTCTCTCTCTCTCACACACACACACACACACACACATTCACTCTCACTCTCTATCCTGTTGTACCCAGTAAGACCAGCAGTACCTTGAGCATAATTTTACCATCCCCTCCTTTCTCTCTCTCTCTCTCTCTCTCTCTCTCTCTCTCTCTCTCTCTCTCTCACACACACACACACACACACACACACACACACACACATTCACTCTCACTCTCTATCCTGTTGTACCCAGTAAGACCAGCAGTACCTTGAGCATAATTTTACCATCCCCCCCTTTCTCTCTCTCTCTCTCTCTCTCTCTCTCTCTCTCTCTCTCTCTCTCTCTCTCTCTCTCTCTCTCTCTCTCTCTCTCTCTCTCTCTCTCTCTCCTGCTGTACCCACAAAGGCGAGCAGCAACTTAAGAATAATTTAACTATGCATCTTTCTCATTCTCTCTCTCTCTCACACACACACACACATACATATACACAATATCTATTTCTGTATGTCTCTCTCTCTCTCTCTGTCTCTCTCTCTCACATATACATATACACACTATCTCTGTCTCTCTCTCTCTTTCACACACACACATATACACACTATCTCTCTCTCTCACACATACACACACACACAGTCACACACACATCCCTGCTGCACCCACTAAAGTGAGCTGTAACTAGTATCAATTTCCACTGTGCATTTCTCTCTCTCTCTATTGCTGAACCCACTAAGGTGAACACTAACTTAAGAACAATTTCCACTGTGCATTTCTCTCTCTCTCTCTATTGCTGAACCCACTAAGGTGAACACTAACTTAAGAACAATTTCCACTGTGCATTTCTCTCTCTCTCTATTGCTGAACCCACTAAGGTGAACACTAACTTAAGAACAATTTCCACTGTGCATTTCTCTCTCTCTCTATTGCTGAACCCACTAAGGTGAACACTAACTTAAGAACAATTTCCACTGTGCATTTCTCTCTCTCTCTATTGCTGAACCCACTAAGGTGAACACTAACTTAAGAACAATTTCCACTGTGCATTTCTCTCTCTCTCTATTGCTGAACCCACTAAGGTGAACACTAACTTAAGAACAATTTCCACTGTGCATTTCTCTCTCTCTCTATTGCTGAACCCACTAAGGTGAACACTAACTTAAGAACAATTTTACTATGCAGCTCTCTCACTCTATAAACACACACACACACACACTCTCTCTCACTCACTCACACACTCTCTCTCTCTCTCTACCAACTAAAGCCAGCAGTAATTTAGGAATAATTTTACGTGTGGTTTTCTGCTCTCTCTCTCTCTCTCTCTCCTCTCTCTCTCTCTCTCTCTCTATAAACTCTCTCTCTCTCTCTCTCTCTCTCTCTCTCTCTCTCTCTCTAAAGCCAGCAGCAGTAACTTAGGTATAATTTGTCGTGTGGTTGTATGGCCTCGCTCACGTTCACACACACACACGCACTCTCTCTCTTTCTTTCTCTCTAAGCCAGCAGTAACTTAAGTATAATTTTACGTGGGGTTTTCCGGCCCGTTAAAACAACTTTAGGGCGGCCTTTCCGGTGGCCTCCAACTTCGGCCCTTTGACTTCCAGGGGGCCGGTTCAGACTAATTAATTCAACGGGCCTATAAAGAACTAAATATATAGAAATCGTACCTTTATGTAATTGTGAGTTTTTGACAGCTAACCATTTAGATAAACTAATTAAGGGGAGATGGGCCGTTTTTTCTGGTCCCCTTTCTTCCTCGTGTTAAGCCCCATTTGTTTTGAGATTATAAGACGTTCGACCCTGTAGTTAACCGATTTGAACACTTTTCGACTCATTTTGTTGTCAATTTTAAGACTTTTCGTGCCATTTAGGTGTCGATATTTTCCTGAAATTTTAAGATAAACCGGCCTTTGGCCGGAAATGTTTTCTACCGAAAAATGTACAAACTAATCTTGAAGGGGGGTCCAAGGGGTGTTTTTCTAAGTTTGATGGAAGTCTAGCGAGGAAACTAAGAAATACAGTAATAAATGAATTATTAGAAGAAAAAAAAAAAAAAAAACCGCCCATCTTCCCTTATACGTATTGGCTCTTTGACTTCCAGAAGTTCCAGGGGGGCCGCTGTCAGACCAATATAATCAACTGGCCTATAAATAATTAAAAACCCTTCAACTGTCTTGATAGCGTCACGGTTAGTGCGCGCAATTTAGGTGTGAGTATCCTAGGTTCGAATCCTTGGAGTACCACATGTATTCATTAATTTAATTGATTTAAGAACATAAACACTTAAGAACATAAGATCGCTTCCAATTCAATCATATTAATTTTCCTTGCATATTTAAAGTAACTGAGTGTTTACTAATTCCTGAGGCCAATTATACGGTATATAATTCATATATGTTATCACCAACTCACCGATTAATTTACAAATAAACCTAACCAATGAAATCAATGAAAGTGATGAATAAATGTGGTACTCCAAGGACTCGAACCTAGGATACTCGCACCGAAATTCCGCACACTAGGCTATCAAGGCAGTAAATAATAATAGAACCTAACATTGTCTGAAAGCCACAATTGACTTAGCCTGGAGAGACCATTGTTGTGGCTGTATTCATGAACAAGGTGGACGGGGCGTTGGCTTCAGCATACCACTGTTGAAAGTAGGGTGCCGGTATAACAAGAATAATTTATTGGAAGGAGGAAATAAGGAAGGAGGGATGGAAGGAAGGAAATAAGTATGGAAGGAAATAAGGAAGGAGGGATGGAAGGAAGGAAATAAGGAAGCAGTAAGTATGGAAGGAAGGAGGGAAGGTGGGAAATAATTAAGTAGAAGCCTAAGTATGGAAGGAAGTAAGGGAGGAAGGACAGAAATAAGTAAATATGTAAGTATGGAAGGAAGTAAGGAAGGAGGGAAGGAAGGACATAAGTAGGAATAGATGGAAGTAAGGAAGGAGGGAGGGAAAGAAGGAAATAAGTAAGCATGTAAGTATGTTAGGAATGAAATAAATAAGTATGGAAGGAAATACGGAAGGAGGGATGGAAGGAAATAAGGAAGCATGTAAGTATGGAAGGAAGGAGGGAAGGGAGGAAGGAAGGAATTAAGTAAGCATGTCAGTATGGATGGAAGTAAGGAAGGAGGGAGGGAAGGTAGGAAGGGAGTAAGAACGGAGGGAGGGAGGGAAGGTAGGAAGGGAGTAAGGAAGGAAGGAGGGAGGGAGAGAAGGAAGGAAGGGAGTAAGAAAGAAGGGAGGGAAATAAGTAAGCATGTAATTAAGGAAGGAAGTAAGGACGGAGGTAGTAAAGTTAATAGAATGGTAGGAAGGAAGTAGTTACTGTATTAAGTTACACAGAAATATATGAATGTAGGTCGGTAGCTGGGACGGTAAAGGTTAGAAGTTAAGGGGGTAGGCTTTATATAGTAAGTTTATTTTGTAACTTATTGATTTATAATAGGAAGAAAGGAAGGAAGGAAGGAAGAGAGGAAGGAAGGAAGGAAGGAAGGAAGGAAGGAAGGCGGAAGGAAGGAAGGAAGGAAGGAAGGAAGGAAGGAAGGAAGGAAGGAAGGAAGAGAGGAAGGAAGGAAGGAAGGAAGGAAGGAAGGAAGGAAGGAAGGAAGGAAGGAGGAAGGAAGGAAGGAAGGAAGGAAGGAAGGAATGATGGAAGGAAGGAAGAGAGGAAGGAAAGGAAGGAAGGAAGAGGAGGAAGGAAGGAAGGAAGGACGGAAGGAAGAGAGGAAGGAAGGAAGAAAGAGAGAAAGGAAGGAAGGAAGGAAGGAGGAAGAAGGAAGGAAGGAAGGAAGGAAGGAAAGAGGAGGAAGGAAGGACAGGAAGGAAGGAAGAGAGGAAGGAAGGAAGGAAGAGAGGAAGGAAGGAAGAGAGGAAGGAAGGAAGGAAGAAAGAGAGGAAGGAAGGAAGGAAGGAAGAGAGGAAGGAAGGAAGGAAGAAGGAAGGAAGGAAGGAAGGGAGGGGGGGGGGGATAAATAGCGATGGACCAGTCAGTGAGGAGAGGGAGTAACTGAGGATCAAATATTTAGAGGAGGAAAGGTCGAGTGAGAGAGAGAGAGAGAGAGAGAGAGAGAGAGAGAGAGAGAGAGAGAGAGAGAGAGAGAGAGAGAGAGAGAGAGAGAGAGAGATTCCTATAATGCACAATACAGTGAAGAAGACAAGCTGAAGAGAGGAGGGAAGTAAAGAAAATAGAAGGAGAAAAGATGAAATATGATAATAAAGCTGAAACGAAACAAGGAGAGAAAAGGAGAGAAAATGTAAAAGAGGCAGAGGACAAGAAGGAATAGAGAAGAAACCAGAGGAGAGGAGAGACGAAAGGAAACACAGAGGCAATAAGAGATAACAAGGAGATGACAGAAGGCAAGAGAACAAAGGACATAGCCTATCAAGTAGAGAAGGAGAGGAGAGGGTTGACGAAAGGAGAACACAGAGGAAAGAAGAGAAGAAAGAGAGGAGAGAGAAAACGAATGGATAAAGTAGAGAAGGAGAGAGTGGAGAAAAAATCACAGAGGAGAGAAGAGAAAAGAGAGGAGCTAAGAGAGAACAAGAATAAATATAGTAGCGAAGAAACCAGAGGAGAGGAGAGACGGAAGGATAACACAGGAAAAAAGGAGAGAAGAGAGGAAAGAAATGAGAACAGAGAAGAACAAGACAAACGTAGAGAGGATTAAGAGAGGAGAACAGGAGAACAGAGAAGAGAAGAACGGAAAGAAGAGAAGTTAGAACACGAACACATAAAATACAGAAGGAGAGAAGAAAAGAGAACAGAGAACAGAGAATAAAGGGAAAGAGAGAAGAAATAACAAGAACAGATGAGAAGAAAGGAGAACACATAAGAGAAGACAATACAGATGACATAAAACAAGAGAAAAAGAGTTAAAAGGGAAATAACCCAAGTCCAACTAACGAATGCTCCAGGGGGTCAAGACAAGAACGAAAAATATAACAAGGCTAATGTTCACCTACCAGCCCTGCAGCCTTAGATAGATAGACAGACAGACAGACAGAGAGATTATATATATATATATATATATATATATATATAGATAGATAGATAGATTGAGAAGATATAGATATATAAACAGATATATATATATAGCTGGATAGATTGATATAGTTAGATGAATAGATACAGAGAGAGAGAGAGAGAGAGAGAGAGAGAGAGAGAGAGAGAGAGATGTAAAACAAATATA
>CM064574.1:4040186-4075186 GCA_032716605.1 Paralithodes platypus
CTGAAGCCTCCACGTCGACTCTCAGGAATCTCTCATATTATGCATTTATTCATACATAGCTGATTTGATCCGAACATCAATCAAAATGGATATATTTACATAACAAAAATCGAAAAATCTCACGAACATTTGTCAGTAGCTGTACATAATTATAGAAGGTGAAATACAAAGTTAATGAGTTTTTCTTTGTTGTACTTTTTTTAATAAGGGAAGAGGAGGATGGAAGGAAGGAGGGGGGGGGGAGGTCGTGAGAGACTAACCTCCAATGCAGTTCAGAGAAGATGGGGGGGAGGGGAGAGGAGGAGATGGGAGGGAGATGGAGAGGGAGGAGACGTGGGAGGAATGGAGTGGTTGGGATGGCCTTAGGGTAAGAGGGGGGAGGAGAAAAGGGGGAGGACATGGGAGAAGGTGGTGGGAAGGGCTAGGGAGGGGGAGGATAGAACGGAGGGAACTGGGAGGGGAGGAGGAAGGGAGAGAGGAGAGGAGGAAAAGGGAGAGGAGATGGCGTGTGAAGGGGAGGAGAGAATGGAAGGAACAAGGGGAGGAGGAGAGGGATAGAAGGAGAGGAGGAAGGTAGAGATGAGGGGATATCAGAAAAAGAGGGGATGGCGTGTGAGAGGGAGGAGAGAACGGAAGCAGCAGGAAGAGGGAAGGAGGAGAGGGATGGAAGGAGAGGAGGAAGGGGGAGAGGAGAGAGGAGAGGGGAGGGAAGCGGGGAAGTGAGGGAGAGAGCGAGAAGAAGGCATGCGGAATGGGAGATGAGGAGAGAGGGAAGAGGGGAGGGGTGGGGGGGGGGGACGAGTGGAGAGATGCGAGGGGGGAAGGGAGATAAAGGATGGGGAGGGGGCAGGCTAATAATTCCCACGATCTTTTGCATATTATAGCAATTGGGGCTTCTTGGCGGTGTGTATGTGTGTGTGTAAAATCCATGTGCAACCGGTTAGTGGGTTAATAGACAGACATTGACACACATTGGTTCCCATGCAGTTTTTACACACACACACACACACACACACACACACACACACACACACACACACACACACACACACACACAAACCACACACACACACACACACACACACACACACACACACACACACACACACACACACACACACACACACACACACACACGAGAGTTCATATTCCCATACACCTACATCAAATTACAGGCACAGTTCCCCACATAAATTTTGTATCAACTACGTATTTTATATATGGAAGGACAAATATTATATAAATATATAGGCTATATACAGTAAATACAGTATATATATATATATATATATATATATATATATATATATATATATATATATATATATATATATATATATATATATATATATATATATATATATACTGTATATTATAATCGGCATTTCAAAATATATTCAAATTTTTGTATGTGAAATTTTGACATGTTTTGTTATCGTCTTTGTGTATCGTCTTTGTGTATCATCTTTGTTTATCATCTTTGTTTATCATATTTGTTTATCGTCTTTCTTTATCATCTTTGTTTATCATCTTTGTGTATCTTTGTTTATCATCTTTGTTTATCATATTTGTTTATCATCTTTGTTTATCATATTTGTTTATCGTCTTTCTTTATCATCTTTGTTTACCATCTTTGTGTATCGTCTTTGTTTATCATCTTTGTTTATCATATTTGTTTATCGTCTTTCTTTATCATCTTTGTTTATCATATTTGTTTATCGTCTTTCTTTATCATCTTTGTTTATCATATTTGTTTATCGTCTTTCTTTATCATCTTTCTTTATCATATTTGTTTATCGTCTTTCTTTATCATATTTGTTTATCATATTTGTTTATCGTCTTTCTTTATCATCTTTGTTTATCGTCTTAGTTTCGCATTTCATTGTCGTGTTTTATTATCGTGTTTTATTGCTTTTTATCTTCGTTAGTATATTTGTATGACGTTCAGTTCACACTCCAGATTCTTAATGTTCTACTCTACTCACTCTCTCTCTCTCTCACTCTCACTCTCTCTCTCTCTCTCTCTCTCTCTCTCTCTCTCTCAAAGCTATTGTTTTGGTTCCATTATACAGTACTGTTGGGGAGAGAGAGAGAGAGAGAGATGAGATGGTGGATCAGGAGAGATGGAGGATGAGAGAGAGAGAGGAGAGAGAGAGAGGATATGAGGAGAGAGTGGAGACGAGAGCGATAGAGACCACTTGAGAGAGAGAGAGAGAGAGAGAGACCACCAAAGTTACAAAACGCCAACAGGGAAATCCAAGAATAAACGAACATGACAAACCAAATATCAATGACTGTGCATACCAGAGTCCAACCTGCCTCAGACTTTAATTAAACCCATTCAGGAGTGGTGACATCCAGTTACTCTGGCAACTATTAGACGATTGTATTCAGTTTAGGAAGGACGTCTAGCCCCTAACCTCTCATAACTCAAAAAGCACTAGAATAATCGAGCTAATATTTCTACCACATAGGAAGACTTGGCTAGGGAATAGGTGTATACATTGACGGCTCATTTGCTCTGGCCCTTTTTGAGTTACAGAGGTTAGAGGTTACGATGTCTGTCCAACCTAGAATGAACGGACTATAGTGGTAATTATTGGGGGTGAACTTTCCGGGGTGGGTAGGTTAGTCGTATCAGAATATAAATTAACCCTTTAAGAACACGAGAGACAGAGAGAGAGAGAGAGAGAGAGAGAGAGAGAGAGAGAGAGATTTGATTTGATTTGATCATTTTATCGAGACAAAAACAAATGGTACAAAGGCAACAAGTTGCAATATCTCAAATGGAAATATATATACTGTATATATATATATATATATATATATATATATATATATATATATATATATATATATATATATATATATAGAGAGAGAGAGAGAGAGAGAGCGTAAATAGAGAGAGATGAGAGAACATACAAAGCGGATAGAGAGAGACAGAGAGAGAGATGGTAGTGCAGACAGTACATAGAAAGCGAAATGTATAAAAGGTGTGGTGGTATTTGTTGACACAGGTCAGGTCAGAGGTAGCTTGGTCATGTTTACCTCCAGCCTGTAGGGATAACTGGTTGTGTGTGTGGGTGTGTGGGTGTAGTGTGTGTGTAGTTTGTGTGTAGTGTATGTGTGTGTTTGTCTATGTGTGTGTGTGGGGAAAGTTTGGTATGAACTGAATATTAAGTACTGGTTTAGGCAATGCGTACACACTTCTTATTGAAACATTTTTAATGCTAGCCTCTTCTTTTTAAATTGAGGCATCAAAATGTCATATTAAATCATATCTGTTTTCACCAACCCACCAATTAATTTACAAATAAACCAAACTAATGAAATAAATGAAAGAAATGAATACATGTGGCACTCCAAGAACTTGAACCAATATCGTAATATTGTAAAACAAAAACTGAGATCAAACAATAAAGAAGCAAAGAGAAACACACCCAAGCAAACAAACAGGACCTGCAAATTAAGCAAGCGGATATGTAAACAAAGCCATAGAAAACGGATAATGACAGGACCCACTTAGCTAAAGCCATAATGAGGGTGAAAGCTGTTAGTAATACAAATAATTATATATGCAAGGTGTTGGCAAATTGGGGGCATCAGGCAGGAAGAGTTGTACACAAGTATATTGCATTTCATTTATTGTATTATATATTTTTTTCTTTCCAGCTGAGTGTAAATTGCTACCTTCTCAGTTTGATTACTAGGATATTTCGAAGATTTTGTAGGGAAATATGTTGTTAATCATAAAAACTTGGCTTGACTTTAACACAGACCTTTCACTTGTATTCTTAAGCATTAATTTCCCTTCCCATTGCCTGATACCGAATGAATAGTATTGAAATTAATGTTATTTACAGAGAGTACACGCATTAGCATTCCTATTTCTAAAGTTATGTCACTATTGTTATCTTTGATCTTTAATTCTTGCTACCGGTACCACCAAATGTTTTTGTTCAACTTTAAGAATTATCTCAAGGAATCAGAGGATTACAAGAACCATGGCGCCTGAGCGTTTCCTTCCCTATAGATGGCACTGCATCCGAAGGGTTAAACCTGGGTCAGCTTGGGGTTCTCAGTGTTGTGTATGCAGTTTAGTCTCATGTGATGCAGGAGCTTGAGTAGCTTATATTTATTGTATGCCAAATATCAGCTATATTTAGACGATTTTGTGCAGTTTAAGAAAGATCTGTGGTAGTAAAAAGTTAAGTGAGATAGTTCGAAGCCTGTTCATTGCTGGAGGCCCATTTTAAACTGAACCAAATCGTCTACCAGTGGCCAGAATAAAGCTATAATGACGTCACCTGTAAAGCAAGGGTTGATATAATATAGTCTGTATGTTGTTGGTAGAGGCAAGTGGTAAAATATGATGTCGTCACCTGATTGGGAGTGTTAGTATGGGAATTGACGCTGAGAGGAAAGCTGGGAAAGTGTTGGGGGTGACACAGACATGATTATTATACAGACCAATACCTACAGACCGACAGACTGGAGAGATACAGAAAGAGACACAGACAGCAAATGACGTTGAGAGGAAAGCTGGGAAAGTGTTGGGGGTGACACAGACATGATTATTATACAGACCAATACCTACAGACCGACAGACTGGAGAGATACAGAAAGAGATACAGACAGCAAATGACGCTGAGAGGAAAGCTGGGAAAGTGTTGGGGGTGACACAGACATGATTATTATACAGACCAATACCTACAGACCGACAGACTGGAGAGATACAGAAAGAGACACAGACAGCAAATGACGCTGAAAGGAAAGCGGGGAAGTGATGGTGGAGATAGTGATGGTGGAGAGAGTACAAAGGAGTACAAAGGAAATCAAGCAACAACAGATCTAGTGACCCTTCTAGGTTGCTTGTCCTCCAAAACACTGAGGATCAAGTGTCCAAACAGTGGTTTAGAGTGGGTAAGGGAACATTGGAAAGGGAACTACTGCCCTGCCACTAACGTGGCAGGACTAGGAAGTTAGTAGGGGACATATGGGTTAGTAACTGAGGGGAGGATAAAGTTATTCATTTACAAACGCAGTCAGTCGCGGGTTTGATGCGAGATATTTGTCTAGGCGGAATTTAAATGAATCAACGGTGCTGCAGTCTATAACGTCTCGGGGAAGCCCATTCCACAAGTTGACAACTCGATTGAAGAAGAAATTCTTAGATTCGTGCGAGTTAAAAGATTTACCAATAATTTTGCAACCGTTTCCCCGCGTGTAATTAGATTGGTCGATAGTGAAGTACTTACTACAGTTCATATTGTCGATGCCTTTGATGATTTTGAACACTTGAATTATGGTGGATATGGTTGAATTGAAGTGATGGTGGAGATAGGCATACAGACAGGCGCCCATTAGTGGATACTTTTTGGTCGATGTATATATATATTTATTTATTTTATAGTAACCTCGCTAGACCTCCATCAAGCTTAAATTAAAAAACACCCCTAGACCCCCTTTCAAGATAAATTTGTACATTTTTTGGTAGAAAAGTTTCCCGGACAAAGGCCGGTCCCTCCTAAAATTAGAGGCTAGCTATCGCTCGCCAGGAAATAATCGACACCTAAATTACACGAAAGGTCTTAATATTGACACAGAAATGGGGCGAAAATTCTTAATATCGCCAAAGTAATGGGCCGAACGTCATAAAATCTGAAAACTAATGGGGCTAAGCATGAGGGAGAATGGTGTCCAGAAATGGTGTGAGGCTATCAACCTTTCTGGATTATTAAGCCAGCACACTCTAAGTCAAGAATACCGTTAGGACCGGGGCCCCGTTTCGAGAACTCCAGTCCTTTGTGTGTTCAAAGGATTTAATTAGTTAATTAAAATAGGACTTCAGAGGCTCCTTCTGGATTATTAAGCCAGCACACTGTAAGTCCAGCACAAAGCCAGACTGGAGCCCCTTTTCGAGAACTCCAGTCCCTTGTGTGTTCAGAGGTGAGCAGGGAAAGTGATGGTGGTGGTGGTGGGGGAATTAGTGTATGGGTGGGTGACGGTGACATAGTGGTTTATATGGATGAAAGGGAAAGTGGCAGAAACAGACAGACACTCACACAGACAGACAGACAGACAAACAGAGCGATAGACAGACAGACACACTCACACAACAGACAGACATACAGACATACAGATAGACAGGCAGACACACTCACACAGACAGACGGACAGACAGATAGATGGATAGATAGACAGACAGACAGGGATACAGACAGATAAATAAAACAGAAACCATTTAACAGACACCTAGACGAGTAACATTGAGAGAGAGAGAGTGAGAGTGAGAGGTAAAGTGAAAGAGAAAGTAGAGAGAGACACAGTAGAGATAGAGAGATAAAGGAGATAGGCAGAACGGAAGTGATGTGGGCAGTTTATAATGGACTATTGTAAGAAGGCCTACTGTCTAATGAAGAGAGAGAGAGAGAGAGAGAGAGAGAGAGAGAGAGAGAGAGAGAGAGAGAGAGATAAAGGAGATAGGCAGAACGGAAGTGATGTGGGCAGTTTATAATGGACTATTGTAAGAAGGCCTACTGTCTAATGAAGAGAGAGAGAGAGAGAGAGAGAGAGAGAGAAAGAGAGGTATTTCGTCAAAGCCGTGAGGAAGTCAGGTAAATATCTAAGTACCTGAGAACTAATAACAAATATCCTAATAATGTGGACCAGAGATGAAAAAAAAAAAAAAAAAAAAAAAAAAATCGCTTGTGAAACGTAATATTTCAAAATCTTTTAGGAAGTAGATTATTTAATTTAGTTAACCCCTTAAGCACCATGACCCTTTTTGGCCTTTGACTGTGGCTAAATCTAGGTGATTGTATGCAGTTTAAGAAGGAGGACCTATGTTACTAAGAGGATATATTGACCTAGTATAATTGTAGTACCTATTTGTAGAGAAGGGGTTAAGTGCAAAGCCTGACCATAGCCAGATTATTATATTTAGCTTAGGAAGGACGTCTCAGGGTTGCAGTGTCAGAAATATATACTTCGCTTATATTTCCCTTAAGGGAGATGTTTTTTTTTTTTTTTTTTTTTTTTTTTGGTCTATCAATTCATCGATTCCTTTAATCTTAGTTTCCTCGCTAGACCTCCATCAAGCTTAGAAAAACACCCTCTAGACACCCCCTTCAAGATAAATTTGTACATTTTTCGGAGATAAAATGTCCCGGCCGAAGGCCAGTTCCTCTTAAAATTTCAGGCTCGCTATCGTTCGCCAGGATAAAGTCGACACCTAAATAGCACGAAAGGTCTTAATATTGACCAAAAAAATGGGGCGAAAGGTCTTAAAATCGACAAACTAATTGGGCAAACATATTAAAAAAATCTGAAAACTAATGGGGCTAAACATGAGGAAGAAGGGGAACCAGAAAAAATGACCCATCTCCCCTTAGTTAAAGACCGTGGACCCAGTATATACAGTCGAAAAGTGAAACCTAAAAACATTAAAGCCTTTCCAGTTGGCAGCCCGTGAGAAGACATTAGGGAGAGGGCAAGAGAGAGAGAGTATGTGTGTGTGTGTGTGTGTGTGTGTGTGTGTGTGTGTGTGTGTGTGTGTGTGTGTGTGTGTGTGTGTTTGCAGCCCGTGAGGAGACACATTAGGGAGATGGAAAGTTAGGGCCCTCACTGGAAAAACAAGAGGAGTACTTTTTGTTTTCTTCTCTCTCTCTCTTGGAATGGTGATAGGAGAGTGAGTTTGAGAGAAAGAGAGAGAGAGTATGTGTGTGTGTGTGAGATAGAGAGAGAGAGTGAGTGAGTGAGTGTAAGAGTATGTGTGAGAGTAAGTGAGACAGAGGAAGGGGAGATTGAGAGAGTGTGTCTGTTTGTGCGAGTGTGAGAGAGAGAGAGAGAGTGAGTGGGAGAGGTGGAAATATTACTTCAACCTTTAATTTGTTAAAACCTTTATAAATGAGTGTGTATTACCAGTTCACAAATTATTTAGGGAAAGTTGTCATTCTCCGTATTACAAATTATTTCTAAGGCGACCACAAGAAAGAAGGGAACTAGTTTATTGTGATATGATATTAATATATATATATATATATACAGTATACTGTATATATTAGTAATGATGAATACATAAAAAAAAAACATAAAAGAAGGGATAAAAATGCATTGATACATTATGAAATATACTGTATATTTCCTGTAGGGTACACATCATGATGAAGCATATTGTTATTCTGTGTAGCAATATTATTTTGGTCAATGACGGTAATTTGGAAACGCGGCCGTCGGGTATAGATTTGTTGTTGTCAATTTGGTGTTGTTTCCATGTCGGGATCAAGTCAATTTCTCTCTCTCTCTCTCTCTCTCTCTCTCTCTCTCTCTCTCTCTCTCTCTCTCTCTCTCTCTCTCTCTCTCTCTCTCTCCTACTGGTTTCTTAAATGGGATATCCGTTAGCTTAAAAATATATCATCCATGTATGAAACTGTATAATTATATATTTGACTTTTTTATTTTTGCTGGTTTATTCTCATTGTCATACTTTGGAGCTTGGTCGATTGTTGGTGTGCTCTCTCTCTCTCTCTCTCTCTTCATATATTTATACGGTATATATATATATATATATATATATATATATATATATATATATATATATATATATATATATATATATATATATATGTGTGTGTGTGTGTGTGTTATTATTATTTATATCAATCAATCAATTTATATATACTGCACATGTGTATCTACTTTGTTCCAAATGATTCGCTCGATCATTCTCAGTTTTTATCAGACCTTCGTGTTGTTCCGTGGTCTCCCTGGCGGCTAGGTATCGTTCAGGCGGCCCGTGACAGAAGGCTGGAACGCGTGAAATGAAGCCAGTTAAAGTTCTGAGGGAGGCAGGCTGTGGAAATTACAAGAGTCTCCCCCTCTCCGACCCTGCACCTGCCTCACCGTTTGTTGTGGGTTTGTTTAAGGGGGGTGACCTGCTTTTTGTTATTTCTGTCCTTTTCTCTTTTTCTCTGGCTTGTATCCATTCGGCCCCATTCAGCCAACTATTTTAAGACGTTTATCCCCATCTAGGTGTCGATTTCTTCCTGGCGAGCGATAGCGAACAAGCATTATATGAAGAAATCCGGCTTCGCCGGAGAAATTTTTCTATCGAAAAATGTACAAATTTAGCATGCTGTCAAACAAAAATAAAAAATATGCTGGCTCGCTACCGCTGATATTTGGTATTGATAAATACGCTGAGCGTATTTATCAATACCAAATATCAGTGTGGAATGTTTTCATAGAAATTTAAAAAAATTTATGTTTTTATGTTTTGTTCAAACAGAAGGGGTTAAGTAAGTAAGTAATGAAGCATAACAAAGAAATTTAACGAATTTTCCTGAACTCTATTTTGTGTGTTTTTCTGAGAATTACAGTCATCTGTATGTCGTTTATTACCACTGACTAAGACAGCCCACCCATGTGACTAAATTGGTACATACACACACATACATACACGCTCACACACACACCCACATATACACATTCACACACACACACATACCTCACAAACACACACACACACTTACCTGCCCCATCCACACTCACTCACTCACCTCACACACTACACATACACGCACGCTCGAGCACGAAACAACTATCTTCACACACGCGCGCGCGCGCACACACACACACACACACACACACACACACACACACACACACACACACACACACACACACACACACACACACTCACCTGCCAGTACCTTATCTAGTAACAATATACAAATTAATCAAACACATCCATGCCAATTGCAATTAATTCTTCACTCTCTCCACAACATAAACGCTGCCTATTATCTTAGTATAGCTTACTCTATTATTTCCGGGTGGTGCAGTCGTCTCTCTCTCTCTCTCTCTCTCTCTCTCTCTCGCTCTCGCTCTCTCTCTCTCTCTCTCTCTCTCTCTCTCTCTCTCTCTCTCTCTCTCTCTCTCTCTACAACCTATATCCCCTATACTACATCTCTCACTAGAAGCTACAGTATATCCCCTACAATGCATCTATTTACAGTAACTCTCTATCTATTGTATACCTATCTATCCATCTATTTATCTATCTATATATATCTACTCATCTATTTTATATTAGTCTCTCCTAAAATCCGGTCTGTGTGAAGGCTGCCAATGCGGTAAACAAGTCTTGAATTATTATGGTTAGTGTACAATGTTATAGTCACCCCGGCATAAGGCCGTAGAAAATGGGATCCAAGTATTGCGTTTTTATAGAGATTCTGATGGAGTGACATTTGGACCATAACCAGCGATAGTGAGCCTATAATTTTAGCAGGAATCGGCCTTCGCACCGAAAAATGCACACATTCATCTTGAAAGGGGGGTAGACTACAGGAGGTGTTTTATAAGCTTGAAAGAGGTCTAGCGAGGAAATTATAATATATATATATATATATAAGTAGACCTTCATTAACCATTACAACACCCAACAGCCGTAACCCCACAACACAACCCTCCTACATGGTGGTTGATTTAAACGATCAATTTAATACATTACTCTTTGGTTTAGTTCACATAATATTTAACCTTCAGATATATAAGTTCACATTGGAAATTCCATAAAAAACTAAATCGTAAATTTTAAATCTGTAATAATTTTATAATATACAGTATATATATATACTGTATATATACTGTATATATACTGTATATATACTGTATATATATATATACCTGTATATACATACAGTATACAGTATATAAAAACAATTTTGAGAGAGAGAGCGAGAACGATAGATATCTATATAATATATATATATATATATATATATATATATATATATATATATGTGTACTCACCTAATTGTAGTATACAGGATTTGAGCCTAAGCTCGTGTTGTCCTGTCTCTCTCTACATTTATCCAATTTTGCTTTAAAAGTTTGGATATTTCTTGCTCCCACCACCTCCCCATCCAACTTATTCCAACAATCAATGCTTCTATACGGGAAGCTCAACTTTCTTACATCAGACTTACATATAACTTTCCTCAACTTACAATCATGACCCCTGGTTCTTCCCTCGTCCCTCACCACAAAATCTCCCTTGTCGATCTTCTCAAAACCTTTCACACACTTAAACATCATGATCATGTCACCTCTCTCTCTCCTCTCCCTCAGCGTTGGCAGCTTTAGCCTCTCCAATCTCTCCTCATATGGTAGGTCTCTAAGGCTAGCTATCATCTTAGTGGCAACTCTCTGAACTCTTTCCAGTGTGTTATTATGTTTTATAAGGTGTGGAGACCACACCACTGCTGCATACTCCAGTTTTGGTCGTATTATTGTCCCTTTTATTTTTGCTAACATCTCTTCATCTAAATAATTCAGAGCTATTCTCATGTTAGTCAACACTGCATAGGTTTCACCAGTTATTTTATTTATATGCTGTTCAGGTGACAAGCTGTCTGCCATAACTACCCCTAGGTCTTTTGCTTTCCCAGCTTTACTAATTATTTCATCTCCTACTTTGTTTTCCCAAGAAGGTGTGTGTGTGTTTGTGTGTGTGTGTGTGTGTGGGCGTGAAAAATATGGGCTAAGCTCATAAAACGCTCATTCACTTGGCACATTTATAAAAGGGTCACATCACAATCAGACTTTACGCCCACATAGTACACATAGTACACGCCGGTGGGGGCGCGGGGGGGGGGGGGAAGATTATAGGTCACAGGGGGTCGTGACTCTTCTGTATGGGGGGGGGGGGGAGGTATAATGGTGATGGTGGTGAGGGTACCTACTTAGCATTTTTTTCATTAGGAGGTATATTGGTGCTGAGTTATTTATTGCGTGTTCAGTTATTTAATAGTGTTCTTTCCATGTACAGGAAGGAGACAAAAAGCAAATCTGCCTATTACAAGTTACGTGGTGATGGGCTGGTCTATCAGAGTGAGAGCTGAGCGCGCTCTGCCATACCCATTTTTCCTTTGCCCCTCAACTTTCTCTTCATAATTGTTAAGGGGAACAGGGGCAGGGCTTTGGTGTCCCGGGCGTTTCCGCACCCTCCTCAGCTCCTCGCTTGGGAGCGACTTCGATCACCTGGGCATTCTTAGTGGTAAAGCAGGGAGGGTTCTTCGGGGGTGCTCGATTATGGCCTTGGCCTTGCTCGGGACCTTGGAGCTGTTCGGTCAGACAGCCTGGGGAACAACAACAACAACAACATGCCTATGAGGCCTCCCTGCTCGATTAGTGTCTAAAATCTCCTCAATTAGTGTTATAGCAGTGTATGATTGTGCTAAGGAGAGAGAGAGAAAGAGAGTGAGAGTGAGTGTGAGATTGAAAGTGATAGTGAGAGTGGGTAGGTCGTGTATGTGGGCTGGTGAGGTAAGGGTGTTAGTAATTGGGTTATGAAGTTAGCAGGTTATAGGGTTACGAGGTTATAGGGGTGGTGAGGATATTCGCATATGATCACCCCTATACACTCATTATGTCTATCTATCTATCTATCTATCTATTTATCTATTTACTCAGGCCCAATCCCCACTTTTCCTAATTTATTTCTTTTCTTTTTCCCTCTTTTTCCTTTTATTTTATTTTTTTGGGGGGTGGCTGACTCAAGACAGAGCAAGAACAGGGAAAACACAAAACACACTCATTATGTACAGCAAACAAATATTGTCCAACAATATTCACCTCACACTTTATGCCAACCAAAAGGGGTTAGTTAATACAGCAAAGTCGTGTAGCTGCATTGACCCTCCGACTCCACTCCTGAGATTATCTCTGGGCAAGACTCTAGGCCTTTTTTTTTTTTTTTTTTTTATCCAGCGTAGCTATCTAAATAATTGTTCGATGAAAATACACTTAGAAAAGTTGACAGAATGAATGAAACGAAAACAATAAAGTTCTCCTCACATGGTGTTTATAGCCACGATTAATCAACTTTACTTAGCCAGCAGAAATATTAACCCCTTGACGATCTAATACGCATTTTTAGATTCTAGTTTGGTTACCATTAGACAATTTTGTGCAACTTAGGAACGATATCTAGGAATCCAAGGGGTAAACACCATCTCAATTAACTTAGGAACGATATCTAGGAATCCAAGGGGTAAACACCATCTCAATTAACTTAGGAACGATATCTAGGAATCCAAGGGGTAAACACCATCTCAATTAACTTAGGAACGATATCTAGGAATCCAAGGGGTAAACACCATCTCAATTAACTTAGGAACGATATCTAGGAATCCAAGGGGTAAACACCATCTCAATTAACTTAGGAACGATATCTAGGAATCTAAGGGGTAAACACCATCTCAATTAACTTAGGAACGATATCTAGGAATCCAAGGGGTAAACACCATCTCAATTAACTTAGGAACGATATCTAGGAATCCAAGGGGTAAACACCATCTCAATTAACTCTCTAGTTCCCACAAGTTTACCATAAGCTGAATAAATTTGTCTAATGATAGCCAGAATAAACTGTTGTGATCCTCAAAGGGTTAATTTCTCGGTGCTCTCCTCCACTCAGGGTAGCCACTCACCGGAACCATCGCATGAGCAGGGTTAACATGAGGAAGGAGGGCCACGTACTCCTGTAATGTTGTAGAAATGTGTGTGTGTGTGTTTGGGTGTGTGTGTGCGTGTCTATTTGTGTGTATCTGCGTGTGTATGTGAATGTGCGTGTGTATGTGTGCGTGTGTGTATATCTGCATGTGTGTATGTATAATTATATATATGTGTATGTGTGTGTATGTATCTGTGTGTGCGTACGTATCTGCGTATGTGTGTGTGTGTGTGTGTAGGTGTAGGTGTGTGTGGGTGTGTGTATTCTCGCCCTCCCATTTTTCGGTCCAGCACTTATCTTTCTTAAACCCGAATTTTCCACCTCCAACCAAAACATTGTCTTTTCCAGTTGTCTTTCAATTTTCTTCCTCTTCCTCCTTCTCCTTCTTCTTTCTTTTATCATTTTATCTGTATTTTCCTTGTTGTTTTATATGTTTCCAATGTTTACTCTTTTCACATGGTTATTATATATTTGTCCTCCGTGACTTATTTTGTGATCTTTTCGTTATTCCGTGTAATCAATAATAAATGTGCAGGTCATATCATTTGTTAAGCCAATAATCATGATCTATACTTTTATGTATTGTGTCTACAGTACTGTATATGGAACTATGTATATATATATATATATATATATATATATATATATATATATATATATATATATATATATATATATATATATATATATATATATATACTGTATATATATAATGTGGCCCTAACTCTTACTGCTATATTTTATTTAATTGTTCTTCGTCTTGAGCTGTTTTGATCTCTCCACTCTGTTGTTGCTTCACTGTTTTGCTTGGAGTGTTCTTCCTGTTTTGGTTTGGCTTTTTTAATAGAGTCTCCAGGTTTCTTCCCTGGTGATGGGTCTTCCTGCACTTACCCTTTCATTCCTTAACTCCTTCTGTACCGGAAACGTCTTTTATATTTTATTTCAGCTGCATTTAGACAAGTTTCTGAAGCTTAGGAAGGATATATGGGAGCCACAAGGATTAATTGAGGATAATTTAAAATTGGTGAATGTATTTCTAAAGCCGAAAAAATCGTCTAATAGTTACCAGATTATATAAAGACAAGGACGTCACAACAACACTAGGCCTATTGGTACTACTTGAGGTTATTATAGCACATTTACCCCCCCCCCCTCTCTCTCTATATATATATATATATATATATATCCTGTATATACAGTATATATACACACACACCCCTGCTTCTACTTTTTCGTGCTTTTACAATAAACACTTTTC
Organism: Paralithodes platypus; assembly: GCA_032716605.1. NCBI lineage: Eukaryota > Metazoa > Arthropoda > Malacostraca > Decapoda > Lithodidae > Paralithodes > Paralithodes platypus. Next base: position 4,054,967 of record CM064574.1, read on the forward strand.
TCGTCATCTGTGTAATTATCTCGACTACCCTAACCTCACCCCCCTGCCTCCTACCCCTACCCATGGTCCCTTACCCCTACCACAAAACCCCACCCCTGCCACTACACTTTACTCCTCCCGGCACTTACCCTACCCCTAGCCCCTGTTCTCACCTCTCCAGCTCCTATCCCCTACCCCATATCCCTTGTCCCTACTCCTTACCCCTAGCCCTACCCCTACCTCTATTCCTTATCCCCCTTCGCTGCCCATTTCCCTTACCCTCCTCCTTCTCCTCCTTTCTCCTACCCCATATCCCCTATCCCTACCCCTAATATCTACCTCTACCCCTACCCTTACCTCTATTCTTTATCCCCTGTCCCTACTCCTCGCCTCTACCCCGACCCCTACCACTACCTCTATCCCTTATCCCCCCACACATACCCCTAATCCCTACCCCTAACCTCAACTCCTACCCCATTATCCCCTGTCCCTACCCCTTACCTCTACCCTACCCCTACCCTTACCAAACTAAAACTAAAAGCGCATGGAATACAAGACGGTGTGTTGAAATGGATAGAAAATTGGCTCAGCGACAGAAAGCAAAGAGTAGTCATAAACGGTAAGGCATCTAAATGGACCAATGTAAGTAGCGGGGTACCCCAGGGATCGGTACTAGGACCAATTCTCTTTCTAATTTACATCAACGACATAGATGAGGGTCTCACCTGCACAATCTCAAAATTTGCTGACGATACAAAAATTGCAAATAGCGTACTCTCAAAAGAACAAGTTGACGATATGCAACACAATCTAGATAAATTGTCATGTTGGCCCAAATTTGGCAATGAGTTTCAATGCGGATAAATGTAAAGTACTACATATCGGATACCTAAATGAGAAAGCAAACTATTCGATGAATGGCACTCAGCTTAAGAATGTAAACAGAGAAACCGATCTGGGAGTAACAATATTGAGTAACCTAAAACCGAGTCAACAATGTTCAGAAGTTGTTAAGAAGGCAAACAAATAATTGGCTTTATAGGCAGGTCATTTGAGCATAAATCCAAAGACGTTATCCTAACCCTTTACAATTCCTTAGTCCGCCCTCTTCTGGAATACTGCGTTCAATCCTGGTGCCCTTATTACCAAAAAGATATAAACAAGCTAGAACGAGTTCAACGTAGAGTTACCAAAATTATACCTAGCCTAAAGAACAAACCATACGAAGAGCGTCTTAGAGAATTAAATCTAGTTCCTTTAACCCAGCGCAGATTAAGAGGTGACTTAATTCAAGTGTTCAAAATCATCAAAGGCATCGACAATATGAACTGTAGTAAGTACTTCACTATCGACCAATCTAATTACACGCGGGGAAACGGTTTGCAAAATTATTGGTAAATCTTTTAACTCACACGAATCTAAGAATGTCTTCTTCAATCGAGTTGTCAACTTGTGGAATGGGCTTCCCCGAAACGTTATAGACTGCATCACCGTTGATTCATTTAAACTCCGCCTAGACAAATATCTCGCATCAAACCCGCGACTGACTGCGTTTGTAAATGAATAACTTTATTTTATCCCCCCCTCAGTTACTAACCCATCTGTCCCCTACTAACTTCCTAATCCTGCCACGGACATTAGTTCCAGGGCAGTAATTCCCTTTCCAATGTTTCCTTACCCACTCTAAACCACTGTTTGGACACTTGATCCTCAGTGTTTTGGAGGACAAGCAACCTAGAAGGGTCACTAGATCTGTTGTTGCTTGATTTCCTTTGTACTCCTGTGTACTCCTTTGTACCACTAGCCCTATTCCCCCCCCCCCCCATTTCACTGCCCCCAAGCCCCTGTGGTCACGGCCCTGTAGACAATGCCCCCTGTGCTCACCCCAGCGTAGCGGCATTCCCCCAGGGGCATTGCAACACAAGGAAGCATCAGAAGGAGAGAGAGAGAGAGAGAGAGAGAGAGAGAGAGAGAGAGAGAGAGAGAGAAAGAGAGATGGTTAAGATAGGTGGATAGAAATATAATACTCGGCCAATAGCGGTTCCCATTACATGTACTGTATATGTAGTATATATATATATATATATATATAATGAGAGAGAGAGAAAGAGAGAGAGAGAGAGAGAGATTAGGAAGAGAGGGGAGGAGATCAAGGGAGTAAAAAATGGGTGACAGATAAGATGGTAGGAGGAGAGGGAGGGAATATTATATGTGTGTGTGAGAGAGAGAGAGGGTGGGAATATTATATGTGTGTGAGAGAGAGAGAGAGAGAGAGAGAGAGAGAGAGAGAGAGAGAGAGAGAGAGAGAGAGAGAGAGAGAGATTAGCAAGGAAAACAGTCATTAGCAAACACGCATCATAGCTTTAGGCACACACACGCACATGCATTTACACACACACACACACACAAGCACACACATACTGTAGATTTAGGTACACACGCACTCTCACGCTCAACTTTGTACACACACATATCCATATACACACACACACACACATATCCATACACAAAACTGAACCCTTTCCTATGTATAGACTAATATTATCACACACACACACACACACACACACACACACACACACACACACACACACACACACACACACACACACTTTTCTATCTATCTACTATTATTTTTTTGCACACACACACATTCCTCAGCATCCCAACACACTTGAGCGACTTTTTCATTGCCAATTTTAACCCGCGAGATATAAAGCGCTACCTGGCAACTCGCTCACGTAAACACGGGGGTTGCCAAACGTCGCCTGGGGCTGATGGATTACCGGGCAAAAAAAAAAAAAAAAAAAAAAAAAAAAAAATATATATATATATATTTTGTTTTTCTATTTTTTCTTTATTTCATTTTGCTTCTTCGTGCTTTTTGTGACTGTCTTTATTTATTATTCATTGTTATTATTACATTATTAGTGTTTACATAATTATATAACAGTATACCTAAGTCTAGTATTATAAATCTCATTACGTTTTTTTCCATTTTATTCTGGCTATTATTAGAAATAAGAACATAAGAAAATGGGAGTCTGCAGAAAGCCGATTGGTCCAAGCGAGGCAGATCCCTGTGGGAGTGGAAGGGATAATTGATATATATTGAATCCCTTACATTACTAGATGCCCTTCCTAAGCTAAATAAAATAGTCTAATGTTAGCCAAAATATGAAAAACAAAGTATTCCATGGCAGTGAAGGGGATAAAATGCTGGTTAAGGGGAGATGGGTTGTTTTTCTGCATCCCCTTCTCCCTCGTGCTTAGCCCCATTAGTTTTCGGATTTTAAAATGCTTGTCCCATTAATTTTGTCGATTTTAAGACCTTCCGCCCAATTTCCTTGTCAATATTAAGACTTTTCGTGCTATTTAGGTGTCGATTTCTTTCCTGGCGGACGATAGTGAACCTGTAATTTTGGAAGAACCGGGACATTTTAGGAGTTCTTATGAGTCAAAATATATAATTAGTCTATATAATATCTTGTTATGAGTCAAAATATATAATTAGTCTATATATCTTGTTATGAGTCAAAATATATAATTAGTCTATATATCTTGTTATGAGTCAAAATATATAATTAGTCTATATATCTTGTTATGAGTCAAAATATATAATTAGTCTATATATCTTGTTATGAGTCAAAATATATAATTAGTCTATATATCTTGTTATGAGTCAAAATATATAATTAGTCTATATATCTTGTTTTGGGTGGGCTATAGACTATGGTATCCGAATGTACAGTTACCCACATAAGTTCCGTTCCTCTCTGTGATCGTATACGTGGAAATATACTGCGCATGATTGAATTACGAGTGTAGTCTCTTACGCAGTGGTTAACTCATCTGATTAGTCAACTCTTATAGTTAAAAGAAACCACACTCACAATTCATTCATACTTCTTTCAAGCCGGTATCACACGAGAGCTTTTATAGCCAACATTCGGTGATCAAAATTGTTCTGGCAATATTTCTGGAATATTTTGCACTGGTATCGGAAACTAGACTGATGGTGGATGAATTTAGGTAACCGAAATCTTGTACATGTTTCCCTCATAAGCTGCCAGATCAGTGTTGAGGGAAAAAGCGCTCGTGTGATACCGGCTTTACTTTCATACACAAGATCACGACGTGGAACAGAATTTATGTGGGCGAGTGTACCTATGTAGTTATTATTATATATAAATGCCTTCTTTATTATACGCTCGTAATGCAGTGAGGGGCCAGGTGCACTTTATATATATATACTTTATAAGCTGAGATATGTTTCTAAATTATAGGTTGTGTCTACCACTGGCTCCTCCATTGTTGTTGTTGTTGTTGTTGTTGTTGGTGGTGGTGGTGCTGGTGGTGGTGGTGGAAGTAGTGGTTGTTGTTGTTGCAGTTGTTGTTGATAGTGGTTGTTGTTGTTGGTGGTGGTGGAAGTAGTGGTTATTGTTGTTGTTGTTGGTGGTGGTGGAAGTAGTGGTTGTTGTTGTTGCAGTTGTTGTTGGTAGTGGTTGTTGTTGTTGTTGTTGTTGTTTCTCCCCAAGCTGCCTGGCCGAACAGCCCCAAGGCCCCGAGCAATTCCAAGGCCATAACCGAGTGCCCCCACAGAACCCTCCCTGCCGACCACAATAAAGCCTGGGTGACCGAAGCCACTCCATGGCGGGGAGCTGAGGAGGGTGCGGAAACGCCCGGGAAACCAAAGCCCCACCCAGGGCCCTGTGCCCCTCAGCAATTATGAAGAGAAAGTTGATCGTTGTTGTAGTTATTCCTAGCCACGCCTGTACCTATGTACCGTAGTTATTATCACATATAAATTCCTTTTATATATACGCTCGTAATGCAGTGAGGGGCCAACAGGAAAAGAGACAAGACAGAAACGGCTAAGGTAAAGTAAAGGATGCCAAACCTCACTTTGGATAGCACCAGTCCTGCTGTTGTTGTTGTGTTGGTGTTGTTGTTGTTGTGTTGGCGGTAGTGTAGTTAATTTTGATGTTAGCGCAGTTGTTGTTGTTGTTGTTGTTGTTGTTTCTATAATCCTTAGTGTAGTTCTTATTGTTGTATTTCGCCTTTGAAAGTTTGATTCCATAAATCCTTCTTGAAGTGCAAAAAATCGTCTAAAAATAACCAGATTATTTTGATGAAACGCATCCTCTTATCCTGAGAGAACTAAACCCGGTGTCACACGAGCCATTTTCCGTCAATTTGTATGGGCAATTGTTGATTAGCAGCTTCAAAATTTAAGTTCCGAAATTTTTAAACTGTCTTGCATAGTCTACCTACGATCTAGTTTTCGAATCCAATACGAAAACAACTTGCTCATAAAATAATTGTTTTTTTTGGGTCTATTTATATACATATATTTTTCTATTGTTTAGCTTCTTGGCTAGACCTCCATCAAGCTTAAACAATCACCCCTTAGACCCATCTTCAAGATCAATTTTTAAATTTTTCGGTAGAAAAAAATTCCGGCCAAAGGCTGGTTTCACCTAATTTTACAGGCTCGCTATCGCTCGCCAGAAAAAAATCGACACCTAGATGGCACGAATCTAAGATCCTAATATTGACAAGGCAATGGGGTGAAAGGTCTTGACATTGTCAAACTAATGGAAAGAACGTCTCTAAATATTAAAAAAACGAAGGGGGTTAAACATGAGGGAGACAGGAGTCCAGAAAAAGCAACCATCTCCCCTTAACACTTTGAGACCGAGAATTCATCCCTCTGTTGCAAAAAGGGTGTAGTGGAAATAACATAGACAAATTCGTGGTGTATACATCTGAAAAGAGGCTAAATTTGCACTATCTAGGCATATTGATATTTGTGTTAACCCTCTCTACCCCCTTCTGTCTGTCTCTCTGTCTGTCTGTTCTGCTGGCCTTCCTATCCATCTGTTTCTCTGTCTATTTATTTGTCTGTCTGCTTGCGTAATCTCTCTCTCTCTCTCTCTCTCTCTCTCTCTCTCTCTCTCTCTGCATCAGTGGCACCATGGGTAGCACAGTACGTGATCTGGGGGGGGGGGGGGGGAGGGAATGCAGTGACCTCCCAACTCCTCCTCCCCCCACCAAAAAAAAAAAAAAAAAAAAAATTATCCTGCTTCTTCTTTCTGTCTTTCTCTCACTGCTGTCTCCTCACGCTTGCACACACACACACACACACACACACACACACACACACACACACACACACACACACACACACACACACACACACACACACACACACACACACACACACACACACACACACACACACACACACACACACACACACACACACACAGAAACATAAAAAAGAAGCCCAAATAAGAACAAGAATAAATGGTAGTGCTGCATCACAACCCTCTAAATACAGACTGTACTCGGCTCCCGTTAAGGGGAGGTATTTAGTTTGTTCCCTAGACTTCCATCAAGCTTAAAATTACACCCCCTTGAGTCCCTTTCAAGGTAAATTTGTAAATTTTTCGGTAGAAAAATGTCCCGGCCGAAGGCCGGTTTCTCTTAAATTACAGGCTCGCTATCGCTCGCCAGAATAAAATCGACACCTGAATGGCACGAAAGGTCTTAATATGGGGTGAAAGTTTTTAAAATCGCTAAACTAATGGGGCAAACGTTTTATAATATCAAAAGCAATGGGGCTAAACGTGAGGGAGAAAGGGTCCAGAAAAAAATCCCTCAAGTGGAGATCTCCCGTTAACACCCTGCTAAGAAGAATGTAAATATAAAATGTATAATTAATCTAAATGTAAAAATAATGTAATGACAGTCAGAGAAAATGATGGATTACGAGTTTTTAACCCTTTTAAGATACTATTAGGCACTTCTGGCTGTTATTAGACGATTTTATTCAGATTAGGAAGGGTATAGAGAAGTCAGAGGGTTAATTGAGCTAGTCATTACCCACAAAATCCCCCACAGATCCTTACCAAGCTGCATAAAATCGTCTAATGATAGCCAGAATAAACACAAATTCGTCATAATCTTCAAGGGGGAGGAGGGGGGCCTTTCATTTTCGTGGGGTCTGGGATGCTGGGGGTTAGGTGAAATAAAGGAGGGGGGCGATGGGAGGGGGCTTTTCTCCCTTCAGACCGTCGGTACAGCCATTTTTGTTTCCATCTTTGGAGTCATGTTCATACCCCTTAAATTTCTGTTCAGCATCATTAATTCACCAAGCATATCAAACATACAAGCAGGCAGGAAAGAAAAGACTGCCACTTTCAAACATTATACAAACAAATCCCTGACGTACCTTGCTCATCCGTCCACAGGTCTCCTCTTACGATGAAAGTAGCAGTAGATAATAATTTCAACAGCCGGCAACCATCATTCTAATCCGTCACTCTAATGGCATCACACTCGATCACTCTTCACTAGACTCGAACGATTCTCATATATTGCTCTTCTCACACTTTCACGAATCTCACGCACGGTATTTCGGGGTTCGTGAGTATATTTGGCACGGCAGGGAGACGGTCTGAAGCTTTACGTTCGTGTAGCGTACGTAGTTTCGTAGTTCGAGGGGTTCCAAGTGATGGGGGCGGGAGACGAGTGCCGCGTGTATTCCCCCTTGCGTTTGGATGGCAACTGGCTGTGTCACGTTCCATCTTGGTCTTATATACTGGCGGGGATTTTCTGTGCCAGCATCATCACGTGACATTCCATTACGTTACGCTTCTAGTGACGCGTAAAAACATAATTGCTAAAAACATTGCAATTTGCGTGGACATTGACGCTGAAACAGTATTATAGAACATTAAAACATAATTATTTGGAATTCCTTTGCCAGGTATCTTTTCGGTGTGTGTGTGTGTGTGTGTGTTTTAATGCATACACAAGGGAAAGAAATAACCTGTTGATAGTTGTAATCAATAAAATAGTAGCTCCAGTGATATAGCTAAAACTAAAATATATATATATAGGCCTATATATATATATATTGTATATTTATACTGTATATCTGGAGGCCGACTTTATAATGTACTCCTGGGGTGAATAGGGTTAATTAATGGGCCAGTAACCGGGCCTGCTTCCGGAGAGAGTTACACAGAGTTACACCGATACTCAGACCACACAGGTCTTGCGATCCCTACATGGTGGTCCAGCCATAATTCTACTATTAACTGTCTTCGTGGTGCAATGCATAAGTGTGTTGACTTTCGGTGTGAGCGTCCTGGGTTCGAATCCCCGGACTGCCACATGTGTTTGTTAATTTCATTAAACGAGTTTAGGAGTAAAGTTGGTTAGTGGAGAGAACATAATAATATGAAAGAGAGTGTGTGTGGTGGGGGTGGGGGGGGGGGGGCAGAAGGATGGATAGAGAGAGGAGTACAAAGGAGTACAAAGGAAATCAAGCAACACCAGGTCTAGTGACTCTTCTAGGCTGCTTGTCCTCCAAAACACTGAGGATCAAGTGTCCAAACAGTGGTTTAGAGTGGTTAAGGGAACATTGGAAAGGGAACTACTGCCCTGGAACTAATGTCTGTAACTAATGTCTAATAAAGGAGGAGTGGAGAAGGGAAGGGGTACAGAGTGGGGGAGGGGAGGGAAAAATGAAGAAGCGAAGGGTTATTGGAGATATAGGATACAGGGGGAGAGAGAGAGAGAGATTGATAAATATATAGATAGATAGATAGATCGAGGATGGGGAGAGAGAGGCAAAAAAGGGAGAACGAGAGAGAGAGAGAGATTGATAAATATATAGATAGATAGATAGATCGAGGATGGGGAGAGAGAGAGAGAGAGAGAGAGAGAGAGAGAGAGAGAGAGAGAGAGAGAGAGAGAGAGAGAGAGAGAGAGAGAGAGGGGTGGGGCGGGGGGGAATTTTAGCCAGGTGATAGGGTAATGGAGTTTTTTTTATTTCGGGAGTTGGGGAAGGAAGCAGGAGAAGGGGGGGGGGGGGGGCTCATACCTATCCTACCTGGCCTTGATTTCCTTCACACCTGCCTCCCAGTTGCATTCCGTGGCAGTCCTTCCTTTCTTATCCCCAGTCCTTATATTAACCCTTTGAGTATCAGCGACGTGTGTTCTATTGTATTCTAACTACAGTATATTTACAAGATAGTAAGTACGCCGCTTAGGAAGGATCTGCGATAGTTAAAAGGGTTAGAAGGGTTGGTTTGAGATTGTTGGAAGCGCTGTTATTGCCAGAGGTCCTTCCTAAGCTGAATAAAATCGCCTAATCGTTGCCAGAATATAATGAAAAGAACGTCACCGGTACTGAAAGGGTTAACTATTTTTGTTTTCTGGCTATTATTAGACGATTTTATTTAGATTAGGAAGGGTGTGTGGCAGTCAGAGGGTTAATTGAGACCGTCTTTACCCTTATAGTTCCCACAGATCCTTCCTAAACTGTATGAAATCGCCTAATGAGAGACAAAATGCTTCACTATCTTCAAAGGGTCAAAAAATATAGTCTCGAGTATTCTTAAATTTGGTGGAAATTTAATTCCCTTACGTCTCTCTCTCTCTCTCTCTCTCTCTCTCTCTCTCTCTCTCTCTCTCTCTCTCTCTCTCTCTCTCTCTCTCTCTCTCTCTCTCTCTCTCTCTCTCTCTCTCTCCAATACGTCCTTGTGGTGTATATGTTAGTATACAGGTGTTGAGTTTCGTGTTTGTGGTTTACCTGTGTGTGTGTGTGTGTGTGTGTGTGCTGTGATGTATATATTGGTGTCATTGGTGTAGAGGAAGGTAGTGGTGATGTGGTTTCCGTGATTGTGGTTTGTGTGTGTGTTTATGTGTTAGTGTAATAGATATATAGTGTGTTTGTGTGCTAGGTGAGTTAATGTGTCTGAGTGTGTGTGTGTGTTATGTGTCTGTTGGTGTGTGATGTGTGTCTATGAGTGTGTTGTTTGTGTTGTGTGTGTCTGTGTGTGTGTATCTATGTGTGTGTGTGTGTGTGTGTGTGTGTGTGTGTGTGTGTGTGTGTGTGTGTGTTGAAGCCACACTTCCTCCACACACACACACACAATAACAACACACTCTGGGTCAGGTTAACAAGTTCCTCATAATTAACATAATCAATATAATCATTATAATTAACCCTATAATTAATAGGGTTAATTATAATGATTATATTGATTATGTTAATTATGTTAATTAACCCTATAATGGCGGGTGCCCAACTCCGAAAGGAGTTGAAGTAGGGGAGCTATCCCCCCGCCAAAGGCGCCTTTCTAGGGCCTTTCCTAGCTGATGCTGAGAGGATTGGGTTCTAGTCATGTGGTGATGGGCTGGTCTATCAGAGTGAGAGCTGAGCAATCTCTGCCATACCCATAGCTTACTCTGACTGTTCCTTTTACTTATATATCTTCTAGATCTCAAGTGGCGGCGTCTTTTCCGTGGATCGACCTCCCTACTGCCAACCTAAAAGTTGGCAGATTGGGAGCCAAAGCGTCACATTTTTCCCTTGCCCCTCAACTTTCCCTTCATAATTGCTGAGGGGCACAGGGCCTTGGGTGGGGCTTTGGTTTCCCGGGCGTTTCCGCGCCCTCCTCAGCTCCCTGCCTTAGAGTGGCTTCGGTCACCTGGGTTTTGTTAGTGGTAAGCAGGGAGGGTTTTGTGGGGGCGCTCTATGGCCTTGGCCTTGCTCTGGACCTTGGGGCTGTTCGGCTAGGCAGCCTGGGGAACAACAACAACAACAACATTAACCCTATAATGACTGTCCCTCACGGTTAGTACACAGATTCATCCCTTCATGTGTACTAGGATCCCTTCATGTACACCTACCAACGCACACACACCTATGCGGCCATTAAGGGGGGATGGGTGCATGTATTTGCTTATATATATATACTGTATATATGTATGTATATATATATATACTGTATATACTGTATATTACCCTCTGACTGCCATATACCAGCTACTAAATCTAGTAGCTAGTAGTACCTAGCATAATCTAGCTACTAAAATCGTCTAATGATAGTTAAAATTAATTGTCAAGAACGCATCACGATCTTCAAGGGGTTAAAACGTTAGGGCAGCTCACTCCAGCACATCCACTGTTATAGCCGGAATCACCCCCCCCCTCCCTCCCTCCTCCTCTCCCCCTCCCTCCTCTCCCCCTCCCTCCTCTTCCCTCTCCCATCCCTCCTTTTTCTCCCTCCCTCCTCTCTCCCCTCCCTCCTTTCTTTCCTCCCCCCTTCCTCCTCTTCCCCCATCCCTCTCGCCTCCTTTTCCCCTTCCCTCCTCTGCCCCCTCCCCCTCCTCTTCCTCCTCCCCTCCCTCCTCTTCCCCCTCCCTTCCCATCTTGCCTCTTTCCCCCCTCCCTCCTCTGCCCCCCCCCCCCCCCCTCTTTTGTGCGCCCGCCGTCCGATTACGTAACGCTAGGAAGGGCGTACCGGTGTGGGCGTGTGGGGTGAACCGGGGCTCTTGTTGTTAGATCCGGTAGGCGTGTGCGAAGGAATGGGAGGGGGGGGTCGGTCGGTCACACGGGCGCCACTAACGACAATATCTTTCGGCAATTATTAACAGGCTTCGAACTCTCTCACATAACCCTTTTTAACTACCACAGATCCTTCTTAACCCCTTCCCTCCCATTGCGTAATTGTCATCATATTCCGGTTATCATTAGACGATATTCTTTAGTTTGTTATCTATCTATATGACTCAAAGGGGTAAATATGATCTCAATCAACCCTTTAAATACCATAGGTCTTTCTTAAACTGCATACAATTGTCTAAATGCTACCAGAATCATAGGTAGAAATGCGCCATCGTGTTGAAGATATTTTCGTTCAGGTGCATCATAGTAACTCAACCCCCTTAACCCCTTCAGTACCGGCGACGTCCTTTTAACGTTAATCTGGCTACTATTAGACGATTGTATTTTGTTGAAAGGCCCCCAGCCTTTAATCGACTTCGAACTATCTCCCTTAACCCTTTCTACTACCACAGATTCTTCTTAAGCTGTACAAAACCGTCTGAATATAGCTAAATATAATGTAAAAGACGTCGCCGGTACGGAAGGGGTTAAGGGGAGGTTTTTAGTGTGTTTCTTAGACTTCTATCAAGTTTGAAATTCCACGCCCTTGACCCCCTTTCAAGATAGATTTGTACATTTTTCGGTAGAAAAATGTCCCGGCCGAAGGCCGATTCCTCTTAAATTACAGGCTCGCTATCGCTCGCCAGGAAAAAAATCGACACCTAAATGGCACGAAAGGTCTTAAAAGTGACATAAATGGGGCGAAAGTTCTTTTAATCGCCAGACTAATGGGGCGAACGTCTTAAAATTTCAAAAGCAATGGGGCTAAACATGAGGGAGAAAGGGGTAAAGAAAATAATCCCTCAAGTGGAAATCCCCCCTTAAGGAGGGAAGGGTATATATAATTATTATATTGATCAAGTAATAGTGGTTTGTTTACCTCCCTAGACCTCCATCAAACACATAACCCGTTCAGTACCAGGGACGCTCCTTTTAAATCATATGCTGGCAACTATTAGACGATTTTATTCAGCTTCGGATGGACCTCTAGTAATAATAAGGCTTCAGACTATCCCAACCAACCCCTTTTAACCCCTTCAGACTCATATGACGCAGAGGTTGCCAGATTAGCAATAATAAATAGAGTTCTCTCACTCTTATAATTACCTCTTCAAAATTAGTTTTCTGCCCACAGCTAACTCAAAGACAACTGCAGAGGTTGAAGTAACTAAACTAAAGGTTTCTAAATACCCCTGATGGTAACAAAGGCTTTAAAGTATCCCCAATAGGCTCAACACAGCTAACTCAAAGACAACTGCAGAGGTTGAAGTAACTAAACTAAAGGGTTTTCTAAATACCCCTGATGGTAACAAAGGCTTTAAAGTATCCCCAATAGGCTCAACACAGCTAACTCAAAGACAACTGCAGAGGTTGAAGTAACTAAACTAAAGGTTTCTAAATACCCCTGATGGTAACAAAGGCTTTAAAGTATCCCCAATAGGCTCAACACAGCTAACTCAAAGACAACTGCAGAGGTTGAAGTAACTAAACTAAAGGTTTCTAAATACCCCTGATGGTAACAAAGGCTTTAAAGTATCCCTAATCGGCTCAAAATCGCGTCATATATCGGAGAGGGTTAACTACCACAGATCCTTCCCAAGGCGTATAATATCGTCTAAGTGAAGCTATACCAAAATGTGCCTTCGTCGCTGGTACTCGAAGGGTTAACAAAACATCCCTATGATTCCCCCTCCTAGATGAATTTGTACATTTTTCGGTAGAAGAATGTCCCGGTTCCTTCTAAAATAAAAAAAAAAAAAAAAAAATCGCTGGTACAGAAGGGGTTAAGGGGAGATGGGCAGGTTTTCTGGACCACTTTCTCCCTCATGTTTAGCCCCATTAGTTTTCAGATGTTAAGATGTTTGCCCAATTAGTTAGTCGATTTTAAGACTTTTCGCCCCGTTTCTTCGTCAATATTTAGACCTTTCGTGCTATTTAGGTGTCGATTTTTTCCCTGGCGAACGATAGTGAGCCTGTAATGTTGGAAGCACCGGCCTTCGGCCGGGAAAATTTTCTACCGAAAAATGTACAAATTAATCTAGAAGGGGGATCTAATGGATGCTTTTTTTTTTTTTTTTTAATTTGATGGAGGTCTAGGGAAGAAACTAGAAAAATAATGAATACATGCAAAAATCGCCCAAAAAATGAACCATTCCCCCCCCCCCCTTAAGACTACAGCCTGGTTCTCGATGCCCCCCTCTATAAAGTTATACTGTATACATTACTGCATACGCGACCCTGCAAAATAGTGGGGTCAGGACATATTTTATTTCTCGCCTTTGCTGTCGTGATGCCGAGACGAAATATGGACACATTTATAATTGATTTATATAGTGAGGCCCCATTACACATTTTATTGGGTAAAGCAGTGCAAACCCAATCCTGATACATTTTATATAGTTAATTTGCATGTGTTCTTTGGGCACTCTCTCTCTCTCTCTCTCTCTCTCTCTCTCTCTCTCTCTCTCTCTCTCTCTCTCTCTCTAATTACACGCGGGGAAACGGTTGCAAAATTATTGGTAAATCTTTTAACTCACACGAATCTAAGAATTTCTTCTTCAATCGAGTTATCAACTTGTGGAATGGGCTTCCCCGAAACGTTATAGACTGCATCACCGTTGATTAATTTAAACTTCGCCTAGACAAATAGCTCGCATCAAACCCGCGACTGACTGCGTTTGTAAATTAATAACTTTATTTTATCCCCCCCTCAGTTACTAACCCATCTACTAACTTCCTAATCCTGCCACGGACATTAGTTCCAGGGCAGTAATTCCCTTTCCAATGTTCCCTTACCCACTCTAAACCACTGTTTGGACACTTGATCCTCAGTGTTTTGGAGGACAAGCAACCTAGAAGGGTCACTAGAACTGTTGTTGCTTGATTTCCTTTGTACTCCTTTGTACTCCTTTGTACTCTCTCTCTCTCTCTCTCTCTCCTCACACTTTACAACGCTCTGATACGGCCTCTTATGGAGTATGCTTTTCAATTCTGGTCTCCAGCACTCAGGAAAGATATAGAGCGTCTGGAAAGTGTACAAACTAGGGTTACAAAGCTTATTCCATCGCTTAGAAGACTTAGCTATGAGGACCGGTTGAGAGCTCTTGATCTCTTTTCGTTGGAGACAGGCAGACTACGAAATCAGCTCGTTGAAATTTTTAAAATATCTAATGGGTTGGATAATGTGGACTATAGCATAATGTTTAGCCTCAATATGAATACAACACGTTGTGTGTTGTATTCATATTGGCTGGAAATTAAAAGTGAAAAAAATCAAATATATGTGTGCAAACTTTTTCACATATAAGATTTGTTCTACATGGAACAAACTTTCCTCCGAAGTTGTAAGCAGTTCTTCAATAGAGCAGTTCAAGAAGAGAGTAGATAGTATCTTCCACACTCGGTTATGAGTGTAGTGCACTAAACAGTCTCTCTCCTTCCACTTCGAGTATCTCCTCGGAATGGACCGCAAGGTCTCTGAGATACTAGCTATTCCTTGTAACTCCTTATAACTCTCTCATTCATAGCTGTTCATTCATCCATCACCCACATATACTAAGCATTGGCGATAACCTTGAGCCATCTATATAATAACACGGTAGACCTTAACCATATTGAGAGGCATGACAATCTAACTTCCCTTGAGATTATATTATGGTATTTTGCCTTGAGTATCTTGAAGTAGTCTGGAAGGGAGGAAGAAAGGAAGGGAGTAAGGAAAGAAGGAAGGGAGTGAGTGAGTGAGGGAGGGAGGGAGGGAGGGAGGAAGAAAGAATGGGTGGAAGGAAGGAAGGCAAGATGGAAGGAAGGAAGGAAACAAAGAAGGAACTAATGAAAGAAGCAAGGAAGGAAGGGAGTGAGTGTGTGAGGGAGGGAGGAAGGAAGGAAGGAAGGAAGGAAGGAAGGAGAGAAATTAGATAAAGCGAAGATAATTACGTACATAGATCGACAAGTAGGTGAATTAGCAGGTAAATGTTCACACACACACACACACACACACACACACACACACACACACACACACACACACACACACACACACACACACCTTGGAAGCAGTATATAAGAAAATAATGAAGCTGTGTTAAGAGGACCGCAATTATAAGTTTACCCACGCCAGCCAGTAATGACCCAGGGTAAGAAATGAAAGAGGTCTTGGTTTTTAGGGAATATGGGAAGCCTGTGTAATGAACGACACCATGGGGTACCAGGAAATGAGAGAGAGAGAGAGAGTGAGAGTGTGTGTGTGTGTGTGTGTGTGTGTGTGTGTGTGTGTGTGTGTGAATGTGTGTATGAGAGAGAGAGAGAGAGTAAGCAGTGATTAACCCTCTCCGACATATGACGCGATTTTGAGCCTATTAGGGATACTTTAAAGCCTTTGTTACCATCAGGGGTATTTATAAACCTTTAGTTTAGTTACTTCAACCTCTGCAGTTGTCTTTGAGTTAGCTGTGGGCAGAAAACTAATTTTGGAGAGGTAATTATAAGAGTGAGAGAACTCTATTTCTTATTGCTAATCTGGCAACCTCTGCGTCATATGTACGTGAAAGGGTTAAGAGAGTGTGTGTGTTTACGAGTGAGAATATACAATGAGTGAGTGAGTGTGTTTGTGAGTACGAGTGAGAGTATGCAGTGAGTGAGTGAGTGAGAGTAATGAATGAATGAGGGAGGACGTAAGGTACTGCACTTGTGGCTTGTTGTTGTACTGAAGAAATGGAGAAGGAAATTAGTTAAAGCTACCTGGGGAAACTAGAATAATATATGACAGTCACCCCCACCCTCCCCCCTTTCACTCACTCACTCTCTCACACACACACTCTCTCTCTCTCTCTCTCTCTCTCTCTCTCTCTCTCTCTCTCTCTCTCTCTCTCTCTCTCTCTCTCTCTCTCTCTCTCTCCATCCCGTATACACCTAGTTACTTTCACTTTCGCATATAATTACCACTTATCACTTCCCCCCTAATGACTCTCTCTCATTCTTGATTTTTATACTTCTTCCTCTTCTCTTACACACACACACACTCTCACTCTCTCTCTCTCTCTCTCTCTCTCTATCTATCTGTATATCTATCTAACTCACTCACTCACTCACTCACACTCTCTCTCTCGCTCTCGCTCGCTCTCTCTCTCTCATTCTATCACAAGCAGCCTCAATTGTCCCTGTTGTTGCTTGCTTTCCTTTGTTTCCCTTGCGTCATATTGTCCCTGTTTTGTTGTGGTATAAATCTTAAATATTCATTATATGTATATATGTGAATACATAGTGTTATTTATGCCTATAGCGTATTATGCATGCATGTATAAATGTAGGTATGTATATAGTGTATGTATGGGTGAATGAATGTATGTATGTATATAGTGTATGAATGTATGTATGTATATAGCCTAGTGTAATAAATATGTTTGTATATTTGTTTGATTGTATGTATATATGTATGTATGTATGTGTGTATGTATGTATGTATGTTTGATTGTATGTGTGTGTGTATGTATGTATGTATGATTGACCTTGTTTGTGGTGTAGAGGTCAAGAGTAGGTCAGCAAGTAGCGGCCCAGTTCACACACATACACACTCCCTCACACATGGTCAATCACTCACACAGTTAAAGATAGTGAGATAATGTGAGAGAGTGAGCTAGTCAGCGTGAATTAGAGTGAGTCAGTTGATTATATAAGGAGGTAAGTGTGTGTGTGTGTGTGTGTGTGTGTGTGTGTGTGTGTGTGTGTGTGTGTGAATGACGGTGGGGTATGTACACCACCAATAAAATAGACTTGCTGATTAAAGGATGCTGCATAATCCCTCGTGTAAATTCGTCTCTTATGGCGATTTTAAGACCTTTCGGCCCATTTAGGTGTCGAGTTTTTTCCTGACGAACGATAGCAAGCCTACCCATCTAAGGTCGGGACAGAAAAATGCACAAATTTATCTCGAAGGAGGTTCTTGGGGGTATTTTCTAAGCTTAATAGAGGTCTTGAGAGGAAACTAAACAATATAAAATAATAATAAATATATATATATATGTAAATTAATAACTAAACTATATATATATATATATATATATATATATATAATCTGCCCTTAATGAATGCAAGTGAATAAATAGGAGTCAACCTGAACAACATTATAGGGAAAGTGAATCGGCAGTGTAGCGAAAAGGAACATGGGAATAATTTGATAGGTGTGACGAATCTGAGCTTTATGACGGCTTTAATGCAGTTTGTTATAATAATTACCATGCGTAATATTGCGATAATTATGATGAGTGGGAGAAATCTTGAAAATTAGTTAATCGAAAGTATTATATAATTGCACACACCGGCTCCCCTAGGCCGGGCGCCTGACGGACTATTATCTAGTCCAACTGGCGCCCCCCCCCCCCCCCCTCCCGGTGTGTACATGAAGGGCCAGGCCTGGAAGTGATGTGGGCGGGCATTGTGGTGCGCTCCGCTGCGTGTCTGCCTGCTGAGACCGGAACCTCTCCGGGACCTGGGAGTCTTGGACCCCAAATGGGTCTTCTCCTGGACGACCTAGATGTGTGTGAATTTATATCTATTATTTGTTTTGTTGCTTCTGTTCGGGCTCTGCCTCGAGTCGGCTACCCCCAGCTATGGGGTATGTTCCTGAGTATATACTGTACATACATGACTGGAGACAGAGCCCGAACAGAAACAACATTTAAAGTTCCAATTCTTAGAGTCCGGGACCACTTTCGCAGTCCCTAGCCTCTTTCTCTGTCTCGTTGAGTAGGAGAATGTTACAAGGGGAGGATAATTATTGAGATAGATAGAGATGTGATATCTGTTTTACTATAGTAATTCCTTGAGATCCCTTATTTATTACACACACACACACACACACACACACACACACACACACACACACACACACACACACACACACACACACCAAGGTCTCCACCAAGAATGCTATACACAATTCCTCAGTTCTCGCTACAGTAACCAGTATCAAAGGAAGCGTATTATGTCTTAGTCCAATTGATCCGTCTGGGCAAGGTAAAGAGATCATTGGTTGGCCGGAAGGAAAAATTGTCGGACTGGAGGTATGCAAGGTGTAACCACTTCCGGTGAGAGAGAGAGAGAGAGAGTGTGTGCGTGTGTGAGAGTGAGATAGAGAGTGAGTGTGTGTGACTGCGTCTGTGTGTGAGAGTGAGTGTGTGTGTGTGTGTGAGAGTGAGAGAGAGGGGGGGGGGGGGAGGGGGGGACATAGCAAGACATACCGTTCGGACAAATTGAGGGGTTGAAAGAGCAAAAATTTATTGGATTGAGTTAATAAAAGACGCTGACAAGGACGTTACCGGAAAAAAGAGAGAGAGATAGATAGATAAATAGAGAGAGAGAGAGAGAGAGAGAGAGAGAGAGAGAGAGACTTAGAACATGACAGACAGACAGACAGACAGACAGACACCGCAGGACATACCGTATTGACAAATTGAGGGTATGAAAGAACAAAAATAATATTGGATTGAGTTACTAAAAGATTGTGACAAGGACATTGCCGAAGAGAGAGAGAGAGAGAGAGAGAGAGAGAGAGAGAGAGAGAGAGAGAGAGAGAGAGAGAGAGAGAGAGAGAGAGAGAGAGAGAGAGAGAGAGAGGAAGACATATTATAAAAACGAAATTAAGGGTTTGAATGCAGAACAAAAAGAAACCATGGACTCACCCACTAAAAGTCTGTAACAAGGACTTTCCCTGATATAATAGATAGATGGATAGATAGATAGATAGATAGATACCGGTAGATATATAGACAGATTGATAGATAGATAAATGGGTAGGTAGATGGGTAGGGAGGTCGGAAGGTAGACAGATAGATAAATAAATAAATAAATAGATAAATAGGTAGATAGGTGGATGGGTAGATAGTTAGGCAGGTTGGTAGGTAGACAAGTTGGTAGGTAGGTGGGTAGGTAGGGAGGGATGGAAGGATAGATAGTCCCAACAATCCCTCCAGAAAGAATCAGACACACTCAGAGCAAAATTATAGGTTCGAAACGATAACGAAACTAGCCATGGAATGCGTTGTTAAAAGACTGAGACAAGGACACATCCCCGCCCCCCTCTCCCCCCTCGGTGGTGACGTGTGGGGGTGGTTTCCTAGCAAGGCTCAAGGAAGGAAGAGGGGGGGGGGGGGTGACGCAAAAAGAATGTTGGTCAATGGGACTCCGGGAAACATAGAGAGAGAGAGAGAGAGAGAGAGAGAGAGAGAGAGAGAGAGAGAGAGAGAGAAAACAAATATATAAAAAAGGAGTACAAAGGAAGTCAAGCAACAACAGTTCTAGCCACCCCTCGAGGTTGCTTGCCCTCGAAATCACTGCTGCTCAGAGTGTTCAACAGTGGCTTAGAGTGGTTATGGGACATATGAAAAGGGAAGTACTGCCCTAGGACTAATGTCCCTGGCCTGGTTAGGATCTGTTAGTAGGGGACAATTTGGGTTAAGCCGGTATCACACGAGAGCTTTTATAGTCAACATTCGATGATCAAAACATTTCTGGCAACATTTCTAGACTATTTTGCACTGGTGTCGGAAACTAGACTGATGATGGATGAATTTAGCCAACCAATATATTTTAAATGTCCACCTCATAAGCTGCCAGACCAGTGTTTAGTATAAATGTTGAGTGAAAAGGCGCTCGTGTGATACCGGGTTTAGTAACATATCACAGCTAGAAATTATCTGGGGAGAAGTGAGTAATATCTTAGTTATTTATTTATCCATATAGTGATCCTCTATGTATATTTAGAAATCGGAGAAAAA
>CM064574.1:4080186-4177686 GCA_032716605.1 Paralithodes platypus
AGACTATCTCAATTAAAAGGCTACAGACTATATCAATTAAAAGGCTACAGACTATATCAATTAAAAGGCTACAGACTATATCAATTAAAAGGCTACAGACTATCTCAATTACAAGGCTACAGACTATCTCAATTAAAAGGCTACAGACTATATCAATTAAAAGGCTACAGACTATATCAATTAAAAGGCTACAGACTATCAATTAAAAGGCTACAGACTATATCAATTAAAAGGCTAAAGACTATCTCAATTAAAAGGCTACAGACTATATCAATTAAAAGGCTAGACTATATCAATTAAAAGGCTACAGACTATATCAATTAAAAGGCTACATACTATATCAATTAAAAGGCTACAGACTATCTCAATTAAAAGGCTACAGACTATCTCAATTAAAAGGCTACAGACTATATCAATTAAAAGGCTAGACTATATCAATTAAAAGGCTACAGACTATATCAATTAAAAGGCTACAGACTATATCAATTAAAAGGCTACAGACTATATCAATTAAAAGGCTACAGACTATCTCAATTAAAAGGATACAGACTATATCAATTAAAAGGCTACAGACTATCTCAATTAAAAGGATACAGACTATATCAATTAAAAGGCTACAGACTATCTCAATTAAAAGGATACAGACTATATCAATTAAAAGGATACAGACTATATCAATTAAAAGGCTACAGACTATATCAATTAAAAGGCTACAGACTATATCAATTAAAAGGCTACAGACTATCTCAATTAAAAGGATACAGACTATATCAATTAAAAGGCTACAGACTATCTCAATTAAAAGGATACAGACTATATCAATTAAAATGCTAAAGACTATCTCAATTAAAAGGCTACAGACTATATCAATTATAAGGATACAGACTATATCAATTATAAGGATACAGACTATATCAATTATAAGGATACAGACTATATCAATTATAAGGATACAGACTATCTCAATTAAAAGGCTAAAGACTATCTCAATTAAAAGGCTAAAGACTATCTCAATTAAAAGGCTAAAGACTATCTCAATTAAAAGGCTAAAGACTATATCATTTAATCCTTTTGGTTACCATAATTATACCCTTCCCAATCTTCATAACATCGTCTAAATGTAGCTGAAATCAAAATAAAAACGACGTGACCGGTACGGAAAGGGATCTATAATTAAGATGATAGTGATTGAGACGCTAATTAGTCTGTGTAATTAGTGCTTCCTACCTGTGGACCTGGCCTTCATCACCTGTGGTAGTGATTGTAGCTACCAGTGGTCTTCCTGCTTTGTTGTAGTTGTGGTTGTAGTTGTGGTAGTTGTGATTGTGGTAGTTGTGGTTGTGGTTATGGTGGTTGTAGTTGTGGTAGTGATTGTAGATACCAGTGGTCTTCCTTGTTTGTGGTTGTTGTAGTTATGGTTGTGGTAGTTGTGATTGTTGTGGTTGTGGTAGTTGTGATTGTGGTGGTTGTGGTTGTGATTGTGGTGGTTGTGATTGTTGTGGTTGTGGTAGTTGTGGTTGTGAATGTAGATTATAGCTGCGGTTGTGGACGGCCACCGTTCACTTCCTCAAATGATCAACTCTGGTGTTCCTCAGGGTTCTGTCCCATCTCCAAGTCTCTTCCTATTATTCATTAACGACCTTCTCAACTACACCTATATCCCCATTCACTCATATGCTGACGACTCTACATTACACTATTCAACTAGCCTTCGACAGCATCATTCACAGCAGGAACTCCAAAACTCACATAAGGAGACCATAAAGCACCTATCTTCTGATCTCTCTACTATCTCTGAAGCCGGTATCACACGAGAGCTTTTTCACTCAACATTTATCCTCAACACTGGTCTGGCAGCTTATGAGGTCAATATTTATAATATTTCGGTCACCTAAATTCATCTATCATCAGTCTAGTTTCGGATATCAGTGCCAAATATTCCAGAAATGTTGCCAGAATTTTTTTGATCATCAAATGTTGACTATAAAAGAGCTCTGGTGATACCGGCAGAGAAAGCCTTGTTACTTTCAATGCTTTCAAAACTCAAGTGTCCCCCCAAGGTTGAAAGTGTGATAGAAAGCCAAAATCAAGGTAGGTACGTTAGAGGTAGTTTAGGTGTGTTGGAAGGAAGTGTGCGCGTTAAGAGGACATGGGCCGGTTTTCTGGACCACTTTCTCCCTCATGTTTAGCCCCATTAGTTTTAAGATGTTAAGATGCTTGCCCCATTAGTTAGTCGATTTTAAGACCTTTCGCCCCATTTCGTCGTCAATATTTAGACCTTTCGTGCTATTTACAGTAGGTGTCAATTTTTTCCCTGGCGAACGATAGTGAGCCTGTAATGTTGGAAGAACCGGCATTTTCCTACCGAAAATGTACACATTAATCTTGAAGGGGGATCTAATGGATTATTTGTTTAATTTGATGGAGGTCTAGGGAGGAAACTAGAAAAATAATGAATACATGCAAAAATTGCCTAAAAAGTGAACCATCCCCCCTTAAGTGTAGTGAATAGGAAGAGGAGGTGTTTGTGAGACTTAACTGGATTACGCTGTGAAGGTGAGGCACAAGTAGAAACAGTGGGGGAAGCCAGACTAATGAAACACGAGTTCCAGCAACTCCTTATCCTATGCTTATGTGGCCTCCCCTGTGGACTGCCCTGCTCGATTGGTACCTACAATCTCCTATGTTGACTATTGGTACCTACAATCTCCTATGTTGACTATTGGTACCTACAATCTCCTATGTTGACTATTGGTACCTACAATCTCCTATGTTGAATATTGGTACCTACAATCTCCTATGTTGACTATTGGTACCTACAATCTCCTATGTTGACTATTGGTACCTACAATCTCCTATGTTGACTATTGGTACCTACAATCTCCTATGTTGACTATTGGTACCTACAATCTCCTATGTTGACTATTGGTACCTACAATCTCCTATGTTGACTATTGGTACCTACAATCTCCTATGTTGACTATTGGTACCTACAATCTCCTATGTTGACTATTGAGAATAACTTGCAATTGAATGTGGACTTAAGGGTTTTCTATTACTTTGCTCTCTAGACCTCTATCAAGCATAAAGAAACACCCGCAAGACCCCCTTTCTAGATAAATGTATACATTTTTCGGTAGATCGAAGGCTTGCTATTGCTCGCCAGGAAAAAAATCGACACCTAAATGGCACGAAAGATTCTAAAATTGTCAGAGAGAGAGAGAGAGAGAGAGAGAGAGAGAGAGAGAGAGAGAGAGAGAGATAGAGAGAGAGAGATAATAAGAGAGAGAGAGGGGGGGGGGTCAGGCCTTGAGAAAAGAACACCAGCTAGTGGAAATAATGATTACCTTCCTTACTTCACTTATCTGCAGGTTACTTTACTGGCCTACTTGTTTAACCTGCTTGTTACTTAAGGGGAGATTTTCACTTAAGGTTTTTTTTTCCCCCTTCTCCCTCATGTTTAGCCCCATCAGTGTTGATATTTTGAGACATTTGCACCATTAGTTTGGCAAATGTTAAGATTTATTATCTTTTTCATTAAATATGATTGTGACCAATCAGTTTCGAACCTCTGGAGTCCTGGAAAAAGGTTCTATAAGGGGGTGCTTTTCTAGACCCCCTTCTCCCTCATGTTTAGCCCCATTAGTTTTGAGATTTTAAGACGTTCGGTCCATCAGTTTGGCGATTTACAGCAAGAGAGAATATGACAAATTTTGACAGTTTATTCTGACTATCATTGGACGATTGCATACAGTTTAGGAAGGATCTGTGTGAAATATTAGGGTAAAGAATGTCTCAGATAACACCCTGACTTCCATATACCCTGTCTAATCTGGGCGGGTGCCCTACCCCGAAAGGAGTTGAAATAGGGGAGCTATCCCCCCGCCAAAGGTGGCTTTCTAGGGCCTTTCCTTGCTGATGCTGAGAGGATTGGGTTCTAGTCATGAGTGAGAGCTGAGCGATCTCTGCCGTACCCATAGCTTACTCTGACTGTTCCTTTTACGTATATATCTTCTGGATCTTAAGTGACGGCGTCTTTTCCGTGGATTGACCTCCCTACTGCCAACCTAGAAGTTGGCAGATTGGGAGCCAAAGCGTCACATTTTTCCCTTGCCCCTCAACTTTCCCTTCATAATTGCTGAGGGGCACAGGGCCTTGGGTGGGGCTTTGGTTTCCCAGGCATTTTCGCACCCTCCTCAGCTCCCTGCCTTGGAGTGGCTTCGGTCACCCGGCTTTGTTAGTGGTAAGCAGGGAGGGTTTTGTGGGGGCGCTCGTTTATGGCCTTGGCCTTGCTCGAGATCTTGGGGCTGTTCGGCCAGACAGCCTGGGGAACAACAACAACAACAACACAGATACGAAATGTGTAATCGGATCTTGAAAGGGTTAAGGGGGGATGGTTCACTTTTTGGGCGATTTTTGCATGTATTCATTATTTTTCTAGTTTCCTCCCTAGACCTCCATCAAATTTAAAAAAAAACATCCATTAGATCCCCCTTCTAGATTAATTTGTACATTTTTCGGTAGAAAAATTTCCCGGCCGAAGGCCGGTTCCTCTAACATGACAGGCTCACTATCGTTCGCCAGGGAAAAAATCGACACCTAAATAGCTCGAAAGCTCTAAATATTGACGAAGAAATGGGACGAAAGGTTTTAAAATTGACTAACTAATGGGGCAAACATCTTAACATCTGAAAACTAATGGGGCTAAACATTAGGGAGAAAGTGGTCCAGAAAACCGGCCCATCCCCCCTTAACCCCTTCAGGATAGGAGGACGCTTAGCTTCCATCTATGCTGGCTATCATTAGAGGATTTTATTCAGATTATGATCAATTTGTGGGAGTGAAAGAGTTAATCGAAGTATCATTAACACTCTCTATTCCTAATGATTCATCCTAATCTGCATACAATCCTCTATTATAAGCCAGAACACAATACATAAATCCTAATCTGCATACAATCGTCTATTATAAGCCAGAACACAATACATAAATACGCCATGCCGAGAGGGTTAACATGTAATAATAATAATCCATCAAGTTGTAAATAAACAAAAGAAACTGAACACAATAATACACTGTCATCGCCTTGCCATATAGAAAATTAATCAAACACAAAATATAAAATAAATCCATTCATATATTTATATATACAGTAGATATATATATTTTCCAATTTACTATGGAATTCGCCAAGCAGATTTTCGTTATTATCTCTGTTTGGTAGAATACAGAGATGATGTTGGTGTCTTGTTCTGCTATGGTATTTTATTGGTATTACACGATATAGTCCTAGGTATAGTAGATATAGCCCTAGGTATTATAGATGGGGATTTCACTGTCAATATATCTTCAAAGAGTAATATAATGGGTGTAGAGAAGCTGAAGGTACGTTATTCTGCTTTGCTGTTACACGATACTGTCAATGTTGGGGCTGGTTTGAAGTTCACGGGGCCCAAAGAAGGCTTCAATACAGTTCAGTGGACAGCCACGGTTGAACGGGTTCCTGGTTGTTCTATAGGATTTCTTTAAATACTCTAGGGTTGTCTGGTTTATGCTTATAATATGTACGTGCATGCCAAACAGAACAAGAAAGACAACAATTACTGATACCGAGATCGCCAGAAGCACCAACCCAACCACACGATGTGCGAACGATATGTGCTGGACAGTCATTAGCTCATTAACTAAACAAAAAGTAAAGACATAGATCGAATGAACGAGTATCATGAAGATAAGAACCACGAATAACCCGTATGTACGACGGCCGACACAGTTTACAAGACCCGGACAATGATGATCCATCTTATCAATACAGTTATTGCAAGTGGAACAGTGGCTACAACGAGGGGGTCGGTAGATATTACACTTATGACACCAATACACTTTCAATTCTACGTCGTTAATTATCACTCTTTTAAAAGGATTCTCTTCATCATATTTTATATATTTTACGTCACCAACTGTCTTTATTTTATAAGAAGGCTTTTCAATAACTTCGTGGAAAGGAACCTTAGGAATAACACCGGGATCGAGACAGATAAGCATAATATATACAATAATGACTATTACTGTTATTATGCCGTGAATAATTGGCACATACAAGCCAAATATGGGGTAGAGTGATGGACAAACGAAACCCCCAAACAACCCCGAGGTGCTTAGGAGGAACAGCCAAGCAAAAACACACACAATGAGATCCTGAACTTTCATTTTGAAGTTATTGATAACAACACTAATACAACCTATAGTCTAAACAGATTATTTAAGATAATTCACAATAACGGAAAAAGGAATCAATCTAAATCGAAATTAAATCACACCAAACTAAGTGAAGTAGAGTAATTCACTAATGATCTTAAACGCGTCCGATCTGGTTGAAGTTCACGCAAGTTATGTGTATTGCCAGAGCCTGAGAGATGTCTAGCCAATAGCCTATACTACCTTCCCAATAATTACTCACCTACTCTCTCAACAACCTTTTCTACGATCTACTAAAATTATAATATATTAGAAAAATCGTTTGTGAGGTGAAAATCTACTGTAATACAAAAGTATTAATTCGAGATATAGCGGAATTGAGATTTTATAATCGTTTACGCTATTTAAAAATTCATTTTCTATGGATTGAAACGAATATTTTCTTCTACTGTTTTTTAAAGGCTAACTAATACATTTTTACAGGCAAAACTATGGCACTTCTCAGCCTTTCAATTCAATTTAATTAGTTGGGAAACCCACAGAGAGCCGTTCTGGGGCAGTATGAAGTGCTCTACGTATAGGGGTAGAAGAATGACAGGTACAGGAGGATAGTTTTAGGTCCGTAGGCTATTCCTTGACCAATCCCATCATTATTGGCGGTAATTGCTATTTTAGCCATTCAATATAACATGCTTTAGCCTACCCTGTTACAAATCGGTAGGCCAGAAATTGTGAACCCAAACCTCTACAACTCAAAATGGGTTGTAAAATTCCACACCCATTCCCTTCCATAATGTTAGAAATAATAGCTCGATTACTCTATCATTTATGAGTTAGGCTATAGTGGTTCATGTTCAAGAGTTTTGGCCTACTTATTTGGAACAGGGTATAGTTGTTGTAAATGGAATAGAAGGTAGGCCTACTGACGTGGCATTTTTACTATAGGCCTACTGTTAACTTTTTTTACATTAACTAAAGTATATCATATAGTGACTGGTTAGAGAAGTACTGGTAATTAACTAAAGTAATTACTAGACGAGACAGAGTAGCCTAAGGGGCGAGGGAACGCAAAAGTGGTCCCGGACCCTAAGAACTGGAACTTTAAATTATGTTTCCGTTCGGGCTCTGTCTCGAGGCGGCCACCCCCAGCTAAAGGGTATGTGCCTGAGTATATTATACATACATACATACATACATACATACAATTATACCAAGAGCAATGAATATATACATTAAAGCCGGTATCACACGAGCACTTTTTCCCTCGACATTTATCCTCAACACTGATCTGGCAACTTATGAGGTCAACTTTTTATATATGTCTCTCACCTAAATTAATCTACCATCAATCTAGTTTCCGATACCAGTACAAACAATCCCAGGAATGTTGATATTCGAATGTTGACTATAAAAGCTCTCGTGTGATACTGGGTTTAGAGTCTTAAACAATTCTTCCCCTTCATACTGACAATATTAACACCTAATTTTGTCACTAAGCTGGAGTAGTTAATCTTATTTGGTGCGAGGTGGGCTTATTATTGTATCCCTTCCCTGTTTCACTCAATTAGTTTGGAGACTTCAAGACATTTCACCTTATTATGTTGGCGATTATAAGACACTTCACTCCATTGGGGGGGGGGGGGGGGGGGGGTATATTTTTCTGGGCGAGCGATAACGACCCTGCACTTTAGGAGAAATCAGCCTTCTGTCGGAACAGTTTTCGGTATTTAGGTTGAAGGGGGTCTGGGAGGCATTGTATAGTTATAGATCCGGTCTGGGGAAGCGTTTTTATGTTTAGTCTGGGGCAAACTATAGTCTGTTAATTCTAGGTTGGGTTGAAATCGTAACCTCTAACCTCTCATACCTCAAAAAGAACCAGAGTAATCTAGCTAATATTTCTACCAAATAGGAAGACTTGGCCAGAGAATAGGTTTAGAAATTGACAGCTCATTTTCTCTAGCCCTTTTTGAGTTACAGAGGTTAGAGGTTACGATTTCTGCCCATCCTAGAATTAATTAACTATAGTATACGTTTCTTTAATATATGGCAAAAGCAATGAAAGCCCTCGATAATAATACACAAAATAATGATAACCCCCTTAAATGTCGCAACAGATAGTGTTAAGAGGTGATGGAGTGAACTTTACATGACCCCATAACCTCTGTAACTCAAAAAGGGCTAGAGCAAATAGGTTGTAAATACCCACACCTATTCACTGGCTGACCCTTCCCAAATAGTAGAAATTCTAGCTCAATTACTCTAGTTGTTACTAAGTTTTAGAGGTTAATGGTCAAAATGTATGGCCTACCTATAATGAACAAGGTAGGCCTGTATAGGTACTGCTCACAAGTGTACGGTATCACTAATAAGTCAATGTATCAGCTGTTATTACTTTTAGCTCTCTGGCTGTCAGATGTTGAATAGGGTGGGTAAGTGTAGGAACATGTTTGTATATCTCACTGGAAATAAAGAAATTTTGTTTAGATATGGCTAATACAAATTATAGAACAAAACATACATGGTGTCAAGACTTCACTTATTTGAAATGCCCGCGGTAATAAGGATTCCTGGGTACACTATCTTAATTGTTGTATATATCCACATTTATTGTAAGTCTACCTTACACACTCTAATTGTAACAACATTTATCATTGTGATTGTTTGATGTTGTAGGTGTATATTTGTAAAGGTTTGCATTGTGTATAGCCATTAATAGAAGAGAGAACCGTGAACAATGGCAACTTTATGAAAATAAACAAACCACTTGTCAAATTAGCTAATCCTCCATAATTTATCGATGTATATACCTCTATCAGTCGATAACAGTCCATAATATTCCCACAAATACAATTTAATGACTGTCACTAAAGCAAACTATATTACATTAGGTTAATATTAGTGTTCTTAGGCCTAATATATTTAGGTGCACTTGCCTCTACGACGTTCATCGAGGTAGAAGTGTCAACTTGTTGCTGGTGGTCTGGTCATCGTAATTCCCCAACAATGACCTAATCACCTAGGTAATATCAATAAGGCATGTATGGTCAAACTTTACATATATTATACTATATTTCAGAATGCTGTGGTCAACGATGAAGGAGGTGGCGACAAGGAAATGGTGATGGTTAAATTGGACTTTAAACGAAGGATTCAAAGACTTTATGGACTAGGCCTAGCCTAAAGTCACAAGACCCATAGGCCTAGGCCTAATAATAATAATTAAATAATTGTATTACCATTTTTGATAAATTTTTACCTATGGTCCCGTTAAAATATCCTCAAGTAACCTATTAAAAACTGTGGTCAATATACAGGAGGCGCTACAATATAGGTAGCAAAATTCTAATGGTAGTTTTGGGTTCCTATCATCATATGCTTCATTTCTATATACTTTTTATCCCCGGGAAAAAAAAAAAAAAAACATCTTGGGATTTTTCATTTATTTTCTTGGGATTTTTTGTTTTGGTCATTAGCCTAACCTAACCAAAAAACCTAACCTAACCTAACCTAATAGCCCCCAAATACATTTAGGTTAGGTTAGGTTAGGTTTTTTGGTTAGGTTAATAAAAAAAAAAAAAAAACCCAAGATTTTTTTTTTTTTTTCCCGGGGATAAAAAGTATATAGCAATGAAGCATATGATGATAGGAACCCAAAACTACCATTAGAATTTTGCTACCTATATTGTAGCGCCTCCTGTATATTGACCAAAACGGTTAAGGGGACTGGTTAGAACAGTATAGGCTAACTAAATAAGTTGGTCACCAATTATTTTGCAATATTTGAAAACAAATATGGATTTTTACATGCTCTAAACATAGCCTAATATGAAAATGTGTTTTAGGCCTCGGCAAAACCTAATAAAAATAGGCCTATATGGTACTAAAATGGAATTTTGTCGTAACATGTAGCCTAGTCAATGCCTTCCTATAGACGGCACTGATTCATACACACGCCATTTTCACCTGTCTCCCGAGGTCTGTCCACCAGCTTTTTAGTCCACTCCACCTGCCCATCTCTGTCGATAGGTTGGGTTGTTTGGTTAGGTTAATATACTAGGTCTCAGAAACAAGATTCGTAGTTGCGGTAGTATTTACGGTATCTGGACACTTCGAGCGAATTCATATTCGAGCGGAGGCGCATTTAGGTTAGGTTAGGTTAGGTTAGGTTAGGTTAGATTGTGCATCCGCTCGATCAGGAATTCGCTCGAAGTGACTCGCATTGGTATTTACAGATACGGCCGCATACCGGTAGGCTACTAAATGGGCGCCGGCCCAAGCAGCCCAACCGCCATGTTGTATCCCACGTAGGCCTACTAGGTACTACAGACACATTCTAGGCGTTAGGTGTGGATTAGGCTTGTATCCAATGTACCGGTACTAGGTCTATGTTACTGGATATTTATGATTTAAATAAGTGCTACGTTTTCGATAAATCTGGTTATATGGCTTTGCAATTAGGGAAATCAAGAGCCGATTTCCGACATTTAGTTAGTCTTTTTCGATTCTCAAAATACGATCCTAGTTTTGCCAAAAATTGGCTCGGATTTTCCAAAATTATGCTTTTTGGGGTTTGCAATTTAGGGAAACATGAGCCAAAATTCTAAATTAGGTTACTGTAATTTGTTTACTCTTAAAATTCGCAAAATCCGAGCCAAGTTTTGCAAAAACTTGGCTCGGGTTTTCCAAAATTCGGGTTTTATGGCTTTGCAATTTCGGGAAACCTGAGCCAAATTTCTAAATGAGGTTAATGTTATTTTGTTATCTACAAACTCTCAAAATCCGAGCCAGCTTTGGCCAAAACTTGGATCGGGTTTTCGAAATATTGGGTTTTAGGCCTTAGAAATACCTTAAAACCAGGGCCAAGTTTTGCTAAAATACGTTTTAATCGCCGTTTTACGCATTTAACCCCTCATTTTCCCTGTACTTAATAGCCCTCCCCACTATCGGGCGGCGTGTCTTAAGATCGTTGTATAATGGGGAAACGGTTTCGCCGAGGGTTGTAATTATTTCCAAACACTATACAGTATATTGATGAAAACTAACAGGGAAAAATAAGAAAATCCATGGGAAAATTGGTGACCATCTTATTTAGTTTTTCCGTTAGAACTTGTAGGATGTTTAATTGAATGTCGGAAACCAGTATTTACTGAGAAATAACAGTCTTAAAATGTGCTATGGGTCACCCAGGGTCCCTGCCCTCTCTTTCCCAGGTAATGTTATATTATAGGTTAGGTTAGGTTAGGTTAGGGTTAGGTTAGGTTAATCTAATCTAATATAATATTTGTACATTATGGGCAGTGGGCGGGGCCGCGCGTATGTGGCGGCGTACAGACCCTCCCGTAAAACATAGCGCATTTTAAGACTTTTATTTCTCAGTAAATACTGATTTCCGACCTTCAATTAAACATCCTACAAGTTCTAACCAGTCCCCTGAACAGTTTTTAATAGGTTACTTGAGGATATTTTAACGGGACCATAGGTAAATTTTTACCTTTGAATTAATGCTGTCTTGGACTGTGGACACCCTTAATTCCATATTACTGTATTCCAAAACAAAATCCGGAGGTGGGGGGGGGGGGGGCCCCCAATCACTTTGGCTTTGATTGTACTGTACTGTACATTGATAACGGGAAAGTATCATATTGACAACCTTATGAAAATTAAATTTTAGTACCATACTTTTATATTAGGTTTTTCCGAGGGTTTAACACATTTTCATATGATCTTTAGAGTTATCGATAACTGGAAGTACCGTATTGACAACCTTGTTACGAAAAAGAAATTTTAGTAACATACTTTTTTTATTAGGTTTTGCCGAGGGTTAAAACAAATTTTCTTATGATCTTTCAAAGAGCATATAGATTCAATATTTATCTTCATATATATCAACAAAATTTGTGGTATTAAAATAACATTGAACCATAGGTTTTCCCGAGATTTCGAATTAATTAATACAAACACTATACTGTATATTGATGCAAATACAATTTTTTTTTTATAAAAAAACTGAAAATTTGTGGTATTAAAATAAAAAAAATCCACTTTTTGTGTAATGATAACAGAAACTCCCCGTATTTTTAATCCAAAGGCAGTCAAAATAGACGGGAACATGATGCGTACTGTAAACAAGACGGGCGGTACACCCGGTAACTACATTCTTGCCGGATTAGGGCCTAGGTGGCGAGGCCTAAGTTTAGTGACCTAACACGGTAACACCTTACTTAAATTAATGGTAATTAAATTTAACTTCCTCGCAGCATTATTACAGTACATACTGATGATTTTCAGCCCAAACTCTTAACATTTTTTGCTCAACATTTATATATTACAGTATATTGTTATAAAATTGTATTGTGAAAGTTTGTACTGAAAGTACCGATAAGTGATAATTTCACAAGTGTCTTCTTGAAAATATCCTTAACCTGGCTGCTCGGCAACACAGAAGCACCATTAGTCACAGAAGCACCATTAGTTAGACAGTCAGCACTGAGCACTTTATTGACTATTGGTACCTACAATCTCCTATGTTGACTATTGGTACCTACAATCTCCTATGTTGACTATTGGTACCTACAATCTCCTATGTTGACTATTGGTACCTACAATCTCCTATGTTGACTATTGAGAATAACTTGCAATTGAATGTGGACTTAAGGGTTTTCTATTACTTTGCTCTCTAGACCTCTAT
Organism: Paralithodes platypus; assembly: GCA_032716605.1. NCBI lineage: Eukaryota > Metazoa > Arthropoda > Malacostraca > Decapoda > Lithodidae > Paralithodes > Paralithodes platypus. Next base: position 4,093,073 of record CM064574.1, read on the forward strand.
CAAGCATAAAGAAACACCCGCAAGACCCCCTTTCTAGATAAATGTATACATTTTTCGGTAGATCGAAGGCTTGCTATTGCTCGCCAGGAAAAAAATCGACACCTAAATGGCACGAAAGATTCTAAAATTGTCAGAGAGAGAGAGAGAGAGAGAGAGAGAGAGAGATAGAGAGAGAGATAATAAGAGAGAGAGAGGGGGGGGGGGGTCAGGCCTTGAGAAAAGAACACCAGCTAGTGGAAATAATGATTACCTTCCTTACTTCACTTATCTGCAGGTTACTTTACTGGCCTACTTGTTTAACCTGCTTGTTACTTAAGGGGAGATTTTCACTTAAGGTTTTTTTTTCTGGACCCCCCCCCCCCCTTCTCCCTCATGTTTAGCCCCATCAGTGTTGATATTATGAGACATTTGCACCATTAGTTTGGCAAATGTTAAGATTTATTATCTTTTTCATTAAATATGATTGTGACCAATCAGTTTCGAACCTCTGGAGTCCTGGAAAAAGGTTCTATAAGGGGGTGCTTTTCTAGACCCCCTTCTCCCTCATGTTTAGCCCCATTAGTTTTGAGATTTTAAGACGTTCGGTCCATCAGTTTGGCGATTTACAGCAAGAGAGAATATGACAAATTTTGACAGTTTATTCTGACTATCATTGGACGATTGCATACAGTTTAGGAAGGATCTGTGTGAAATATTAGGGTAAAGAATGTCTCAGATAACACCCTGACTTCCATATACCCTGTCTAATCTGGGCGGGTGCCCTACCCCGAAAGGAGTTGAAATAGGGGAGCTATCCCCCCGCCAAAGGTGGCTTTCTAGGGCCTTTCCTTGCTGATGTTGAGAGGATTGGGTTCTAGTCATGAGTGAGAGCTGAGCGATCTCTGCCGTACCCATAGCTTACTCTGACTGTTCCTTTTACGTATATATCTTCTGGATCTTAAGTGACGGCGTCTTTTCCGTGGATTGACCTCCCTACTGCCAACCTAGAAGTTGGCAGATTGGGAGCCAAAGCGTCACATTTTTCCCTTGCCCCTCAACTTTCCCTTCATAATTGCTGAGGGGCACAGGGCCTTGGGTGGGGCTTTGGTTTCCCAGGCATTTTCGCACCCTCCTCAGCTCCCTGCCTTGGAGTGGCTTCGGTCACCCGGGCTTTGTTAGTGGTAAGCAGGGAGGGTTTTGTGGGGGCGCTCGTTTATGGCCTTGGCCTTGCTCGAGATCTTGGGGCTGTTCGGCCAGACAGCCTGGGGAACAACAACAACAACAACACAGATACGAAATGTGTAATCGGATCTTGAAAGGGTTAAGGGGGGATGGTTCACTTTTTGGGCGATTTTTGCATGTATTCATTATTTTCTAGTTTCCTCCCTAGACCTCCATCAAATTTAAAAAAAACATCCATTAGATCCCCCTTCTAGATTAATTTGTACATTTTTCGGTAGAAAAATTTCCCGGCCGAAGGCCGGTTCCTCTAACATGACAGGCTCACTATCGTTCGCCAGGGAAAAAATCGACACCTAAATAGCTCGAAAGCTCTAAATATTGACGAAGAAATGGGACGAAAGGTTTTAAAATTGACTAACTAATGGGGCAAACATCTTAACATCTGAAAACTAATGGGGCTAAACATTAGGGAGAAAGTGGTCCAGAAAACCGGCCCATCCCCCCTTAACCCCTTCAGGATAGGAGGACGCTTAGCTTCCATCTATGCTGGCTATCATTAGAGGATTTTATTCAGATTATGATCAATTTGTGGGAGTGAAAGAGTTAATCGAAGTATCATTAACACTCTCTATTCCTAATGATTCATCCTAATCTGCATACAATCCTCTATTATAAGCCAGAACACAATACATAAATCCTAATCTGCATACAATCGTCTATTATAAGCCAGAACACAATACATAAATACGCCATGCCGAGAGGGTTAACATGTAATAATAATAATCCATCAAGTTGTAAATAAACAAAAGAAACTGAACACAATAATACACTGTCATCGCCTTGCCATATAGAAAATTAATCAAACACAAAATATAAAATAAATCCATTCATATATTTATATATACAGTAGATATATATATTTTCCAATTTACTATGGAATTCGCCAAGCAGATTTTCGTTATTATCTCTGTTTGGTAGAATACAGAGATGATGTTGGTGTCTTGTTCTGCTATGGTATTTTATTGGTATTACACGATATAGTCCTAGGTATAGTAGATATAGCCCTAGGTATTATAGATGGGGATTTCACTGTCAATATATCTTCAAAGAGTAATATAATGGGTGTAGAGAAGCTGAAGGTACGTTATTCTGCTTTGCTGTTACACGATACTGTCAATGTTGGGGCTGGTTTGAAGTTCACGGGGCCCAAAGAAGGCTTCAATACAGTTCAGTGGACAGCCACGGTTGAACGGGTTCCTGGTTGTTCTATAGGATTTCTTTAAATACTCTAGGGTTGTCTGGTTTATGCTTATAATATGTACGTGCATGCCAAACAGAACAAGAAGACAACAATTACTGATACCGAGATCGCCAGAAGCACCAACCCAACCACACGATGTGCGAACGATATGTGCTGGACAGTCATTAGCTCATTAACTAAACAAAAAGTAAAGACATAGATCGAATGAACGAGTATCATGAAGATAAGAACCACGAATAACCCGTATGTACGACGGCCGACACAGTTTACAAGACCCGGACAATGATGATCCATCTTATCAATACAGTTATTGCAAGTGGAACAGTGGCTACAACGAGGGGGTCGGTAGATATTACACTTATGACACCAATACACTTTCAATTCTACGTCGTTAATTATCACTCTTTTAAAAGGATTCTCTTCATCATATTTTATATATTTTACGTCACCAACTGTCTTTATTTTATAAGAAGGCTTTTCAATAACTTCGTGGAAAGGAACCTTAGGAATAACACCGGGATCGAGACAGATAAGCATAATATATACAATAATGACTATTACTGTTATTATGCCGTGAATAATTGGCACATACAAGCCAAATATGGGGTAGAGTGATGGACAAACGAAACCCCCAAACAACCCCGAGGTGCTTAGGAGGAACAGCCAAGCAAAAACACACACAATGAGATCCTGAACTTTCATTTTGAAGTTATTGATAACAACACTAATACAACCTATAGTCTAAAGATTATTTAAGATAATTCACAATAACGGAAAAAGGAATCAATCTAAATCGAAATTAAATCACACCAAACTAAGTGAAGTAGAGTAATTCACTAATGATCTTAAACGCGTCCGATCTGGTTGAAGTTCACGCAAGTTATGTGTATTGCCAGAGCCTGAGAGATGTCTAGCCAATAGCCTATACTACCTTCCCAATAATTACTCACCTACTCTCTCAACAACCTTTTCTACGATCTACTAAAATTATAATATATTAGAAAAATCGTTTGTGAGGTGAAAATCTACTGTAATACAAAAGTATTAATTCGAGATATAGCGGAATTGAGATTTTATAATCGTTTACGCTATTTAAAAATTCATTTTCTATGGATGAAACGAATATTTTCTTCTACTGTTTTTTAAAGGCTAACTAATACATTTTTACAGGCAAAACTATGGCACTTCTCAGCCTTTCAATTCAATTTAATTAGTTGGGAAACCCACAGAGAGCCGTTCTGGGGCAGTATGAAGTGCTCTACGTATAGGGGTAGAAGAATGACAGGTACAGGAGGATAGTTTTAGGTCCGTAGGCTATTCCTTGACCAATCCCATCATTATTGGCGGTAATTGCTATTTTAGCCATTCAATATAACATGCTTTAGCCTACCCTGTTACAAATCGGTAGGCCAGAAATTGTGAACCCAAACCTCTACAACTCAAAATGGGTTGTAAAATTCCACACCCATTCCCTTCCATAATGTTAGAAATAATAGCTCGATTACTCTATCATTTATGAGTTAGGCTATAGTGGTTCATGTTCAAGAGTTTTGGCCTACTTATTTGGAACAGGGTATAGTTGTTGTAAATGGAATAGAAGGTAGGCCTACTGACGTGGCATTTTTACTATAGGCCTACTGTTAACTTTTTTTACATTAACTAAAGTATATCATATAGTGACTGGTTAGAGAAGTACTGGTAATTAACTAAAGTAATTACTAGACGAGACAGAGTAGCCTAAGGGGCGAGGGAACGCAAAAGTGGTCCCGGACCCTAAGAACTGGAACTTTAAATTATGTTTCCGTTCGGGCTCTGTCTCGAGGCGGCCACCCCCAGCTAAAGGGTATGTGCCTGAGTATATTATACATACATACATACATACATACATACAATTATACCAAGAGCAATGAATATATACATTAAAGCCGGTATCACACGAGCACTTTTTCCCTCGACATTTATCCTCAACACTGATCTGGCAACTTATGAGGTCAACTTTTTATATATGTCTCTCACCTAAATTAATCTACCATCAATCTAGTTTCCGATACCAGTACAAACAATCCCAGGAATGTTGATATTCGAATGTTGACTATAAAAGCTCTCGTGTGATACTGGGTTTAGAGTCTTAAACAATTCTTCCCCTTCATACTGACAATATTAACACCTAATTTTGTCACTAAGCTGGAGTAGTTAATCTTATTTGGTGCGAGGTGGGCTTATTATTGTATCCCTTCCCTGTTTCACTCAATTAGTTTGGAGACTTCAAGACATTTCACCTTATTATGTTGGCGATTATAAGACACTTCACTCCATTGGGGGGGGGGGGGGGGGGGGGTATATTTTTCTGGGCGAGCGATAACGACCCTGCACTTTAGGAGAAATCAGCCTTCTGTCGGAACAGTTTTCGGTATTTAGGTTGAAGGGGGTCTGGGAGGCATTGTATAGTTATAGATCCGGTCTGGGGAAGCGTTTTTATGTTTAGTCTGGGGCAAACTATAGTCTGTTAATTCTAGGTTGGGTTGAAATCGTAACCTCTAACCTCTCATACCTCAAAAAGAACCAGAGTAATCTAGCTAATATTTCTACCAAATAGGAAGACTTGGCCAGAGAATAGGTTTAGAAATTGACAGCTCATTTTCTCTAGCCCTTTTTGAGTTACAGAGGTTAGAGGTTACGATTTCTGCCCATCCTAGAATTAATTAACTATAGTATACGTTTCTTTAATATATGGCAAAAGCAATGAAAGCCCTCGATAATAATACACAAAATAATGATAACCCCCTTAAATGTCGCAACAGATAGTGTTAAGAGGTGATGGAGTGAACTTTACATGACCCCATAACCTCTGTAACTCAAAAAGGGCTAGAGCAAATAGGTTGTAAATACCCACACCTATTCACTGGCTGACCCTTCCCAAATAGTAGAAATTCTAGCTCAATTACTCTAGTTGTTACTAAGTTTTAGAGGTTAATGGTCAAAATGTATGGCCTACCTATAAGAACAAGGTAGGCCTGTATAGGTACTGCTCACAAGTGTACGGTATCACTAATAAGTCAATGTATCAGCTGTTATTACTTTTAGCTCTCTGGCTGTCAGATGTTGAATAGGGTGGGTAAGTGTAGGAACATGTTTGTATATCTCACTGGAAATAAAGAAATTTTGTTTAGATATGGCTAATACAAATTATAGAACAAAACATACATGGTGTCAAGACTTCACTTATTTGAAATGCCCGCGGTAATAAGGATTCCTGGGTACACTATCTTAATTGTTGTATATATCCACATTTATTGTAAGTCTACCTTACACAACTCTAATTGTAACAACATTTATCATTGTGATTGTTTGATGTTGTAGGTGTATATTTGTAAAGGTTTGCATTGTGTATAGCCATTAATAGAAGAGAGAACCGTGAACAATGGCAACTTTATGAAAATAAACAAACCACTTGTCAAATTAGCTAATCCTCCATAATTTATCGATGTATATACCTCTATCAGTCGATAACAGTCCATAATATTCCCACAAATACAATTTAATGACTGTCACTAAAGCAAAACTATATTACATTAGGTTAATATTAGTGTTCTTAGGCCTAATATATTTAGGTGCACTTGCCTCTACGACGTTCATCGAGGTAGAAGTGTCAACTTGTTGCTGGTGGTCTGGTCATCGTAATTCCCCAACAATGACCTAATCACCTAGGTAATATCAATAAGGCATGTATGGTCAAACTTTACATATATTATACTATATTTCAGAATGCTGTGGTCAACGATGAAGGAGGTGGCGACAAGGAAATGGTGATGGTTAAATTGGACTTTAAACGAAGGATTCAAAGACTTTATGGACTAGGCCTAGCCTAAAGTCACAAGACCCATAGGCCTAGGCCTAATAATAATAATTAAATAATTGTATTACCATTTTTGATAAATTTTTACCTATGGTCCCGTTAAAATATCCTCAAGTAACCTATTAAAAACTGTGGTCAATATACAGGAGGCGCTACAATATAGGTAGCAAAATTCTAATGGTAGTTTTGGGTTCCTATCATCATATGCTTCATTTCTATATACTTTTTATCCCCGGGAAAAAAAAAAAAAAGCATCTTGGGATTTTTCATTTATTTTCTTGGGATTTTTTGTTTTGGTCATTAGCCTAACCTAACCAAAAAACCTAACCTAACCTAACCTAATAGCCCCCAAATACATTTAGGTTAGGTTAGGTTAGGTTTTTTGGTTAGGTTAATAAAAAAAAAAAAAAAAACCCAAGATTTTTTTTTTTTTTTCCCGGGGATAAAAAGTATATAGCAATGAAGCATATGATGATAGGAACCCAAAACTACCATTAGAATTTTGCTACCTATATTGTAGCGCCTCCTGTATATTGACCAAAACGGTTAAGGGGACTGGTTAGAACAGTATAGGCTAACTAAATAAGTTGGTCACCAATTATTTTGCAATATTTGAAAACAAATATGGATTTTTACATGCTCTAAACATAGCCTAATATGAAAATGTGTTTTAGGCCTCGGCAAAACCTAATAAAAATAGGCCTATATGGTACTAAAATGGAATTTTGTCGTAACATGTAGCCTAGTCAATGCCTTCCTATAGACGGCACTGATTCATACACACGCCATTTTCACCTGTCTCCCGAGGTCTGTCCACCAGCTTTTTAGTCCACTCCACCTGCCCATCTCTGTCGATAGGTTGGGTTGTTTGGTTAGGTTAATATACTAGGTCTCAGAAACAAGATTCGTAGTTGCGGTAGTATTTACGGTATCTGGACACTTCGAGCGAATTCATATTCGAGCGGAGGCGCATTTAGGTTAGGTTAGGTTAGGTTAGGTTAGGTTAGATTGTGCATCCGCTCGATCAGGAATTCGCTCGAAGTGACTCGCATTGGTATTTACAGATACGGCCGCATACCGGTAGGCTACTAAATGGGCGCCGGCCCAAGCAGCCCAACCGCCATGTTGTATCCCACGTAGGCCTACTAGGTACTACAGACACATTCTAGGCGTTAGGTGTGGATTAGGCTTGTATCCAATGTACCGGTACTAGGTCTATGTTACTGGATATTTATGATTTAAATAAGTGCTACGTTTTCGATAAATCTGGTTATATGGCTTTGCAATTAGGGAATCAAGAGCCGATTTCCGACATTTAGTTAGTCTTTTTCGATTCTCAAAATACGATCCTAGTTTTGCCAAAAATTGGCTCGGATTTTCCAAAATTATGCTTTTTGGGGTTTGCAATTTAGGGAAACATGAGCCAAAATTCTAAATTAGGTTACTGTAATTTGTTTACTCTTAAAATTCGCAAAATCCGAGCCAAGTTTTGCAAAAACTTGGCTCGGGTTTTCCAAAATTCGGGTTTTATGGCTTTGCAATTTCGGGAAACCTGAGCCAAATTTCTAAATGAGGTTAATGTTATTTTGTTATCTACAAACTCTCAAAATCCGAGCCAGCTTTGGCCAAAACTTGGATCGGGTTTCGAAATATTGGGTTTTAGGCCTTAGAAATACCTTAAAACCAGGGCCAAGTTTTGCTAAAATACGTTTTAATCGCCGTTTTACGCATTTAACCCCTCATTTTCCCTGTACTTAATAGCCCTCCCCACTATCGGGCGGCGTGTCTTAAGATCGTTGTATAATGGGGAAAACGGTTTCGCCGAGGGTTGTAATTATTTCCAAACACTATACAGTATATTGATGAAAACTAACAGGGAAAAATAAGAAAATCCATGGGAAAATTGGTGACCATCTTATTTAGTTTTTCCGTTAGAACTTGTAGGATGTTTAATTGAATGTCGGAAACCAGTATTTACTGAGAAATAACAGTCTTAAAATGTGCTATGGGTCACCCAGGGTCCCTGCCCTCTCTTTCCCAGGTAATGTTATATTATAGGTTAGGTTAGGTTAGGTTAGGGTTAGGTTAGGTTAATCTAATCTAATATAATATTTGTACATTATGGGCAGTGGGCGGGGCCGCGCGTATGTGGCGGCGTACAGACCCTCCCGTAAAACATAGCGCATTTTAAGACTTTTATTTCTCAGTAAATACTGATTTCCGACCTTCAATTAAACATCCTACAAGTTCTAACCAGTCCCCTGAACAGTTTTTAATAGGTTACTTGAGGATATTTTAACGGGACCATAGGTAAATTTTTACCTTTGAATTAATGCTGTCTTGGACTGTGGACACCCTTAATTCCATATTACTGTATTCCAAAACAAAATCCGGAGGTGGGGGGGGGGGGGGGCCCCCAATCACTTTGGCTTTGATTGTACTGTACTGTACATTGATAACGGGAAAGTATCATATTGACAACCTTATGAAAATTAAATTTTAGTACCATACTTTTATATTAGGTTTTTCCGAGGGTTTAACACATTTTCATATGATCTTTAGAGTTATCGATAACTGGAAGTACCGTATTGACAACCTTGTTACGAAAAAGAAATTTTAGTAACATACTTTTTTTATTAGGTTTTGCCGAGGGTTAAAACAAATTTTCTTATGATCTTTCAAAGAGCATATAGATTCAATATTTATCTTCATATATATCAACAAAATTTGTGGTATTAAAATAACATTGAACCATAGGTTTTCCCGAGATTTCGAATTAATTAATACAAACACTATACTGTATATTGATGCAAATACAATTTTTTTTTTATAAAAAAACTGAAAATTTGTGGTATTAAAATAAAAAAAATCCACTTTTTGTGTAATGATAACAGAAACTCCCCGTATTGTTTTATCCAAAGGCAGTCAAAATAGACGGGAACATGATGCGTACTGTAAACAAGACGGGCGGTACACCCGGTAACTACATTCTTGCCGGATTAGGGCCTAGGTGGCGAGGCCTAAGTTTAGTGACCTAACACGGTAACACCTTACTTAAATTAATGGTAATTAAATTTAACTTCCTCGCAGCATTATTACAGTACAGTACTGATGATTTTCAGCCCAAACTCTTAACATTTTTTGCTCAACATTTATATATTACAGTATATTGTTATAAAATTGTATTGTGAAAGTTTGTACTGAAAGTACCGATAAGTGATAATTTCACAAGTGTCTTCTTGAAAATATCCTTAACCTGGCTGCTCGGCAACACAGAAGCACCATTAGTCACAGAAGCACCATTAGTTAGACAGTCAGCACTGAGCACTTTATTGACTATTGGTACCTACAATCTCCTATGTTGACTATTGGTACCTACAATCTCCTATGTTGACTATTGGTACCTACAATCTCCTATGTGTGACTATTGGTACCTACAATCTCCTATGTTGACTATTGAGAATAACTTGCAATTGAATGTGGACTTAAGGGTTTTCTATTACTTTGCTCTCTAGACCTCTATCAAGCATAAAGAAACACCCGCAAGACCCCTTTCTAGATAAATGTATACATTTTTCGGTAGATCGAAGGCTTGCTATTGCTCGCCAGGAAAAAAATCGACACCTAAATGGCACGAAAGATTCTAAAATTGTCAGAGAGAGAGAGAGAGAGAGAGAGAGAGAGAGAGAGAGATAGAGAGAGAGAGATAATAAGAGAGAGAGAGGGGGGGGGGGTCAGGCCTTGAGAAAAGAACACCAGCTAGTGGAAATAATGATTACCTTCCTTACTTCACTTATCTGCAGGTTACTTTACTGGCCTACTTGTTTAACCTGCTTGTTACTTAAGGGGAGATTTTCACTTAAGGTTTTTTTTTCTGGACCCCCCCCCCTTCTCCCTCATGTTTAGCCCCATCAGTGTTGATATTTTGAGACATTTGCACCATTAGTTTGGCAAATGTTAAGATTTATTATCTTTTTCATTAAATATGATTGTGACCAATCAGTTTCGAACCTCTGGAGTCCTGGAAAAAGGTTCTATAAGGGGGTGCTTTTCTAGACCCCTTCTCCCTCATGTTTAGCCCCATTAGTTTTGAGATTTTAAGACGTTCGGTCCATCAGTTTGGCGATTTACAGCAAGAGAGAATATGACAAATTTTGACAGTTTATTCTGACTATCATTGGACGATTGCATACAGTTTAGGAAGGATCTGTGTGAAATATTAGGGTAAAGAATGTCTCAGATATACACCCTGACTTCCATATACCCTGTCTAATCTGGGCGGGTGCCCTACCCGAAAGGAGTTGAAATAGGGGAGCTATCCCCCCGCCAAAGGTGGCTTTCTAGGGCCTTTCCTTGCTGATGTTGAGAGGATTGGGTTCTAGTCATGAGTGAGAGCTGAGCGATCTCTGCCGTACCCATAGCTTACTCTGACTGTTCCTTTTACGTATATATCTTCTGGATCTTAAGTGACGGCGTCTTTTCCGTGGATTGACCTCCCTACTGCCAACCTAGAAGTTGGCAGATTGGGAGCCAAAGCGTCACATTTTTCCCTTGCCCCTCAACTTTCCCTTCATAATTGCTGAGGGGCACAGGGCCTTGGGTGGGGCTTTGGTTTCCCAGGCATTTTCGCACCCTCCTCAGCTCCCTGCCTTGGAGTGGCTTCGGTCACCCGGGCTTTGTTAGTGGTAAGCAGGGAGGGTTTTGTGGGGGCGCTCGTTTATGGCCTTGGCCTTGCTCGAGATCTTGGGGCTGTTCGGCCAGACAGCCTGGGGAACAACACCAACAACAACACAGATACGAAATGTGTAATCGGATCTTGAAAGGGTTAAGGGGGGATGGTTCACTTTTTGGGCGATTTTTGCATGTATTCATTATTTTTCTAGTTTCCTCCCCTAGACCTCCATCAAATTTAAAAAAAACATCCATTAGATCCCCCTTCTAGATTAATTTGTACATTTTTCGGTAGAAAAATTTCCCGGCCGAAGGCCGGTTCCTCTAACATGACAGGCTCACTATCGTTCGCCAGGGAAAAAATCGACACCTAAATAGCTCGAAAGCTCTAAATATTGACGAAGAAATGGGACGAAAGGTTTTAAAATTGACTAACTAATGGGGCAAACATCTTAACATCTGAAAACTAATGGGGCTAAACATTAGGGAGAAAGTGGTCCAGAAAACCGGCCCATCCCCCCTTAACCCCTTCAGGATAGGAGGACGCTTAGCTTCCATCTATGCTGGCTATCATTAGAGGATTTTATTCAGATTATGATCAATTTGTGGGAGTGAAAGAGTTAATCGAAGTATCATAACACTCTCTATTCCTAATGATTCATCCTAATCTGCATACAATCCTCTATTATAAGCCAGAACACAATACATAAATCCTAATCTGCATACAATCGTCTATTATAAGCCAGAACACAATACATAAATACGCCATGCCGAGAGGGTTAACATGTAATAATAATAATCCATCAAGTTGTAAATAAACAAAAGAAACTGAACACAATAATACACTGTCATCGCCTTGCCATATAGAAAATTAATCAAACACAAATATAAAATAAATCCATTCATATATTTATATATACAGTAGATATATATATTTTCCAATTTACTATGGAATTCGCCAAGCAGATTTTCGTTATTATCTCTGTTTGGTAGAATACAGAGATGATGTTGGTGTCTTGTTCTGCTATGGTATTTTATTGGTATTACACGATATAGTCCTAGGTATAGTAGATATAGCCCTAGGTATTATAGATGGGGATTTCACTGTCAATATATCTTCAAAGAGTAATATAATGGGTGTAGAGAAGCTGAAGGTACGTTATTCTGCTTTGCTGTTACACGATACTGTCAATGTTGGGGCTGGTTTGAAGTTCACGGGGCCCAAAGAAGGCTTCAATACAGTTCAGTGGACAGCCACGGTTGAACGGGTTCCTGGTTGTTCTATAGGATTTCTTTAAATACTCTAGGGTTGTCTGGTTTATGCTTATAATATGTACGTGCATGCCAAACAGAACAAGAAAGACAACAATTACTGATACCGAGATCGCCAGAAGCACCAACCCAACCACACGATGTGCGAACGATATGTGCTGGACAGTCATTAGCTCATTAACCTAAACACAAAGTAAAGACATAGATCGAATGAACGAGTATCATGAAGATAAGAACCACGAATAACCCGTATGTACGACGGCCGACACAGTTTACAAGACCCGGACAATGATGATCCATCTTATCAATACAGTTATTGCAAGTGGAACAGTGGCTACAACGAGGGGGTCGGTAGATATTACACTTATGACACCAATACACTTTCAATTCTACGTCGTTAATTATCACTCTTTTAAAAGGATTCTCTTCATCATATTTTATATATTACGTCACCAACTGTCTTTATTTTATAAGAAGGCTTTTCAATAACTTCGTGGAAAGGAACCTTAGGAATAACACCGGGATCGAGACAGATAAGCATAATATATACAATAATGACTATTACTGTTATTATGCCGTGAATAATTGGCACATACAAGCCAAATATGGGGTAGAGTGATGGACAAACGAAACCCCCAAACAACCCCGAGGTGCTTAGGAGGAACAGCCAAGCAAAAACACACACAATGAGATCCTGAACTTTCATTTTGAAGTTATTGATAACAACACTAATACAACCTATAGTCTAAACAGATTATTTAAGATAATTCACAATAACGGAAAAAGGAATCAATCTAAATCGAAATTAAATCACACCAAACTAAGTGAAGTAGAGTAATTCACTAATGATCTTAAACGCGTCCGATCTGGTTGAAGTTCACGCAAGTTATGTGTATTGCCAGAGCCTGAGAGATGTCTAGCCAATAGCCTATACTACCTTCCCAATAATTACTCACCTACTCTCTCAACAACCTTTTCTACGATCTACTAAAATTATAATATATTAGAAAAATCGTTGTGAGGTGAAAATCTACTGTAATACAAAAGTATTAATTCGAGATATAGCGGAATTGAGATTTATAATCGTTTACGCTATTTAAAAATTCATTTTCTATGGATGAAACGAATATTTTCTTCTACTGTTTTTTAAAGGCTAACTAATACATTTTTACAGGCAAAACTATGGCACTTCTCAGCCTTTCAATTCAATTTAATTAGTTGGGAAACCCACAGAGAGCCGTTCTGGGGCAGTATGAAGTGCTCTACGTATAGGGGTAGAAGAATGACAGGTACAGGAGGCTAGTTTTAGGTCCGTAGGCTATTCCTTGACCAATCCCATCATTATTGGCGGTAATTGCTATTTTAGCCATTCAATATAACATGCTTTAGCCTACCCTGTTACAAATCGGTAGGCCAGAAATTGTGAACCCAAACCTCTACAACTCAAAATGGGTTGTAAAATTCCACACCCATTCCCTTCCATAATGTTAGAAATAATAGCTCGATTACTCTATCATTTATGAGTTAGGCTATAGTGGTTCATGTTCAAGAGTTTTGGCCTACTTATTTGGAACAGGGTATAGTTGTTGTAAATGGAATAGAAGGTAGGCCTACTGACGTGGCATTTTTACTATAGGCCTACTGTTAACTTTTTTTACATTAACTAAAGTATATCATATAGTGACTGGTTAGAGAAGTACTGGTAATTAACTAAAGTAATTACTAGACGAGACAGAGTAGCCTAAGGGGCGAGGGAACGCAAAAAGTGGTCCCGGACCCTAAGAACTGGAACTTTAAATTATGTTTCCGTTCGGGCTCTGTCTCGAGGCGGCCACCCCCAGCTAAAGGGTATGTGCCTGAGTATATTATACATACATACATACATACATACATACAATTATACAAGAACAATGAATATATACATTAAAGCCGGTATCACACGAGCACTTTTTCCCTCGACATTTATCCTCAACACTGATCTGGCAACTTATGAGGTCAACTTTTTATATATGTCTCTCACCTAAATTAATCTACCATCAATCTAGTTTCCGATACCAGTACAACAATCCCAGGAATGTTGATATTCGAATGTTGACTATAAAAGCTCTCGTGTGATACTGGGTTTAGAGTCTTAAACAATTCTTCCCCTTCATACTGACAATATTAACACTAATTTTGTCACTAAGCTGGAGTAGTTAATCTTATTTGGTGCGAGGTGGGCTTATTATTGTATCCCTTCCCTGTTTCACTCAATTAGTTTGGAGACTTCAAGACATTTCACCTTATTATGTTGGCGATTATAAGACACTTCACTCCATTGGGGGGGGGGGGGGGGGGGGTATATTTTTCTGGGCGAGCGGTAACGACCCTGCACTTTAGGAGAAATCAGCCCTCTGTCGGAACAGTTTTCGGTATTTAGGTTGAAGGGGGCCTGGGAGGCAGTGTATAGTTATAGATTCCGGTCTGGGGAAGCGTTTTTTATGTTTAGTCTGGGGCAAAACTATAGTCTGTTAATTCTAGGTTGGGTTGAAATCGTAACCTCATAACCTCTCATACCTCAAAAAGAACCAGAGTAATCTAGCTAATATTTCTACCAAATAGGAAGACTTGGCCACCGAATAGGTTTAGAAATTAACAGCTCATTTTCTCTAGCCCTTTTTGAGTTACAGAGGTTAGAGGTTACGATTTTCTGCCCATCCTAGAATTAATTAACTATAGTATACGTTTCTTTAATATATGGCAAAAGCAATGAAAGCCCTCGATAATAATACACCAAAATAATGATAACCCCCTTAAATGTCCTAACAGATACTGTTAAGAGGTGATGGATTGAACTTTACATGACCCCATAACCTCTGCAACTCAAAAAGGGCTAGAGCAAATAGGTTGTACATTCCCACACCTATTCACTGGCTGACCCTTCCCAAATAGTAGAAATTCTAGCTCAATTACTCTAGTTGTTACTAAGTTTTAGAGGTTAATGGTCAAAATGTATGGCCTACCTATAATGAACAAGGTAGGCCTGTATAGGTACTGCTCACAAGTGTACGGTATCACTAATAAGTCAATGTATCAGCTGTTATTACTTTTAGCTCTCTGGCTGTCAGATGTTGAATAGGGTGGGTAAGTGTAGGAACATGTTTGTATATCTCACTGGAAATAAAGAAAAAAATTTTGTTTAGATATGGCTAATACAAATTATAGAACAAAACATACATGGTGTCAAGACTCACTTATTTGAAATGCCCGCGGTAATAAGGATTCCTGTGTACACTATCTTAATTGTTGTATATATCCACCTTTATTGTAAGTCTACCTTACACAACTCTAATTGTAACAACATTTATCATTGTGATGGTTTGATTGTTGTAGGTGTATATTTTGTAAAGGTTTGCATTGTGTATAGCCATTAATAGAAGAGAGAACCGTGAACAATGGCAAACTTTATGAAAATAAACAAACCACTTGTCAAATTAGCTAATCCTCCATAATTTATCGATGTATATACCTCTATCAGTCGATAACAGTCCATAATATTCCCACAAATACAATTTAATGACTGTCACTAAAGCAAACTATATTACATTAGGGTTAATATTAGTGTTCTTAGGCCTAATATATATTTAGGTGCACTTGCCTCTACGACGTTCATCGAGGTAGAAGTGTCAACTTGTTGCTGGTGGTCTGGTCATCGTAATTCCCCAACAATGACCTAATCACCTAGGTAATATCAATAAGGCATGTATGGTCAAACTTTACATATATTATACTATATTTCAGAATGCTGTGGTCAACGATGAAGGAGGTGGCGACAAGGAAAATGGTGATGGTTAAATTGGACTTTAAACGAAGGATTCAAAGACTTTATGGACTAGGCCTAGCCTAAAGTCACAAGACCCATAGGCCTATGCCTAATAATAATAATTAAATAATGTATTACCATTTTTGATAAATTTTTACCTATGGTCCCGTTAAAATATCCTCAAGTAACCTATTAAAAACTGTGGTCAATATACAGGAGGCGCTACAATATAGGTAGCAAAATTCTAATGGTAGTTTTGGGTTCCTATCATCATATGCTTCATTTCTATATACTTTTTATCCCAGGGAAAAAAAAAAAAAAACTCTTGGGATTTTTCATTTTTTTTTCTTGAGATTTTTGTTTTGTTTTGGTCATTAACCTAACCAAAAAACCTAACCTAACCTAACCTAATAGCCCCCAAATACATTTAGGTTAGGTTAGGTTAGGTTTTTTGGTTAGGTTAATAAAAAAAAAAAAAAAACCCAAGATTTTTTTTTTTTTTTCCCGGGGATAAAAAGTATATAGCAATGAAGCATATGATGATAGGAACCCAAAACTACCATTAGAATTTTGCTACCTATATTGTAGCGCCTCCTGTATATTGACCAAAACGGTTAAGGGGACTGGTTAGAACAGTATAGGCTAACTAAATAAGTTGGTCACCAATTATTTTGCAATATTTGAAAACAAATATGGATTTTACATGCTCTAAACATAGCCTAATATGAAAATGTGTTTTAGGCCTCGGCAAAACCTAATAAAAATAGGCCTATATGGTACTAAAATGGAATTTTGTCGTAAACATGTAGCCTAGTCAATGCCTTCCTATAGACGGCACTGATTCATACACACGCCATTTTCACCTGTCTCCCGAGGTCTGTCCACCAGCTTTTTAGTCCACTCCACCTGCCCATCTCTGTCGATAGGTTGGGTTGTTTGGTTAGGTTAATATACTAGGTCTCAGAAACAAGATTCGTAGTTGCGGTAGTATTTACGGTATCTGGACACTTCGAGCGAATTCATATTCGAGCGGAGGCGCATTTAGGTTAGGTTAGGTTAGGTTAGGTTAGGTTAGATTGTGCATCCGCTCGATCAGGAATTCGCTCGAAGTGACTCGCATTGGTATTTACAGATACGGCCGCATACCGGTAGGCTACTAAATGGGCGCCGGCCCAAGCAGCCCAACCGCCATGTTGTATCCCACGTAGGCCTACTAGGTACTACAGAGACATTCTAGGCGTTAGGTGTGGATTAGGCTTGTATCCAATGTAACCGGTACTAGGTCTATGTTACTGGATATTTATGATTTAAATAAGTGCTACGTTTTCGATAAATCTGGTTATATGGCTTTGCAATTAGGGAAATCAAGAGCCGATTTCCGACATTTAGTTAGTCTTTTTCGATTCTCAAAATACGATCCTAGTTTTGCCAAAAATTGGCTCGGATTTTCCAAAATTATGCTTTTTGGGGTTTGCAATTTAGGGAAACATGAGCCAAAATTCTAAATTAGGTTACTGTAATTTGTTTACTCTTAAAATTCGCAAAATCCGAGCCAAGTTTTCCCAAAATTTTGGCTCGGGTTTTCCAAAATTCGGGTTTTATGGCTTTGCAATTTCGGGAAACCTGAGCCAAATTTCTAAATGAGGTTAATGTTATTTTGTTATCTACAAACTCTCAAAATCCGAGCCAGCTTTGGCCAAAACTTGGATCGGGTTTTCGAAATATTGGGTTTTAGGCCTTAGAAATACCTTAAAACCAGGGCCAAGTTTTGCTAAAATACGTTTTAATCGCCGTTTTACGCATTTAACCCCTCATTTTCCCTGTACTTAATAGCCCTCCCCACTATCGGGCGGCGTGTCTTAAGATCGTTGTATAATGGGGAAAAACGGTTTCGCCGAGGGTTGTAATTATTTCCAAACACTATACAGTATATTGATGAAAACTAACAGGGAAAAATAAGAAAATCCATGGGAAAATTGGTGACCATCTTATTTAGTTTTCCGTTAGAACTTGTAGGATGTTTAATTGAATGTCGGAAACCAGTATTTACTGAGAAATAACAGTCTTAAAATGTGCTATGGGTCACCCAGGGTCCCTGCCCTCTCTTTCCCAGGTAATGTTATATTATAGGTTAGGTTAGGTTAGGTTAGGGTTAGGTTAGGTTAATCTAATCTAATATAATATTTGTACATTATGGGCAGTGGGCGGGGCCGCGCGTATGTGGCGGCGTACAGACCCTCCCGTAAAACATAGCGCATTTTAAGACTTTTATTTCTCAGTAAATACTGATTTCCGACCTTCAATTAAACATCCTACAAGTTCTAACCAGTCCCCTGAACAGTTTTTAATAGGTTACTTGAGGATATTTTAACGGGACCATAGGTAAATTTTTACCTTTGAATTAATGCTGTCTTGGACTGTGGACACCCTTAATTCCATATTACTGTATTCCAAAACAAAATCCGGAGGTGGGGGGGGGGGGGCCCCCAATCACTTTGGCTTTGATTGTACTGTACTGTACATTGATAACGGGAAAGTATCATATTGACAACCTTATGAAAATTAAATTTTAGTACCATACTTTTATATTAGGTTTTTTTTTCGAGGGTTTAACATATTTTCATATCATCTTTAGAGTTATCGATAACTTGGAAGTACCGTATTGACAACCTTGTTACGAAAAAGAAATTTTAGTAACATACTTTTTTTATTAGGTTTTGCCGAGGGTTAAAACAAATTTTCTTATGATCTTTCAAAGAGCATATAGATTCAATATTTATCTTCATATATATCAACAAAATTTGTGGTATTAAAATAACATTGAACCATAGGTTTTCCCGAGATTTCGAATTAATTAATACAAACACTATACTGTATATTGATGCAAATACAATTTTTTTTTTATAAAAAAACTGAAAATTTGTGGTATTAAAATAAAAAAAATCCACTTTTTGTGTAATGATAACAGAAACTCCCCGTATTTTTTTATCCAAAGGCAGTCAAAATAGACGGGAACATGATGCGTACTGTAAACAAGACGGGCGGTACACCCGGTAACTACATTCTTGCCGGATTAGGGCCTAGGTGGCGAGGCCTAAGTTTAGTGACCTAACACGGTAACACCTTACTTAAATTAATGGTAATTAAATTTAACTTCCTCGCAGCATTATTACAGTACAGTACTGATGATTTTCAGCCCAAACTCTTAACATTTTTTGCTCAACATTTATATATTACAGTATATTGTTATAAAATTGTATTGTGAAAGTTTGTACTGAAAGTACCGATAAGTGATAATTTCACAAGTGTCTTCTTGAAAATATCCTTAACCTGGCTGCTCGGCAACACAGAAGCACCATTAGTCACAGAAGCACCATTAGTTAGACAGTCAGCACTGAGCACTTTATTGACTATTGGTACCTACAATCCTCCTATGTTGACTATTGGTACCTACAATCTCCTATGTTGACTATTGGTACCTACAATCTCCTATGTTGACTATTGGTACCTACAATCTCCTATGTTGACTATTGGTACCTACAATCTCCTATGTTGACTATTGAGAATAACTGCAATTGAATGTGGACTTAAGGGTTTTCTATTACTTTGCTCTCTAGACCTCTATCAAGCATAAAGAAACACCCGCAAGACCCCCTTTCTAGATAAATGTATACATTTTTCGGTAGATCGAAGGCTTGCTATTGCTCGCCAGGAAAAAAATCGACACCTAAATGGCACGAAAGATTCTAAAATTGTCAGAGAGAGAGAGAGAGAGAGAGAGAGAGAGAGATAGAGAGAGAGAGATAATAAGAGAGAGAGAGGGGGGGGGGGGTCAGGCCTTGAGAAAAGAACACCAGCTAGTGGAAATAATGATTACCTTCCTTACTTCACTTATCTGCAGGTTACTTTACTGGCCTACTTGTTTAACCTGCTTGTTACTTAAGGGGAGATTTTCACTTAAGGTTTTTTTTTCTGGACCCCCCCCCCCTTCTCCCTCATGTTTAGCCCCATCAGTGTTGATATTATGAGACATTTGCACCATTAGTTTGGCAAATGTTAAGATTTATTATCTTTTTCATTAAATATGATTGTGACCAATCAGTTTCGAACCTCTGGAGTCCTGGAAAAAGGTTCTATAAGGGGGTGCTTTTCTAGACCCCCTTCTCCCTCATGTTTAGCCCCATTAGTTTTGAGATTTTAAGACGTTCGGTCCATCAGTTTGGCGATTTACAGCAAGAGAGAATATGACAAATTTTGACAGTTTATTCTGACTATCATTGGACGATTGCATACAGTTTAGGAAGGATCTGTGTGAAATATTAGGGTAAAGAATGTCTCAGATAACACCCTGACTTCCATATACCCTGTCTAATCTGGGCGGGTGCCCTACCCCGAAAGGAGTTGAAATAGGGGAGCTATCCCCCCGCCAAAGGTGGCTTTCTAGGGCCTTTCCTTGCTGATGTTGAGAGGATTGGGTTCTAGTCATGAGTGAGAGCTGAGCGATCTCTGCCGTACCCATAGCTTACTCTGACTGTTCCTTTTACGTATATATCTTCTGGATCTTAAGTGACGGCGTCTTTTCCGTGGATTGACCTCCCTACTGCCAACCTAGAAGTTGGCAGATTGGGAGCCAAAGCGTCACATTTTTCCCTTGCCCCTCAACTTTCCCTTCATAATTGCTGAGGGGCACAGGGCCTTGGGTGGGGCTTTGGTTTCCCAGGCATTTTCGCACCCTCCTCAGCTCCCTGCCTTGGAGTGGCTTCGGTCACCCGGGCTTTGTTAGTGGTAAGCAGGGAGGGTTTTGTGGGGGCGCTCGTTTATGGCCTTGGCCTTGCTCGAGATCTTGGGGCTGTTCGGCCAGACAGCCTGGGGAACAACAACAACAACAACACAGATACGAAATGTGTAATCGGATCTTGAAAGGGTTAAGGGGGGATGGTTCACTTTTTGGGCGATTTTTGCATGTATTCATTATTTTTCTAGTTTCCTCCCTAGACCTCCATCAAATTTAAAAAAAAACATCCATTAGATCCCCCTTCTAGATTAATTTGTACATTTTTCGGTAGAAAAATTTCCCGGCCGAAGGCCGGTTCCTCTAACATGACAGGCTCACTATCGTTCGCCAGGGAAAAAATCGACACCTAAATAGCTCGAAAGCTCTAAATATTGACGAAGAAATGGGACGAAAGGTTTTAAAATTGACTAACTAATGGGGCAAACATCTTAACATCTGAAAACTAATGGGGCTAAACATTAGGGAGAAAGTGGTCCAGAAAACCGGCCCATCCCCCCTTAACCCCTTCAGGATAGGAGGACGCTTAGCTTCCATCTATGCTGGCTATCATTAGAGGATTTTATTCAGATTATGATCAATTTGTGGGAGTGAAAGAGTTAATCGAAGTATCATTAACACTCTATTCCTAATGATTCATCCTAATCTGCATACAATCCTCTATTATAAGCCAGAACACAATACATAAATCCTAATCTGCATACAATCGTCTATTATAAGCCAGAACACAATACATAAATACGCCATGCCGAGAGGGTTAACATGTAATAATAATAATCCATCAAGTTGTAAATAAACAAAAGAAACTGAACACAATAATACACTGTCATCGCCTTGCCATATAGAAAATTAATCAAACACAAAATATAAAATAAATCCATTCATATATTTATATATACAGTAGATATATATATTTTCCAATTTACTATGGAATTCGCCAAGCAGATTTTCGTTATTATCTCTGTTTGGTAGAATACAGAGATGATGTTGGTGTCTTGTTCTGCTATGGTATTTTATTGGTATTACACGATATAGTCCTAGGTATAGTAGATATAGCCCTAGGTATTATAGATGGGGATTTCACTGTCAATATATCTTCAAAGAGTAATATAATGGGTGTAGAGAAGCTGAAGGTACGTTATTCTGCTTTGCTGTTACACGATACTGTCAATGTTGGGGCTGGTTTGAAGTTCACGGGGCCCAAAGAAGGCTTCAATACAGTTCAGTGGACAGCCACGGTTGAACGGGTTCCTGGTTGTTCTATAGGATTTCTTTAAATACTCTAGGGTTGTCTGGTTTATGCTTATAATATGTACGTGCATGCCAAACAGAACAAGAAAGACAACAATTACTGATACCGAGATCGCCAGAAGCACCAACCCAACCACACGATGTGCGAACGATATGTGCTGGACAGTCATTAGCTCATTAACTAAACAAAAAGTAAAGACATAGATCGAATGAACGAGTATCATGAAGATAAGAACCACGAATAACCCGTATGTACGACGGCCGACACAGTTTACAAGACCCGGACAATGATGATCCATCTTATCAATACAGTTATTGCAAGTGGAACAGTGGCTACAACGAGGGGGTCGGTAGATATTACACTTATGACACCAATACACTTTCAATTCTACGTCGTTAATTATCACTATTTTAAAAGGATTCTCTTCATCATATTTTATATATTTTACGTCACCAACTGTCTTTATTTTATAAGAAGGCTTTTCAATAACTTCGTGGAAAGGAACCTTAGGAATAACACCGGGATCGAGACAGATAAGCATAATATATACAATAATGACTATTACTGTTATTATGCCGTGAATAATTGGCACATACAAGCCAAATATGGGGTAGAGTGATGGACAAACGAAACCCCCAAACAACCCCGAGGTGCTTAGGAGGAACAGCCAAGCAAAAACACACACAATGAGATCCTGAACTTTCATTTTGAAGTTATTGATAACAACACTAATACAACCTATAGTCTAAACAGATTATTTAAGATAATTCACAATAACGGAAAAAGGAATCAATCTAAATCGAAATTAAATCACACCAAACTAAGTGAAGTAGAGTAATTCACTAATGATCTTAAACGCGTCCGATCTGGTTGAAGTTCACGCAAGTTATGTGTATTGCCAGAGCCTGAGAGATGTCTAGCCAATAGCCTATACTACCTTCCCAATAATTACTCACCTACTCTCTCAACAACCTTTTCTACGATCTACTAAAATTATAATATATTAGAAAAATCGTTTGTGAGGTGAAAATCTACTGTAATACAAAAGTATTAATTCGAGATATAGCGGAATTGAGATTTTATAATCGTTTACGCTATTTAAAAATTCATTTTCTATGGATGAAACGAATATTTTCTTCTACTGTTTTTTAAAGGCTAACTAATACATTTTTACAGGCAAAACTATGGCACTTCTCAGCCTTTCAATTCAATTTAATTAGTTGGGAAACCCACAGAGAGCCGTTCTGGGGCAGTATGAAGTGCTCTACGTATAGGGGTAGAAGAATGACAGGTACAGGAGGATAGTTTTAGGTCCGTAGGCTATTCCTTGACCAATCCCATCATTATTGGCGGTAATTGCTATTTTAGCCATTCAATATAACATGCTTTAGCCTACCCTGTTACAAATCGGTAGGCCAGAAATTGTGAACCCAAACCTCTACAACTCAAAATGGGTTGTAAAATTCCACACCCATTCCCTTCCATAATGTTAGAAATAATAGCTCGATTACTCTATCATTTATGAGTTAGGCTATAGTGGTTCATGTTCAAGAGTTTTGGCCTACTTATTTGGAACAGGGTATAGTTGTTGTAAATGGAATAGAAGGTAGGCCTACTGACGTGGCATTTTTACTATAGGCCTACTGTTAACTTTTTTTACATTAACTAAAGTATATCATATAGTGACTGGTTAGAGAAGTACTGGTAATTAACTAAAGTAATTACTAGACGAGACAGAGTAGCCTAAGGGGCGAGGGAACGCAAAAGTGGTCCCGGACCCTAAGAACTGGAACTTTAAATTATGTTTCCGTTCGGGCTCTGTCTCGAGGCGGCCACCCCCAGCTAAAGGGTATGTGCCTGAGTATATTATACATACATACATACATACATACATACAATTATACCAAGAGCAATGAATATACATTAAAGCCGGTATCACACGAGCACTTTTTCCCTCGACATTTATCCTCAACACTGATCTGGCAACTTATGAGGTCAACTTTTTATATATGTCTCTCACCTAAATTAATCTACCATCAATCTAGTTTCCGATACCAGTACAAACAATCCCAGGAATGTTGATATTCGAATGTTGACTATAAAAGCTCTCGTGTGATACTGGGTTTAGAGTCTTAAACAATTCTTCCCCTTCATACTGACAATATTAACACCTAATTTTGTCACTAAGCTGGAGTAGTTAATCTTATTTGGTGCGAGGTGGGCTTATTATTGTATCCCTTCCCTGTTTCACTCAATTAGTTTGGAGACTTCAAGACATTTCACCTTATTATGTTGGCGATTATAAGACACTTCACTCCATTGGGGGGGGGGGGGGGTATATTTTTCTGGGCGAGCGATAACGACCCTGCACTTTAGGAGAAATCAGCCTTCTGTCGGAACAGTTTTCGGTATTTAGGTTGAAGGGGGTCTGGGAGGCATTGTATAGTTATAGATCCGGTCTGGGGAAGCGTTTTTATGTTTAGTCTGGGGCAAACTATAGTCTGTTAATTCTAGGTTGGGTTGAAATCGTAACCTCTAACCTCTCATACCTCAAAAAGAACCAGAGTAATCTAGCTAATATTTCTACCAAATAGGAAGACTTGGCCAGAGAATAGGTTTAGAAATTGACAGCTCATTTTCTCTAGCCCTTTTTGAGTTACAGAGGTTAGAGGTTACGATTTCTGCCCATCCTAGAATTAATTAACTATAGTATACGTTTCTTTAATATATGGCAAAAGCAATGAAAGCCCTCGATAATAATACACAAAATAATGATAACCCCCTTAAATGTCGCAACAGATAGTGTTAAGAGGTGATGGAGTAAACTTTACATGACCCCATAACCTCTGTAACTCAAAAAGGGCTAGAGCAAATAGGTTGTAAATACCCACACCTATTCACTGGCTGACCCTTCCCAAATAGTAGAAATTCTAGCTCAATTACTCTAGTTGTTACTAAGTTTTAGAGGTTAATGGTCAAAATGTATGGCCTACCTATAATGAACAAGGTAGGCCTGTATAGGTACTGCTCACAAGTGTACGGTATCACTAATAAGTCAATGTATCAGCTGTTATTACTTTTAGCTCTCTGGCTGTCAGATGTTGAATAGGGTTGGTAAGTGTAGGAACATGTTTGTATATCTCACTGGAAATAAAGAAATTTTGTTTAGATATGGCTAATACAAATTATAGAACAAAACATACATGGTGTCAAGACTTCACTTATTTGAAATGCCCGCGGTAATAAGGATTCCTGGGTACACTATCTTAATTGTTGTATATATCCACATTTATTGTAAGTCTACCTTACACAACTCTAATTGTAACAACATTTATCATTGTGATTGTTTGATGTTGTAGGTGTATATTTGTAAAGGTTTGCATTGTGTATAGCCATTAATAGAAGAGAGAACCGTGAACAATGGCAACTTTATGAAAATAAACAAACCACTTGTCAAATTAGCTAATCCTCCATAATTTATCGATGTATATACCTCTATCAGTCGATAACAGTCCATAATATTCCCACAAATACAATTTAATGACTGTCACTAAAGCAAAACTATATTACATTAGGTTAATATTAGTGTTCTTAGGCCTAATATATATTTAGGTGCACTTGCCTCTACGACGTTCATCGAGGTAGAAGTGTCAACTTGTTGCTGGTGGTCTGGTCATCGTAATTCCCCAACAATGACCTAATCACCTAGGTAATATCAATAAGGCATGTATGGTCAAACTTTACATATATTATACTATATTTCAGAATGCTGTGGTCAACGATGAAGGAGGTGGCGACAAGGAAATGGTGATGGTTAAATTGGACTTTAAACGAAGGATTCAAAGACTTTATGGACTAGGCCTAGCCTAAAGTCACAAGACCCATAGGCCTAGGCCTAATAATAATAATTAAATAATTGTATTACCATTTTTGATAAATTTTTACCTATGGTCCCGTTAAAATATCCTCAAGTAACCTATTAAAAACTGTGGTCAATATACAGGAGGCGCTACAATATAGGTAGCAAAATTCTAATGGTAGTTTTGGGTTCCTATCATCATATGCTTCATTTCTATATACTTTTTATCCCCGGGAAAAAAAAAAAAAAACATCTTGGGATTTTTCATTTATTTTCTTGGGATTTTTTGTTTTGGTCATTAGCCTAACCTAACCAAAAAACCTAACCTAACCTAACCTAATAGCCCCCAAATACATTTAGGTTAGGTTAGGTTAGGTTTTTTGGTTAGGTTAACCCGTTGAGCCCCGGCTAGTTATAATATTTTGTTCACCCCAGTCCCAAGCCATTTTCACTTATTTTTTTTGTTTGCTAAAATGGAAGACAAGGATGAGAAATGAAAAAAAAAACAAAAAAAAATCACCTCTGACATTTTTTTTTGGGGGGGGGGGGAGCTTCAAAAAAATTTGTTGAGCCAAAATGGAAGAGAATGGTGAGAAATGAACACACAAATAAAAAAAAACTCATTTCGGTCATTTGGGGGGGGGGGGGGGGGGGGGGTTTCAATAGTTCGTCTCCCCCGCATGACCACCCGCCCGGGAGCACTAGGGTAAAAACTGAGTATGGCATTGTACGGCATACATCCTAAGGAGTATCTCACATAAATCTCAAGCCTCTAGCTCCCATACGACCGGAGTAATGAAGGTTCAAAGTGGCGGTAAACTAGGGGTGTAAACTATCCCCACTAAGCCCACCACCACCAGCCGCGCGGCTGTCTCGGCCCACTCACACCTACTGGCCCGGCTCCCCCACACACTACGGTACCGCCCCCTCCTATTCTCCCGCCATTTCCTACCTTACGAGCCACGTAAGTGTTTTTTATATGTCGGACGCACGTGATGCGTCGCTGGGAGTTGGTGATCAAAGACTGCCGACGCAACACGTGCGACGCTGGGTCTCAACGGGTTAATAAAAAAAAAAAAAAAACCCAAGATTTTTTTTTTTTTTTCCCGGGGATAAAAAGTATATAGCAATGAAGCATATGATGATAGGAACCCAAAACTACCATTAGAATTTTGCTACCTATATTGTAGCGCCTCCTGTATATTGACCAAAACGGTTAAGGGGACTGGTTAGAACAGTATAGGCTAACTAAATAAGTTGGTCACCAATTATTTTGCAATATTTGAAAACAAATATGGATTTTTACATGCTCTAAACATAGCCTAATATGAAAATGTGTTTTAGGCCTCGGCAAAACCTAATAAAAATAGGCCTATATGGTACTAAAATGGAATTTTGTCGTAACATGTAGCCTAGTCAATGCCTTCCTATAGACGGCACTGATTCATACACACGCCATTTTCACCTGTCTCCCGAGGTCTGTCCACCAGCTTTTTAGTCCACTCCACCTGCCCATCTCTGTCGATAGGTTGGGTTGTTTGGTTAGGTTAATATACTAGGTCTCAGAAACAAGATTCGTAGTTGCGGTAGTATTTACGGTATCTGGACACTTCGAGCGAATTCATATTCGAGCGGAGGCGCATTTAGGTTAGGTTAGGTTAGGTTAGGTTAGATTGTGCATCCGCTCGATCAGGAATTCGCTCGAAGTGACTCGCATTGGTATTTACAGATACGGCCGCATACCGGTAGGCTACTAAATGGGCGCCGGCCCAAGCAGCCCAACCGCCATGTTGTATCCCACGTAGGCCTACTAGGTACTACAGACACATTCTAGGCGTTAGGTGTGGATTAGGCTTGTATCCAATGTACCGGTACTAGGTCTATGTTACTGGATATTTATGATTTAAATAAGTGCTACGTTTTCGATAAATCTGGTTATATGGCTTTGCAATTAGGGAAATCAAGAGCCGATTTCCGACATTTAGTTAGTCTTTTTCGATTCTCAAAATACGATCCTAGTTTTGCCAAAAATTGGCTCGGATTTTCCAAAATTATGCTTTTTGGGGTTTGCAATTTAGGGAAACATGAGCCAAAATTCTAAATTAGGTTACTGTAATTTGTTTACTCTTAAAATTCGCAAAATCCGAGCCAAGTTTTGCAAAAACTTGGCCGGGGTTTTCCAAAATTCGGGTTTTATGGCTTTGCAATTTCGGGAAACCTGAGCCAAATTTCTAAATGAGGTTAATGTTATTTTGTTATCTACAAACTCTCAAAATCCGAGCCAGCTTTGGCCAAAACTTGGATCGGGTTTTCGAAATATTGGGTTTTAGGCCTTAGAAATACCTTAAAACCAGGGCCAAGTTTTGCTAAAATACGTTTTAATCGCCGTTTTACGCATTTAACCCCTCATTTTCCCTGTACTTAATAGCCCTCCCCACTATCGGGCGGCGTGTCTTAAGATCGTTGTATAATGGGGAAAACGGTTTCGCCGAGGGTTGTAATTATTTCCAAACACTATACAGTATATTGATGAAAACTAACAGGGAAAAATAAGAAAATCCATGGGAAAATTGGTGACCATCTTATTTAGTTTTTCCGTTAGAACTTGTAGGATGTTTAATTGAATGTCGGAAACCAGTATTTACTGAGAAATAACAGTCTTAAAATGTGCTATGGGTCACCCAGGGTCCCTGCCCTCTCTTTCCCAGGTAATGTTATATTATAGGTTAGGTTAGGTTAGGTTAGGGTTAGGTTAGGTTAATCTAATCTAATATAATATTTGTACATTATGGGCAGTGGGCGGGGCCGCGCGTATGTGGCGGCGTACAGACCCTCCCGTAAAACATAGCGCATTTTAAGACTTTTATTTCTCAGTAAATACTGATTTCCGACCTTCAATTAAACATCCTACAAGTTCTAACCAGTCCCCTGAACAGTTTTTAATAGGTTACTTGAGGATATTTTAACGGGACCATAGGTAAATTTTTACCTTTGAATTAATGCTGTCTTGGACTGTGGACACCCTTAATTCCATATTACTGTATTCCAAAACAAAATCCGGAGGTGGGGGGGGGGGGCCCCCAATCACTTTGGCTTTGATTGTACTGTACTGTACATTGATAACGGGAAAGTATCATATTGACAACCTTATGAAAATTAAATTTTAGTACCATACTTTTATATTAGGTTTTTCCGAGGGTTTAACACATTTTCATATGATCTTTAGAGTTATCGATAACTGGAAGTACCGTATTGACAACCTTGTTACGAAAAAGAAATTTTAGTAACATACTTTTTTTATTAGGTTTTGCCGAGGGTTAAAACAAATTTTCTTATGATCTTTCAAAGAGCATATAGATTCAATATTTATCTTCATATATATCAACAAAATTTGTGGTATTAAAATAACATTGAACCATAGGTTTTCCCGAGATTTCGAATTAATTAATACAAACACTATACTGTATATTGATGCAAATACAATTTTTTTTTTATAAAAAAACTGAAAATTTGTGGTATTAAAATAAAAAAAATCCACTTTTTGTGTAATGATAACAGAAACTCCCCGTATTTTTTTATCCAAAGGCAGTCAAAATAGACGGGAACATGATGCGTACTGTAAACAAGACGGGCGGTACACCGGTAACTACATTCTTGCCGGATTAGGGCCTAGGTGGCGAGGCCTAAGTTTAGTGACCTAACACGGTAACACCTTACTTAAATTAATGGTAATTAAATTTAACTTCCTCGCAGCATTATTACAGTACAGTACTGATGATTTTCAGCCCAAACTCTTAACATTTTTTGCTCAACATTTATATATTACAGTATATTGTTATAAAATTGTATTGTGAAAGTTTGTACTGAAAGTACCGATAAGTGATAATTTCACAAGTGTCTTCTTGAAAATATCCTTAACCTGGCTGCTCGGCAACACAGAAGCACCATTAGTCACAGAAGCACCATTAGTTAGACAGTCAGCACTGAGCACTTTATTCCACCTGTTACCAATGGCAACGGTTAAGGGTCTGTACTACTCTTACTGTATATCCCGGATGATGGTGCAGCTTCGGCTCCATCACCTGCAGACTCCTTCCTTGAAGATTTCTCAACCAGTGGCTAGGATGACGGACGGGATTGACAGTCCGGAACTCCGGATAAATTTACCCCAGTCACTTCAGCCCTACTCCATCATCTATGGTTTTATTAGACTGTAATGTACTAGTTTGCATCCTAGCATTACAGGCAGCTACAGTAGCTACCTGATATGCTGGTTGAAGTCTAATACTCGACCAACATTGAACAGAATGTTATATTTTCAGATTATGATATGAATTATGATTCTGGGGATGGATCGTGAAAGAAGGGAGGCTATAGGGGCTCCGGGAGGTATACTCGACTATCACACCGCAGCCTCTGCCAGCTCTCACACCTCCATCACCACCCTCCCCTCACACACACCCACCACCCTCACCGCAGCATCCCGTAGGATCGCTTTCAGAGACTCTTCACAGGATGATTTTGAGAGCTCCATAGATGATTCAATATTTTCTCAAGAGGTAAGATGACTGTGAACAGGCTATTATTTGTTGAAATATTGGGAATGGATGGGATAAAGGCAGAGATGTCAACACTTTACCATTACGTTGTATATGTGTTATTAGAGCATACTTTCTTATTAGATCATAATTTCAGTCTCTCTTTTACTGTCCTACTATTTCCTTCTGGGGGCAGGTGGCTAGGAATCCTCCTCCCCTTGTAAAAAGCACCTACTAGACGAGACAGAGTAAGGGGCGAGGGAATGCGAAAGTGGTCCCGGACCTTAAGAAGTGGAACTTTAAATGTTATTTCTGTTTAGGCTCTGTCTCAAGTCAGCCACCCACAGCTATGGGGTATGTGCCTGAGTATATATTGTACATATGGTACATACATAGGGTGAGGGCTGGTCCTATACAGAGTGAGGTTTGGCATCCTCTACCCAACCTTAGCCGTTTATGTCTGTATCTTTTACTGTTCTACTTTTCCTTCTTGGGGCAGAGGGCTAGGAATCCTCCTCCTCTTGTAAAATTCTCCTACCCATCGAAATAGTGAAAGGAGCGAGTGAGCGTGAATGTGGTCCCGGACCCTGAGAATTGGAACCCTTTAATGTTGTTTCTGTTCGGGCTCTGTCTCGAGTCGGCCACCCCCAGCAATGGTTTATGTGCCTGGAGTATATACATACATAGATCATACTTAGAGCCATATGTACTAAATTTGATGTCAGTAATACCCACTTTCCACCCTAAGACCAATTATGCAAAATTCAGCCAGTGACGTGACATGAATCTACCCTCAAAATAACTAAATATTTGTAGGCGGTGATGATAACCGAGTGTGATGGAGAGTCATTCAACACAGCGGCAACATTACTCTACTGTCGACGCAGGATACTCCAACCTCGGGACTTCATTATCTCACTCTTAGGTACAGTAATGCTTGGAGAGTCCAACGAAAATCAGTATGGTAGGCCTAGTTCACCAAAACTATTTTTTTTTAAATATGTGTGATACTGTACAGTATTTAGAAAGAGAGACATTAACTCGACACTACTACGACATTGAAATAAATAATAATAGTCACATGCTATTACGAACACATGTGATAGTGACGTAAACGTACTCAGTCTATGAGAAAAATTGTCAGTGAATTGATGATTTTGACTGTACCTGCGTAGCAGGCTTGAGGTGTTCAGTACATTTTGGTGGAATAGCGTACCGTACTAAAGTAACTATTTTATGACATATACAAGTACAGTCATTAACAACCCATAAGAAAAGCAAACATAAGCTCAAAACTTTTGTTTGTATAGTATTTTCATAACATACGGGCACTGAATAAAAATAGAAGTGTTGATAGAAAATATATACAGTACTGTACTTGATGCAATACTTTTATTTGGCCTCTGTCCTGAAAATGTCTTCTGAAGTTCTGAGTACAGATGAGCGCTCAGAGTTCCTTTGTTTCCATTCCCTGTGGCTTACTGTATATATTATTCAATTTGTACGGTACCATTTTGGTTTACAAATAACTATTCTGTATACTTTATTTTCTATTGGTCAGTACCAGTATACAGTATGTGGAAGTATAGTAAACAAACTTCATATACAGGTCTCCCTCGATATATGATTGGGTTACGTTCCTGAAAACCCGATCTTAAATAGAAAAATGGTATAGCGCACCCTAAAATTAATGGGGTAAATGGGGACGCGTTCTGGGACCAGCCTACACATAAACACAAACACCTAAAATCCTATAATAATAACGTAAATTGGGGCATCGGATAGTGAGGGAGACCTGTATATTCTTGCAGTACAGGTCTCCCTCACTATCCGATGCCCCGATTTACAATATTATTATAGGTTTTTAGGTGTTTGGGTTTGGGTTTTGGCTGGTCCCAGAATGCATCCCCATTAATTTTAGGGTTTGCTATAGGATTTTACTATTCAAGATCGAGTTTTCAGGAACGTAACCCAATCGTAAATCGAGGGAGACTTGTATGTCTAGGTCTTTTACTTGACTTTATTAATTGTTTGGGTTAACCTGATAATTGCTTTTTCATTGGTTATTTAATGTGACTTACTGTATATTCATAACAAACTTGCAGGTTACCGGTCGTGGAGTAAGGACGGAGCCGATCAGTCCCCGTGCTGCAAGTGTTTTAATGTGACCCACTTCTTTATGGTGTTGGCCTGTCTGTGTGCTGCTCCCGTGTTCCAGTATAATATCTGTCTCAGGTACGGATCAAGAGTAGGAATAAATATCTTGATTTTAAGACTAGATACTGTACTATGCAATCGTTATATCACTTAATGCTGCTCGGAAAAAATAAAACGACTCGCCCCACTTGTGACGTGATCAATAGGTGAATTCGCTAGCCATCACACCACACTGGCCAGAGTTGTTGCGATCTTACATATAATTGGTGCCGAGGGTCATTTGGATCATCTGTAAAATTATTTGGTGTTTTTCAGTACAGTACTGTTCCTAGCCAGTATGGTTGGTTGGTTATGTAGAGCAGATTAACCAGACCACTGAGCTCCATACGGAACTCTCATAGGTCTGGCAGCCAGTGGTAGCAAGCATCTTCGTCTGTTGATCACTTAAATGGGGAAGGGTTTATTGTTTTTTTTTTTGTCTATTAATTTATATGTTTATTATTTCCTTACTATAACTCGATCAAGCTTAATAAAACACCCCCTAGACCCCCCCCCCCCCTCCGAGATAAATTGGTACATTTTTCAGTTGGAAAATCACACCGCCGAAGGCCGATTCCTCCTGAAATTACAGGCTTGCTGTCCCTCGCCAGGAAAAAAAATCTACTACTAAATTGAACGAAAGTTTCTAATATTGACAAATAAATGGAGTGAAAGGTATTAAAAACGCCAAACTAATGGAGTGAACGTCTGAACATCTCAAAACTAAATGGGCTAAGCATGAGGGAGAAGGGGGATCAGAAAAAACAACCATTTCCCTTCATTTAGTAATTCAATGCTATGTGGGGCGTGTGGGATACCATACAAAGCATTAGGTGCATACAGATAAACCATGCTGTGATTTGCAAGATATGTGGAATTTTCAGACTTGGGATATTTGTTTTTATTTGAAGTCATCTTCTGTATTTCAAGACATCTTCATGGATAGCTATCTATCTATTTACTCAGGTCCATTCCCCATTTTTTCTATTTTTTGTTTTTTTTTTCCCTGAGGGTGGCTGACTCGAGACAGAGCTACTGCTGATAGCTACTACTTCATATTTTTTAAACATTTTCAGTGATATTAGTCTTTTTTCCTAAGAAAGAGTTTTGTATCCCTGAACATGTATTGAAATGCAGATAACTGCTTAGAACTCCTTGTTCCTCTCTTTTATGTGTGAATCTCTTATGCCCAAGTGTACCGGATTTATTATGTTTTTTACACCAATCAACTTCACATCTAAACTCAATTAATGAAATCAACAAATACATGTGGCACTCCGAGGACTCGAACCTAGGATACTCGCATCGAAATTCCGCGCATTATGCTATGTTAGTTATTGAATAATGTACAGTCACTTATAAACATTTGTGGACCCCCTTATGGTTTTCTTTATGCAATTACAACTATCCGGATTGATTTGGGGATGGCACTTGCTTTTCAATAAATAGTATATATAGTTTTGTAGTTTTATAGACAATTATATTCATAAATTCGCTTCCAGAGATATACTTCCATAATTAGAAATAGATAAGGTCCACATATTTTTATGAGTGACTGTACCATATGTAACTTAGCAAATGTTCTGTATATGAAATCCAATTGCTACAAATTATGTTTCGTTTGACTGGACAACACCAATAGGTACAATTATAAAGATTTTTCTTTGATTAATTTAGTTTTTCCTTCTTCTATTCTCATACGTAAAAAGTAAATTATTGCATGAAGAAACTATAAGCTTTGTAGGTGAGTGGTTGAAGCAGTCCATATAGTGTATAGTACTTGTTTTTGTTGTTGTACTATTGTTGCAGTGACATAGGCTTTAGAAATGTGGCCTGTCATATTGGATGATATCAACAGAATGGAATACAACGAGATGAGAATGGTGAGATGAATGTGTGGTGCCAAACTGTAAGATAGGATATCTAGACTAGTGAAGAGCTAAGGAGAAGGTTAGGTATCAAGAGTATCAGTGATGAGATACGTACTAGCAGATGTGGAGAGGATGGATAAACTAAGTTGGGTGAAAAGATGCAAGTCTGTGAACGTGGAGGGAGCTGCACCAAGGGACAGACCAAGAAAGTCATGGGATCAGACCTTACGGTCTGATCTTGAATTGAAAAACCTGACATGTGAGGCAGCTCTGAACAGGGCTGTCTGGAACGCCGCCTTTAGGACGTGAGACCGGAACCGCACTTCGTATACATACATACATACATACATACATACATACATACATACATACATAACATTTTAAGACTGAGTGTTCCACACATAAGTGCAGTTTCAGTCTCTTGTCCTAATGGCGGCGTTCCAGGCAACCCTGTTAAGGGCTGCTTCACTTGTCAAGTTCTTGGATTTGAGATCGGCGCGTATAGTCCGATCCCAGGTCTTCCTCGGTCCACCCCTTGGTGCAGCTCCCTCCACAATCACAGACCTGCATTTTTTCACCCAATTTTGTTCATCCATTCTCTCCACATGTCCATACCATCCCAGTCTACTTGTACGCATCACCTCGCTAATACTCTTTATACCTAAACGTCTCCTCAGCTCAACATTTGTTATTCTATCCTGTAGCCTGGCCCCACACATCCATCTCACCATTCTCATCTCATTACGCTCCATTCTGTTGACATCCTCTACTTTAACGGCCCATGTTTCTGAGGCATACGTCATTGCACTTCTAACACATGAGGCATACACCTTTCCCTTCAGGGGGAGAGGCATTCTTTTCATGGTCAGGATTGGCATCAATTCTCTGAACTTCCCCCAGCCACACCTAATTCTAGCAACAGTGGCAGCCTCGGCCCCACCACCGGCAGAGATGGTATCTCCTAGGTAACAAAACTTGTTCACCAGCTCCAAAGACTCATTTCCAAAATTCACAGCCACAGGATCATCACTTAACACAAGCTCGCCTTTGCACACTACGCACTCAAATTTCTCTATTTCTGACTTATCCTTCGGCAGGGGCCCCTTTATTCTACTACAGCGCTTACTCCCATGGTGTACCCAACATCGACAGATGCTACATTGAATTGAGTTAACGCCCACTCCCTTTCCACACACTGCACATGGGTATGCACCGCTCATTTCCACATTGCCTCGTCTCAAACTACAATGCATAACCTTGGTTTTGTTAATATTGACTCTTAAACCCTTGCTCGCCATGCCCTCTCTCCACTTTCTGAATTTGGCCTCAGCATCCTGCATACTGTCAGCTATTAGGACTAAATCGTCTGCATAAAACAGTTCCAACGGGAGTCCGCCTCTAAAAATACAGCGCCTCCAAGACCATAATAAAGAGGAGGGGGCTTAACACTGAACCCTGATGGACTCCAACACGGACTGCGAACTCATCACTCAGTACACCCTCCACCCTCACCGAGCTTCGCGAATCCTCATACATCTTCATTATCACACGCACCAGCCACTCTTCCACACCAAGTTTCCTCATAGCCCACTGTACAACATCTCTAGGTACCCTATCAAAGGCCTTCTCCAGGTCCACAAACACAAAGTAAAGATCCCTGCCTTTTAGTAGGTATCTTTCCTGTATCTGCCTGACTATGAAGATAGCATCGGTTGTACCACGTCCTGGCATAAAACCAAACTGCATATCATCAATAGAGATGCTTTGCCTGATCAAACCCTCAAGGACTCTCTCACAGACCTTCATGATTTGGTCAAGCATTTTCAGGCCCGTATAATTTCCTCTATCTAGCGCATCCCCTTTTCCTTTGTATATATTTACTATTACACTTTTGAGCCAATCCTCTGGGATTTTCTCATCTTTAATAATGGTGTTTATCAACTCAGTGACTAAGTTTACACCAATCTCCCCTGAGGCTTTTATCATCTCAGCGACAATGTCGGAGCAACCTGGAGCTTTACCGTCCTTCATTTTATTGATTGCGTCGCTCACTACAGCTGGTGCTATCAAAGGAGGGGGCCCAGATATTGGGAGCACCCAGTCTTAAAATGTATGTACAGTATGTTGGTATGTACTGACTGTATGTATGTATGTATGTATGTATGTATATATGTATGTATGTACAGTATGTATGTATGTAGGTAAATGGTGTTTGTCCATGAGCATATACTGGAGATTTGTTTGTATATTTACAGCATTGATATTTTTTCTCAGGAGAGACGAAGGTATTGGAAATGACTCTCCTATGAATGCTGAAGTTATTGACCCTTCTTTTAATTTTACAAGTAAGTTTAAAGATTTTCAAATCCTTTTGTCTCTTAGATAGTTAGTCCCAGAGTCTAAAGTTCATCAACTACTTTTCCATTACATGAGTATACTGTATTGCATTCTGCAGATTCTTCTATGTACTTCTATAACTTTGCTTATATTTATACTGTAGAGCCTACTGTGCTGTAATTGGTCTCAAATATCATCTTTCACAAATTTCCATGAGCATCCTCTCTTAACTACACAAACCCTATCACTTATTATAATGTAAAACTTGCAAAATAAACAAACCAAAGCAGGGACCACACAATAATACAGTACAGTATAGGCAAAATAACTTCTCAAAATCGCTACGTGGAAATAACGCTTTAATCAAATACAAATTTCTTCTCCCTTTGTTCTAGGCTGGCTTTGCCAGTTTCACTCCATTAGTTTGGAGATTTTTTAACGTTTCATCTGATTATTTTGGCTGTCATACAACATTTCACCTCATGTGTCACAAGTTAGGGGAAAGACATTTTTCTACTAGAAAATATATATACCGGTACAGTATTTATCTTAAAGGGGGTCTGGGGGGTGGTATCAGGAATTGAAAAAGTAATTACAGTATATCATATATTTGTTTGTAACTGTATCGTTATTGTACCATAGAATTCCTAGGTTTGATTTTGTGACCGTGAATACCAAGAAAAAAGTGATCATATTCCGCAATACTTTTATGTGCTTTTCTGGGCCTGCTCCGTGTACATGGTTATACAGTATATGTTTCATCATTAGCTGTTCAATATATTGTTATACTACAGTATAGTTTTGGACATACATTCATTGAAATAAATATATGATGAAAGAACTAACAATACGCTTGCCCCACAGCCATACATGACAGTGACTGGAATGGTTGTCGTGGTAACATGGTGTTTGTGTACGTGATCCCAGCCATACTGTTCCTGCTGTCCTACCTCATTACCTGCCTGGTGTTGAGGTTCGGGGAGACAGAGCACCTCCAGACGCTGCCAGAGAGGGTCAGTCAATCAGATGGTCACAATAAAGGCATACAGTAGTCACTAGACCATTTTATATGGCCATTTTCAATCTACAAGTTTTTTCTGGCAACATTTCAGGGCTATTTTGAATTTGGTATCAGCGTCTAGACTGAAGTTACCATACTGTATTTGTTGATATAAGACAATCTTGGTACTGTACAGTAGCCTACTGTATAGCTATATATTTATGAGACGTATGCAGGGCGTAGCTCGGTTGGTAGAGCACTCGCCTGTAAATGCAGTGGTCAACGGTTCGAGCCTCGGGCCAGCCAGTGTGTGTTCTTGGCAGACGCCAGTGCTGTTGGTGGACGGTGCGGTCTAGCAATCTGTGGCAACTGTTCACTAAAGTCCCTGAAACATTAAGGCATCCACCCTAGCTCTGCTCTTGAGCAGGGAGTGCCCGGTGGTAAAAACTGAACTCTGTGATGCCCTGTATCAGGTCATTCGTAGTGGAGTGTATGTCTGTACGGCCATGGGGTGTGTCTCTGCGAATAGTTGTGGTGGGGTGCTTCAAGGCCACTGGATTCTACCCCATGAATTATATCTAGGGCAAGTAATTTGAGCATGTGACCTTGGGTTGGAAATTGTTTGCTGGCTAGTCTTGCCCAACTATGACATGACTTTATTTATTTTCTTTTATATTAGTTCTTTTGCCTTTATATTGTGTCGTCCCTGTATTGTTTTGTTTGTTTTGCAAGTTTTACATTATAATTTATCTCTCACTTTTATGCAGGTGTTTCTGATGGCGTCATGTTCACCGTGGGAATTAGCCAAGCAGCGACGACTGTGGTGCGTCTTCCTGACGTGGATGTTTGTGGGGGGGGTCTGTCTCACCCTCACTCTCACCGCCCTCATACTACACCTCTTTGCTGCCTCTCATATACACTTCATCTTTATCATACCTCAGTGAGTCATACACACTTTATTTTGTAATATATCTATGTGTGGTATTCATTATTTTCATTGATTTCATTAATTAGGTTTATTTGTAAGTTAATTGACCACTTGCGAGTTTCGATCTATAAGGAAGTTGAAGCTGTAGCCATAGATATTTAGCAGAATTACCAGCTATAATACGGGTTGTAGTGCATTTATAAATACATAAACTCCAGTTCAACTGGCTTTCTATCCATCAAAAACCTATTTTATTTTGTATGTCTGTTTATTAGCAAATGTACAGTATATCGCTCCAAACTCTTTAGGCCTATAGCCAGAAACTCGCAAGTGATCAATTGGTGGGTTGGTGAAAACAGATATAAATAGAGTTAATTTTTATGATATGTCAGTGAGTTATAGAAACTTGACTATTTAAAATACTTCAGTGAGTCATAGAAAGTAGCACATTGTTTGACAAGTATTGTATCATCACAGGACTAAATATAAGTGTACAGTAAATCCCCGATATTTCGGACTCTTTTTAGTTGGAAATCCGTACTTCTCAGAATGGCATCGGCCTCTCGGAGATGTCCCTGTATATCTCGTCAATTTCCAAGTTGGACGGGATTTGTGTCCGGTTTACAGTGTTCTCTCACTCAATTTTAAGTGGTTTTAGGACAAATTCAAGCCTGTGCCTTATAACTATTGTGTTAATATATATTATGTACTTTACTGTCCCTGCAACATAATAATGTTCGTATTTGTCATATATATTGATGAATTTCACATACAATGATGTACAGGTAATTCGGACATCTCGGAAAATCAGACATTTCGGAAATGGTCTCCCCCCAACTAGTCCGAGATAACGAGGGTTTACTGTACTGCAAAATGTTCTTCCTGATTTTTTTAAGCGCTCTACTCATCCTTGTCCTATTCGTGATAAGGTACGTGGTCAAGAGTCTAAACCATACAGTTTAAGCAAGACAATATTAATTTGTTATGGCTAAAAAACTTTACAATCATGCCTACAAGTTTCAGTACCATAGAAGTATTCAAAATATTGAAGGTAACTACTGTATTTATTTATTTTAATTTAACTGAAAGAAATTCATGTGAGATACGGTTTCAGTGTATGTATATATATTCTTACCGGCACTTATTTACAGGAGCGTGTTGGGAGAGTCGTTAGTATGTGGTTGTGGTGTGGCTCTACTGTGGTTCCAGGATGTGGTGTTGGTGATAGGGCTGCTACTGTATTGTACACAGTGTCACCTACTATCACGACTCCTTCACATCATCAGGAGAACTATATACCAGGGCACCACACCGCTCATCGCCATTAAGAGGGTAGCCTAAACTTGTCAACCACAATTATTATATATATATATATATTTTTGTAATCGTAGTTTAACCAGACCACTGAGCTACAAAATGCAACTCTTATAGGGCTGGCCACAATTATAATGTAAAACTTGCAAAATAAACAAACCAAAACTTGGACGAACACAGTAGAAAGACAAAACAACTTATTAAGAGGTGACTTTCCGTGGTCATATGTTTAGATGAGATAAATTTTACGCCTTTTAATCTTGTAGGTTATTAGGCAGAATAAAGTACAGGCACTCCTCACAAACAGTTGCCTCATTTTTGTGATTTAACATTCATGCCGCGGGTCTCGACAATTGTCGGGTGAGAGAACCATGGCCTATTCAGCGGGTCCCGACAATATTCGGGTGGGATTTTGAGCACATTATCGGCTCTGAGAGAGAGTCCACGCGTTGGGAGGACCGCAGGCGGGCTCTGACCGCTTGGCCTGGACCTAGCGAGGTAACTGGTGTCATTATTACACCCCTACACTTGCCTGGCCTCGCGAGGCAAGGTAATATCTCGGG
Organism: Paralithodes platypus; assembly: GCA_032716605.1. Lineage (NCBI taxonomy): Eukaryota > Metazoa > Arthropoda > Malacostraca > Decapoda > Lithodidae > Paralithodes > Paralithodes platypus. The sequence goes on from CM064574.1 coordinate 4,133,746, forward strand.
AAATTACCGTATTTTAGGGTTTTTCCCCTCGTGTTGCACGATCTTTGCAAGGGAACCCTTGGTCATACAAGGATGATTCAGGTGTCATTGGAAAGCTCTATTATCGCCCTTTCACGGATACATAATTGTATTACGCTCTGGCTCTTGTTTATGTATGAAAAAGAGCATGGAATGAAGCTCGTTTAGGATAAATATGCCCGCCACACAGGTAGTAGAAATTACAAACATCCCCGTTGGACAGGGGTTAATTTTTCCACATTTATTTAGGGAAATCAATTCACTTAAAATTGCTATGGTTTATTATGAATTTATAATTGAGGCAAAACATTTGCAGAATTGCAAGAAAAATAACAAAAAATATTGCTTCACTGAATGTTATTTATTTACTGTAATTTAAAGTCTACGTTTTCAGGAACGTAACTACAACTTAAGGTGATCAATTACTGTAGCCTGGAGGTAGCTATAATACCATGCAGAAAGTGGTCATGGAGTTGAAAGAGTTAACATCTACAGTACCTGTATTTCAATTTTCTTCCTCGTGGCTGCTTTCAAGTTCTACTGTGGTATGGCAACTTCCACATTAATTTTATTTGCTCTGTGATCACTTTAATCCTGTCAGTACAATGCCTATTTTTATTACTATATTTTAGGTTGTTACTATGCAATTTTCTTTAGTTTAGAAATTACTGGAGGCTACTTGTGGAAGCCAATAGGTTAATTGAATGTTTGCCCACTTAATTATTAGGGGTCCTTCTAAAGCTTAATCAATTTATCTATTGTTAGCCAGAATAATATGAAGATGCCTCCATGGGGCTAAAAATGCTAACAAGGTGGTGGTACAGTTGGCTAAATAAGTAGTGTCTCTGCTGTCATTACGTTTTGCTTGCTGTGGGCTGTATTAATGTCTGTCTGATGATGAATATGGTGTGTAAAGATAGGAACATACATGTTTGTATATCTCACTCGAAACGATGAAATAACGCTTAGATAGTGCTGATACCCATTATTGATCAAAATATACTTGGTACCGTGACATCACTATGTGGTAGATTGTGTTCTTTTATTTCATAAATTTTATTTTAGTAAGCGTTATTTCCACATAGCGATTTTGATCAGTTAATTTACCTTTATCTTGTATCGTCCCAGTTTTGGTTTGTTTAGTTTGCAAGTTTTACATTTTAATTTGTCCGACTTCGTTGCAGCAAATAGACGAGACCTCCCGGTTCCTGAGACACCTGAACCAGGAACTTGGTCTGAGTGTGGGGCTGTACCTGTGTGTGGTGGCCTTCAGGGCGTGTACTGCGGCCGTCACACTATTCTCAGCCATCGTTAACTATCTGGTTACAAAAGTAAGCATCCACTACCCATCAAACCCTAACACTTCTATTTTATGAAACTGAAGTATTATGTGTATGACAAAGTGAGTACCATATTATATTTTTAGGTTACAGTACTTGCTTTACTTTGTAACCACCAGAAACCTTTTTATTGACATCCTATAGATTCCAATACCCAGTGGTATCTCATTGCCTGACTCCCTGGAGACAAGGTCGATAAGAAGTACAGGCTCAGTCCATTATTATTAAAAACTATTTGTCAACAGGTCAATAGCCTTTACAATGCCCAGTCCAGAAGCTGGAGTTTAACTTTTAGGTTACACCCCAGGTTTGTTGGGAGGTTGTCGTCTTCTGGAGTTTCCTTCAAAGGACACTCTCTTGAGTGGTGACACCACAGCCAGGTACCCCTCAGTACCACATAGAGGAGACAAACCCGAGGAATAGCAGAGGGCAGATTAGGAATTCAGGCTTTCAATGCCCTTTATTATTCCTTCATTCAATATAAGTGTGGGAAAGATTATATTAGATGGTTACTGTAATGTAGGTCTTAAAATGAAAATCTGTTTACCATATTGATCATAATGTATTAATATTGCATCCTTATACTATGTCCCCAGACAGAAGATGCACCATACACAAAGGACAAGTTCCCCATGAGCCTCCACTTCCTGGCCATGTTGGTGAACCTGTTACCTTGGTTGGTATTGTTGTTGCTGCCTCTCTGTACCGCCGCCAGGGTCACCAGCAGCTACAGGGCTCTATGTAAGGTTAGTACACAGAGATAGTTATGGTGAGAGACTATTCAGGGCTCTATGTAAGGTTAGTACACAGAGATAGTTACAGTGAGAGACTATTCAGGGCTCTATGTAAGGTTAGTACACAGATCATAGTTTGTGAGAGACTATTCAGGGCTCTATGGAAGGTTAGTACAGTGAGAAACTATTCAGGGCTCTATGTAAGGTTAGTACAGAGTGATAGTTATAGGTAGTGAGAGATTGTGTGAATGAGAGGAGTGAGTGATGACTAAGGTGAAGAGTACTGTATGTATGAGAGAGATTGTGACTGAGAAAGAAAGTGAGTGAGAGTTAGTGTATAGTACGGTATTTAAGAGACAGAGTAAGATAGTTAATATACAGTATTTGTGTAAACCCTTTCACGCACAGGACGCGATATGCACCCTTTCTGGGATACTTAAAAGCCTTTGTGACCATCAGGGGTGTTTAGAAACCTTTAATTTAATTAATTCAACCTCTGCAGTTGTCTTTGAGTTAGCTGTGGGCAGAAAACTAATTTTGGAGAGGTAATTATAAGATTGAGAAAACTCTATTTCTGATTGCTAATCGGCAACGCTGGCGTCCATACGTGCGTGAAAGGGTTAAAGTATTATTTCCACATAGCAATTTTTATAAGTTCTTTTGCCTTTATATTGTCTCGTCCTTGTTTTGGTTTGTTTATTTTGAAAGGTTTACATTATTACTTGACTTAGCAATTCGTGACAAATGCCTAATGTTCATGGTCACCCCTTCTCGAAAATTATGTCGTCTGGCAAAAACATTATTATTTCCAGGCTGGCAGTCAACTCCACGGTCGTCCGTTCGGTTACCAGGCCACCCCCCAGCCGGAGATAGACTCGTTCCTGCTGTATGTGTCCAGCCTCCACCTACAGGCCAAGGTACTGTGGGTGCCGGTCAGGACGTACTTCATAGTCTCCGTGGTGGTCCTGGCGGGGGTGTCCTTCATCATCCTCGGCTATCTCTACTTCTAGGCAGGGAAGTCAACAATATACGAGCGAGATCTTCAGATAAAGGCGGTATCACACAAGCATTTTTTCACTCAACATTTATCCTCAACACTGGTCTGGCAGCTTATGAGGTCAATATTTAGAATATTTCGGTCACCTAAATTCATCTAGCAACAGTCTAGTTTCCAATACCAGTGCAAAATATTCCAGAAACGTTGCCAGAAAAATGTCGATTATCGAATGTTGACCATAAATGCTCTCGTGTGATACCGGCTTAAGTGTCCTTGCCTTACAACTAACATGGGGTGACTATTTCCATTGGTGGCTGTATTTGGTTGCCCTTGCAGATACTAATCCCTGGATCCACTTCGGTACCTGTGTATAAAGGTTTTGATTATGTTATATGACCCTAATTATAATTTTGGATAGGGTGTTAATTATACAGTATATGCATGGTCTTTATATGATGCAGAGACATTGTGGTTTCATATTTTTCCAGTAACTATCGAAAAATCAGCTACAAAGAGATTCAATTTACCGTCGGCTGGAAAAATATAGACTATAGTTATACATTTTGTTGGTGCTATTGCTGGTCTTAACCCATTCAGTACCGGTTAGATTTTGTACTGTATTTAGAAGATTTTTGGCAGTTTAGAGAGATCTGTAGTAGTTAAAGTTGTGTGTAGCCTTTTGATTGTTAGACGTCAAGGAGAGATCTGTAGTAGTTAAAGTTGTGTGTAGCCTTTTGATTGTTAGACGTCAAGGAGAGATCTGTAGTAGTTATAGTTGTTTGTAGCCTTTTGATTGTTAGGTGTCCTTCCTAAACTGAATAAAATAGGAGGGATATGTAGTAGTTAAGATAGTTTGTAGCCTTATAATTGTTAGACGTCCTTCCTAAACTGAATAAATTAGGAGGGATATGTAGTAGTTAAGATAGTTTGTAGCCTATTAACCCGTAAACGGCTGCAAAGCTCTTAAGAGGTTTTACTGGGCGATGGCGGCAAAGCTCTTAAGAGGGAGGCCTAAAAAACCCATTTAAACAGCACCAGTAGCACTAAAAAAAAAAAATTTTTTTTCCCTATACCTCATATCACTCCTCCACATCCCCTCCTTCCTCCCTTTCCCCTCCCCCTTCAATTATCACCTATTTTCCCTGTTATTCCCTAATTCGTTGGTATATTTTTGTGCTAACATTAGCAAACTGTGTGGAGGATGTGCTTACGTGCCTAGCGGGTGTGTTACATGACAGAGTGTGTGTATGAGTAGGCTCAGTGTGGCTTGAGGCCTCGTGGAGGGAGGGGTTGCCTCAATTTTCTCCATAATTCATGAATGGGCTGGTCCATCTATATTTGCGATTTTGACCAGAAATTTTTTATTTTAACTTGTTTTATTGTTGTTACAGGTTACTATCTTCATAGTGAAGGTAAAATAGGCTCATATGAATAAGCAATAACGATATTTATCGTAAAATGACGATTATAGGCCTGAATGGAGCCAATATGCTCGCCCATGGGGAGCTAGTTCAATACCCCCCCCCCCTCGCTGTTTTCGGTTAGACAGCCTTCCTAAGCTGAATAGAATACGAGGGATATGTAGTAGTTACGATAGTTTGAAGCCTTTTCATTGTTAGACGTCCTTCCTAAACTGAATATTATCATCTAGTTGTAGCCAGAAAATAATTGAAATTATATCACCTGTACTGAAAGGGTTACTATGGAATCGCACAAGTATTTTCCATCAAATTTTGGTCGGTAACTAATCTTGTTATATTTTTAATTATTTTTTTGGGGGGGGTGGCCGACTCGAGACAGAGCCCGAACAGGGACATCGCAACACAACAGAAAAACAAACCACAAAATAACACACATCTAGGTCATCCAGGAGAAAAATAAAAAAAAGAAAAGTGGGGTAAGTGCCAGAGAATATACATACTGTACATACATACATGCAACTTAAATCTGACAAAAGATCGGGTCTATCTGTAATGAATTTTGCACGATGACCGGACTAAAAAAGATGAATTATTGTACATGTCAAAATCCTAAGCTTAATTTAAATTCTGTCGGTTAGGAGTTGCCGAAATAGATTTTAGGAAAAGGCCTTCAATCCACCTGTAGCGTATACTTATTCTTCCTTATAAATATTATCTCAAAGTTTTCGGAGTACTGTATCTGTAAGCTTCGTAGACATTCCAATAACTTACAGTTTCATACAGTAGATCCTCTGGAAAAAGGCAAACTAGGCCTGTGTATCCAGCTCAGTGCCAGTACTTGCACTACTGCGGTCGTTCACCGTGTTGGCGTCGGCGGCAGCAGACGCAACATTTTTACTATTCTGTATTTTTGCTTTATAACATAGAATTAAGTTTTCTATGGCAAACCAGGTGTGATTATATTATCAGGTAAATATTAGTAATTGATTAATAAATATCGTTCTTAACAATAATATAATTTAATGAAAATAAAGGAAGTATGTAATCCTCCCAGGATTCAAACTCAGGACACTACTGTACATACAGAACTTACACGTTCTAACCATTATTTCAACAACATTTTCCTGACTTTATCAATTGGATTCAATACCACATTATTTGTCTTAATGTATGTTTTTTTTTTTTTTTTTTTTGAATGATTAGTTTAACCAGACCACTGAGTTACTGTTACAGTATTAATGTATGTTACTGTGCACTGTTTTTGTTATGGTAATCTATTATATACTTACCATACTTAACAGACATGATTATCTCTGTTTATAAATGTAAGGTCTGGTGGCTCGAGCTTATGATGGGAGGGGTTCTAGGGTTAGCTATAAGGGTAATTAAGGATCTGTCATGAGGCCTTTTGCGGATTCATGTTTTTGATATGCCGTCAAGTTTCTGTGTGACCTGCCATTAGCAAGATTACACAAAATATAATGTAAAACTTGCAAAATAAGGAAACCAAAACAGGGACGACACGATATAAAGGCAAAAGAACTTATCAATATCACTATGTGGTGAAAAAATAACAGATAATTGGCTTGGTTTATTCATAGTCGTCGGATAAGACAATTGAACCAGGCGAATTTGGCGAAACTTTGTATAGTGCCATCAAAATATATAATCTTTATAATAATGATGGAGTCTCATAGTAAAGGATCTGTCTCAAGTGTTGTTCTTGGTGTAGGTTAGAGACCCTGTAGTAAGATAGAGTGGCCATCTTTGTCTTTGGACGCCATTTTGGTGCCACAGTTATCAAACAACAGGGTTACATTTTAATGTTGATTATGTAGATTGTATATACACACACACATACACAAATTTAAAGACCGAGTGCTCCACACGAAGAGCGGTTCCGGTATCACGTCCTAATGGCAGCACTCCAGGCAGCCCTATTAAGAGCTGCCTTACTTGTCAGGGGCTTTGATTTAAGATCAGACTGCAAAGTCCGATCCCACGTCTTTCTTGGTTATTTTGGGTATGGAGATATTTAAGGGTAAAGAGAGGAAAATATCACCAGCGGCACCAAGATGGCGGAGGTTGGTTGATCTCTGTTACTACTGGGTCTTTAGTGTACTGTAGATTACTATTTTCTTTAATGTTGGTGCTTTTTATATATATACTGTATAGAGATTATTAAGTTGTACTCCTTTAATGTGTTTTGTTATTGTTACATGGTTACTGTATAGTCGTGGCCAAAACTTCCGTCTTACCTCTATAATTTCAACTTTGGTTATCAACAATCAATCAATCAATGGGGGCATACGGCGTGACAGCGCGTAGCCACACTCACCCTCCGACTTCACTCTGGGGATCCTCCCAAGACTCCCAGCATCTGCCCAGCCCATATAAAGTATCCTATTGTAAGAGTGGTCAAATTGCCTCAACCATGAGTTCCTTGGTCTTCCCTTAGGCCTCCTCCACTCAGGGTTGTTCTCTGTAGAAACCACCTGGTGAGCAGGGTCTGCTTCAGGGAGGCGAACCAAATGCCCATATATCCCAAGTTGGCGTTCACGGACCATGTAACTACTATATACAGTATCTTAAATTAGTTTCACAAAGTAGTTGCTGGTTTTAGACGTAGTTATGCCAGCAATAGCCCATGATCCTGCAAAGACATTTAGTACCAAAGGAGTTAATGCGTCTCTTCAAATCACTCCTAAGTGTCCCTGTCTCACATCTATTGTATATTATAAGACAGGGAGTACCAGTGTGTTGGTTATCTCTCCATAGAAAAGGAAAAACAAATCTAGAGGACACATGAATAAGGCATTTATGGTCATGTTATGTTCAGTATTGTTGAGGAATATTTGTCTGTAAAATTTTGAAGGCGAGACAGAATTTTTGAGCATGACTGTATTCTTGCTTCCCTTCATATCCATTGGGTGTAAACTGGGCCTTCTTTCTTAATAATACTCACCAAGCCTTAGGTTGGACAATTTTGTAAATATTTATGTATAACATCTTAGCCTTTTCAGGTCCGAGGGTTGCCGTTTAGTATTAAAAAAAGAATATTCTTAATCTCATAATTGCCTCTCCAAAATTAGTTTTCTTCCCACAACTCGCTCAAAGACAACTGCAGAGGTTGAAGTAATTAAACTAAAGGTTTCTAAACACCCCTGATGGTCACAAAGGTTTAAAGTATCCTGTAAGGACGCGATCTCGTCCTGCAGTGCGCGAAAGGGTTAATGTATTATGATAATTTTTATGTTCTGGTCAATAAACAAACTAACTATGGAAGGATTCAAACCATAGCTATTTCTGGCTGTTTTGTTTAAGACTTTAAGCATGAAGGGTAAATTTAACTGAATTTAACTACACCACAACCTCACTTCAGTAATGTATTTTTTTATTTATTTTGTTTTCTCCATTAGTTTAACCAGACCGCATGAGTTCCATACCAGAACTCTTATAGGGTTGGCCTGTAGTTGATTCAAATGATAACACAATTCTCAGCATTCCTAAAGTATAGAAGAATTCAAACCAATGTTATTTCTGGCTATTTTGTTCTGGTGATTTTGGTATGGCTGTTACTGAATTTAGCCTTTGAAAGAAATCACTGAATCAGCCATATGAAAGTGTCACCCCCTGTCTATACTCTGTTCAACTTAACTCGGCAGCCTATTCCACCCTTTCTCCTATTAGTGGCTCCTGATTGGTCCATCTTATTTTTATCCTTTGATCATAACATAGGCCGTAGCGCGGTTGGTATAGTACTCGCCTGTAAACCGAGAGGTCAACGGTTTAAGGCTCAGGCCAGCCAGTGTGCGTTATTGGCAGACGACAGTGCTGTTGGTGGACGGCGTGGTCTAGCAATTATAATGTAAAACTTGCAAACTAAGCAAACCAAAACTGGGACGACACAAGATAAAGGCAAAAGAACTTATCAAAATCATCCCAGACTTCCCAAATTGACTAATTCCTTGAACGTGACGATAGTGTGTTGTTATGTGTGCGATTAGTTTGCTTGGGAAACAGATTAACTTGCTCATGTAGTGATCTACAATTCTACATCCTATGTGGTGGATTTTGTTTTTTATTTCATAATTTTATATTGCTAAAGCGTTGTTTCCACATAGCGATTTTGATTACTGTACTTCTTTTGCCTCTATATTGTCCTTCTCCAAGTTTTGGTTTGTTTATTTTGCAAGTTTTACAATTTAACAACTGTCCACTGAAGTCCATGCAACATCAGGGCACCGACCTTTGCCTAGCTCTTGAGCAGGAAGTGCATGGTGGTAAACACTGCATTATCATCATCGTAGAAGTTCTTCATTATTGATTCATGAGAATTGTGAAAAGCCTGTTATTCTTAGGCAAATTTAAGATGAATTCATAATTATATTCTTGATGTGAGAATTTGCTGCCAGGTATATTTGAATGGAATATAGTTTGTTATCAATGCAAAGGAGCTCAAAAATTTTATAGAATAAGAAATCAGCCAAATTCTGTCTTGAGTCTGGATTTATATATAATACAAAAGCCTCAAGTTGTTGCTAGAACAAAATGCTGATAAATTATTAGCATAAGTTGCGCTGGCCTTAATGCTCTTTACGTCCAGGAGAACTCTATAGTGTTAGTGAGCTTAGAATGTGATATGGTAAGTCAATTGTTTAATCCCTTCAACAATGACGTCCTGTTTACCTTATATTCTGGCTAAATATAGACGATAGTGTGCAGTTTAAGAAGGCCCTACGTTACTCTGAGGGTTTATTTAGATCGTATAACCGCTTTGAGGGTTAATTTAGATCGTATATCTGCCTTTCAGTTCTAGACGTAGATTATAAGCTAAATAAAAAAATAAAAAAATTATCTGTATGGTAACCAGAATAAACTGAAAACTACATCATCGTGCCGAAGGGGTCAATTGCTTGCACAATTAGCTGGTACAGGTCTCCCTCGATTTACGATTGGGTTACGCTCCTGAAAACCCGATCTTAAATAGAGAAATCATATAGCAAACCCTAAAATTAATGGAGTAAATGGGCATGCATTTTGTGACCATCCAAAACACAAACACCTAATCGCGCTAATAAGTGATGTCTCGGCACCAAGTATGTTTTGATCAATAATTGGTATCAGCAATATCTAAGCTTCACATCTTAGGCACACAATGGCGGAAGGCGGACGCAAGTTTTGAGGTTCCGGCATATGTTATGGGAATGGACAATTCATTCACGGAATATCGAGTGCATACGGGGCTAGCAAGAAGAGGAAGGATTTAGTGAAGTGTTTGGAGGATATATTGGTGTGGTGGAGGGGTGATATATAGTGTAATAAGAGTGTGTAGTGACGGGACAGCGGTAGTGTTGTGAGTTGTTGAGTTTGTAAACAAACATGGCGGAGGGAATTTCGGGTATGACGGAGGCGGAAGGAAGGTTACAACGTTTTCGGGGATTTAAGAGCACAGATAAGAAGTTAGAAGAGGTTAGTATTGTTGTGAAGGATTTGGAAAAGTGGATGAGTGATACGGAGAAATGGAAGGGGGATATTGGTGAGAAAGTTAAGGCACTGTGTGTAATGTGTGGTGTGACAGGTGGGGAAGGGAATAGGCCTAGCGAAGGAAGTGAATGCAGGCCTATTTGGCAGTTAATGAGAGCCTAGAGATGGTATTGAAAAGGGTAGATGAACTGGGAGCAGAGAATATGGCATTGAAGGAGCAGCTGAAGGAATACGAAGGACGTTTCACGGAAGTAAAGGAGTCAACTGCATGGACGGTGGTAGGTAAACAAAAAGTCAAGGATTTGGAGGATATTATGAAAGAGCAAAAGGAAGAAATGAATATGACCAAAAAAAGTTTTGAGAGTGCAGTTGTAGGGGTCATGAAGAACAAGGAGAGTGTTGTGAGGGAGGCCATGGACAGGGATAGGGGTGTAATCTTGTATGGAGATATAGAGACTCCTATGAATGATAATGGAGTGAGAAAAGTGAGGGATATGGAGACAGTGAAGGAGGTCATGAAAGGTGTGGATGAGGACGAATATGGATGGGAAGGGCAGGTGGAGGAGGTCAGTAGGATAGGTAGATATAAAAGGGGAGAGATGAGACGTATAAGGGTACAGTTTAAAACTAGGGTAGTGGCAGAGACTGACAAATTTTAGTTGGAGGCTAAATACAAATGATAAACTGAAACACATAAGACTAAAGAAGGATTTGAGTATAGAACAAAGGAAAAAAATTAAGGAATTACAAGAAAAGGCTGATGAAAATAATGGAAAGTTGGGTGAGGAGGATAAGAGAAATTTTTACTTGAGTGAGGGACGGAAAAGTGAGGAAGTGGTTTATATGAGTAGAAGGGAGGGAAGAGAATGTGATGGGAGTTGTGATGGAGGAGGAGAACGGGGTGGAGGTGTCACAGGGAGAGACAGGAGACAAAGAGACAGACCCAGTAGTGCTAACGGGGGAGTAGGGTACGGACTGGAGGAGCGGGATGGTGTAATTGCTGAAGGAATTCTTACAGTTTCTTACAGTAGATCCTCTGGAAAAAAGGCAAACTATGCCTGTGTATCCAGGTAGATGGTGTAATGGTAGATGGATTAACCCGTATAGCCCCAGCGACGCGCCTGACGCGTCGGCGATGTATGTAACGCACAGCCCCAGAGACGCGCCTGGCGCGTCACCCTAATTGCGCCGACCGTAACCTCAGGTGTAGCCACTCAAGAGGGCTCAGATTTGTATGGGAACTGTGTACGTATCCCACGCAACCGTGCCGATGGTTGAAAACTCTCAAAGTCCACGTGCGTGCGCGCGAGCGCGCAATAACCTGTTTTTTTTGGATAATTGCCTTCAATTTTTTACTCTTGTAAAATCCATTTTCGGGGGCTCTGTAGGACCATTTTTTAAGCTTTTTGAGCGGTTTTTCGTGGTTTTTCCTTCATTCCTAACCCATTCGCTATTGTTTCTGGAATAAAACAATTTTTTGAAAACCGGCCGGGTTCTGGTGCGCAAACATTACAAAACTAGCCGGGGCTCCACGGGTTAAGGATTATGTTTAGTAATGTGGATGTGTTTACCCAGGACAAGAAAAGAGAACTGATATGTAGGTTGCAGGATGAAGAGGAAAAACCTGATGTCATAGCCCTACAGGAAGTAAGACCAAAAAATGCTAGAATTGAAAGGGAACTGGTGGAATATAGTTTGGAGGGTTTTGAGTTATATGAGAGAAATGCTATTAGAGCAGAGGTCGGAAGAGGACTGTTTATTTATGTAAGAAAAGAGCTCAAGGTTAATGAGGTGGATATGAGACAGCAGTATTGTGAGTATTTGTGTATTGAAGTAAAATGTGCAAGAGGATCAATTCTAATTGCCTCTATATTTAGAAGCCCAAATAATAGCAGGGGAAAGGATGATAACCTACTGAAAGCAATGGAGGAAATAGATAATAGAGAGAACAAATATAAAATTTGATTGGAGATTTTCAATTTGCCAAGGATCAACTGGCAAATTGTACTACTCCAGCGGGACAGGGTAGCCTGGAAAATAAGTTTATAGAGAAAGTGAGAGATTGTTTTTTAACGCAACATATTGTAGAGATGATAAGATATAGAGATGGGATGCAGGGGAGTGTACTTGATTTGATTTTTAGCAATGAAGAGGATATAGTGGAACATGTTAATGTGGATGGCCCTATAGGTCGTAGTGACCATGCCTGTATAAGCTTTAGTTGTAACATTAAATCAGAGAGGGATAATAGAAGCAATAGAAAAATATACATGTATGATAGAGCCGATTATGAGCTGCTGAGACGGTGTTTGGACATTGACTGGGGGGGAATACTTGAACGGTGAAGACGCTGAAGGAATGTGGAGGAAAATTAGAGTCAAACTGGAGAATGCTGTATCCAAAAGTGTACCAGTAAGGGAATATAAGGATAAAACAAAATTGAGGAAAAGAACTAACCCAGAATTGCCAATGAAAAGAAAGCTTTGGATATTGATTAGAAGAAAGAAACGATTGTGGGAAAGATTAAAATTGTTAAAAAAGAACAGGGGGTCTAGTATAGAAGCTAAAGAAGTGGATCTGGAACGCAGACAAATAAACAATAAAATAAGGTGGGAAACAAGGAGTGGGAGAGAGAGATAGCTAGAAATGTGAAGGATAATCCAAAAATATTCTGGAAGTACATTCAGGAAAAGTTAACAAGAAGAGTAGGGATCCCAGAGCTGGTAGGGGGGTTGAATGGTGGGAGTAGAGCGGAGACTGATAAGGAGAAAGCAGAGGTGCTGGGGAAATACTTTGGGGGGGTACTAACAGTGGAGTCGGAGGATGCAGTGCCTACTATTCCCATCAAACAGGCACCGGCACTAGAACTAATAGAGTTTTCCCATGCTAGAATAAGAAGGGCTATAGAAAAAATGAACAGAAGTAAGTCACCGGGACCGGATGGGATACACCCAAGAATCATAAAGGAAGGAGGGGAGATGTTAGTAGAGCCATTGAAAATGTTATTTGAGGTATCGTTTAATACAGGACAAATCCCGATGGACTGGAGTGAGGCGAACATAACAGCTATATTTAAGAAGGGAAAGAGAAATGACCCAGGGAATTATAGACCAGTCAGTTTGACAAGTGTTGTGTGTAAACTAATGGAAACGGTAAGTAGAGAAGGAATAATGGATCATATGAAGTCAAACCAACTTTTCAGTGGGAGACAGTTCGAATTCTTGCCGGGGAGGTCGACGGTACTACAGCATTTAAGGTGGTAGATGATTGGATGCAAATTCTAGAAGATGGTGATGTAATAGACGTGGTATATTGCGATTTTATGAAGGCCTTCGATAAGGTCCCACATGAAAGGTTAATAGAGAAAGTTAGAAGCTATAATATAGGGGAGAAATGTGTGAAATGGATAGAAGCCTTCCTGAAAGATCGGAGACAGAGGGTCCTGGTGAATGGAATAGGCTCGGGGTGGAGGGAAATTACAATTGGGGTACCTCAGGGATCTGTGTTGGGACCACTGCTGTTCGTTATATTTATCAACGACTTACCTGAAGTTATAACTAATGGAAGTGAGGTATACCTGTATGTGGATGACACTAAGCTGTATAGAAGAGTGAGGAGTAAGGAAGATATGGGTTTGCTTCAAGGAGATGTGGAGGGCATGAAGGGATGGTCTGAGCATTGGTTAATGCCTTTTCATCCAAAAAAATGCAAGTGCATGCGGATTGGGACCAGCAAGATAGACAAGGTAGGATACAGTATGTATGAAGCGATGGAGGAAGTGAATGCAGAAAAGGATATAGGAGTAGTGATAGACAATAAGTTAAATTTCTCCGAACATTTAGCGGAAAAGATAAACAAAGCCAATAGAATTGTAGGGCTGATAAGGAGGACATTTGTGTCACTTGACGAAGAAATCTTCAGGAATCTCTATACAGCGCTGGTTAGGCCGCATCTGTAATATGCGAACCAGGTGTGGGCTCCATATATGGTAAAGGATATAGAAGCAGTGGAGAAAGTGCAGAGGAGAGCTAGCAAGCTGGTACCAACGTTGAAGAACGCGGGCTATGAGCAGAGGTTGAGGACACTGGGGCTTCCGACACTGGCATATAGGAGAAAGAGAGGGGATATGATAGAGACTTTTAAGATAGTGTCAGGAAAGTACGATGAGGATGTGTGTGAAGGTATCTTCTTGATGCGGGAGGGAACAAGAACGAGAGGACACTAAGAAAATTTACAAAGAAAGAAATAGGCTTGAGAAGGCAAAGAACTCATTTTGTGATAAGAGTGGTAAATGAGTGGAACGCACTGCCCCAGTATGTAGTCGATTCCGAATCAATAAGGGAGTTTGAAAGTAATCTTGATAAAGCATGGGGAAGACAAGATTTGAAGTTTGATTATAAAACAAAAATACAGAATAGTAAAAATGTTGCGTCTGCTACCACCGCCGCCAACACCGTGAACGACTGCAGCAGTGCAAGTACTGGTACTGAGCTGGATACACAGGCATAGTTTGCCTTTTTCCAGAGGATCTACTGTAAGAAACTAAGAATATCGAGTGAAATATACAAACATGTTCCTACACTTACCCACCCTATTGAACATCTAGCAGACATTATTACAGCACAGAGCGAGCCAAACGTAATGACAGCTGGGACATGATTTATTAGCGCGACCTGTACACTATTTTATGATAAAATAGACACACTGAACAACGATTGAGGGAGAACACTAATATGCGGCAAAGGGCTGAAGGGAGGGTTTCAAAATATTTCATTAGTGTGTCAAAAATATTCAGAAATTTGCATACCCTCTATCACTACAGGCCAAGCACTTGCGAGTTTCGTTCTATAAGGAAGTTGGAGCTGTAGACATCGATGTTTAGCAGAATTACCAGCTAAAATACGGTTGAAGTACATTTACAATTACAGTACTGTACTGTACATGAAACTCAATTCAATATACGACCTTTCGCCTGATTTTTTTTTATCAATACAGTATTAAGACCTTTCGTATTTAGGTGTTTGTTTTTTCTTACGAGCGATAGAGCACCTGTTATTTAGTAGGGACATTTTTCTACCGAAAAATAGTAAAAAATAATAATTATTAAAAAACCTCCATTATGTCAAATGTATGTATTTTAATTAAAATGTAAAACTTGCAAACTAAACAAACCAAAATTGGGACAAGGACACTATAAAGTCAAATTAAATTATCAAAATCGCTATGTGGAAACAACGCTTACTAAAATGAAAATTATTAAATAAAAGAACACAATCCACCACATACAGTAGGGTGTACATTACTACATGAGCAAGTTAATCTGTTTCCCAAGCAAACTAATCGCACATATAACAACGCACTATCGTCACGTTAAAGGAAGTAGTCAAGTTTGGGAAGTCCGGGATGTTCTGGCAAATTTTTACTAAACTCTGCATGAATAAAGAAACTACATGTTAAATGTCAAAATATTATTTAAAATCAAATTTGCAACATGACAAGACATTAACAATAGTACAAAATACAAATATTGATAAGATATCTATACTATTACAAAATAATATATAAAATACAGTACAGCACTCACTAACGATAGTGCTATCGGATAGGTACCTGTAAGCATAGCATGCCTCAAGTGACCCCTATCAATAACTACCCTACAAATAACCTACATTTATAGCACAAATAAACTAAGGAAATCGCAAAAGTAAGCAATTGATACTATCGACAATGAATACATATAATATAAAGACAAATAATTGCAAAATATGAAGTAACAACAGATTTAAACAAAGAGTACTCTTTTAACAAGAACAGTAAATTTAAAAAATCATCAATGTTAATATTAATAGTAGAAAAGAAAAAGATAAACAATAAATACAGACAAAAAACAATAAATACAGACAAAAAGTAAGCAGAGGTTATATAAGAAACTTCAAGTTAAAAAGGCTTGATTAAAATTATTGATGTCAAATTTTAGAATAGTCACAATAATTGACCCTAAAAAGATTAAATTTATGGAACAATTTACTTGCCTCAAAACCTCTGTCCACTAAGAGTCTGTATAGTAACCTAGCTCTAGCCCAAAAGTCATCTACTTTAGTGCAGATTTTACAAAATCTTATTAACTGGGAATAAAAACAATTATAAGTTATTTTACTATCAATATTACTACTAGGTATATTCATGATTATTGAATATGAACTGCTGTGCTGTACTGTACTTAAGATATGTACAGTCTACCCTCAATATAACGGATTTCGGATTTAACGAACTCTGTCCGTAGCCGGACAGTAACGGACAAATGTCCGTTACTGTAAAATTTGTCCGTTAGGTGGCGGGCACATATTAGTTTAAGGTAAGAAAAACTACATTATTTGTATCATTGAATTGTTTATTCTCTTCTACCTACTGTTTACCTATATTGTTCAATTCTCTTCTATCTAATTAGGTTAAACTTATACATAGAAAGTTTAAAATCTTTATTATTTTGGCATATTTGGGCAAAAACAGAAGTCCAGAAGGACTTTTCCAGTAACGGACAAGCTTCCCCCCCTATTAGTCCGTTAAATCGAGGGTCGACTGTATTAAGTTTCAATGGTAGCTATTCTGTTGGAGCTTTAATCCATGTTATGCTATTGTATGTTACTAATTTATGATACATTAAAGTTGACATTGTATTTAAATGTAACAAGATGTCTTAAAAAGCCACCAAATCCACCATAACCAACATTAGTATTGCACTTGTCGGCAGCCATGTTTGTGACGTCAGAAATGTTAGCATATCATATCACACACGTGCCTGGCCAGACTTGTTGATTTTTTTTATTTTATTTTTTTTTTATTTTTTATTTTTTTGTACCCACCTTACCTTTCGAGTGACCGTATCTGCTGTTGAGGTGGCTGCCACAGGGGTACCAGTACATAGGTAGTGGGGACGGAGACAAGCCGCCTAGGTGTCCAAGGGGGTGATATATATATATATTTTTTTTTTAATCGTATTAACCAGACCACTGATTTAAAGAAGGAAGTGGTGAAGAGAGAATTTATGCACAGGAAGGACTTACCACTCGATTTTGAAGATTTTTATGGTTTCATGGAGGAGGCGGAGAGAGAGGCAGGTGTTGGCATTATTCCCCTGGCTGACAGTGATAATAAGGTCACTCTCCAAGTACAGTACTGTAACCCCTTAACCCTCCTTACACATCTCTCACTCCGAGCATCTCTCATACTCCGTCAAAGTAAGTACCCTGGTGGACTTTGGTTATACCTAATGACACCCTTAATAAACTATCCTATTTATGCTATGCTAAATATTTTGTTAATGTCTTAAACCTAGTCAAAAGGGGAAAACTGGAGGACTTTGTCAAAGGGCCCAGACTGCTTTTGCCTTTTTCTCTTTGACACGCCTTACAATTAGCGAGTGTATTTTTTTTTTGTTTTTAGCGAGGGTTTTGACAGAGCATTATGATTGCTAACCGCAGGGGTCTACTGTAATTACAGTTTTATAATATAACACCGACTGACAGAGATGCTTGAAGTAGATTTGTTCGTGGTCACCCCCTCAAGGATTAGAGCATCTGGCAATAGATAGATATAATTGCTATAGCCCAGGATGTAACACAGCACCCCATACCATTAACCCTCCAGCCCCGGGGACTATAGCTCGCGACTGTGCTGCGGTACCGGGTGTTTTGACGATCTTTGGGCTATGTTAACTCCTCTGTAATTCAATGAATATGGCATGTAATGTTATGAATAAAAAAGAAATTTTTTTCCACAAACCTTCCTCTGTAGAATGGCGTTGAGTAGAGGTCTCTAGCCCCTCTGGTTGCATAATGGTGAGCGCGGGAAGACGAGTGCTTTTCGGCGGCAAATTCTTCCCGCGTTCAGATGCGTCGCCCCGGCCCCGGCCACGACGCACCTAGCCGCTCGTCGTGCCAAAGTGTTTATCTCCCTTAGACGATTTTAGTGTTTGATATTGAGAATGTGATGTTTATTTGATATTTTTATAGTTATTTTGAGGCCAATTATATAAAGTATGTTTATTAGGGTATCACTGTCACTAATATTGCTCATTTTCACTCGATACCGTACATTTTATTAGTAATTGAGGTAGGTTATTGTTATATTAGGCACTGATTATTAGTTATTACAGGTGTTTATTATACTTTGGCCATCAAGTATTTTTCACTCGATACCATTAGTAATTGAGGTAGGTTATTGTTATATTAGGCACTGATTATTCGTTATCACAGGTGTTTATTATACTTTGGCCATCAAATATTAGGTCTTGTGTCACTTTCACTTAGTTATATGCTTTGTAAATGTTTTATATACAATTTATTGTCTTTTTTCACTGATTTATATATTTCTATAGGTTCTAATCATATGAATGTCACTTATTATATACATGTCACTTTCACATATTATTATGGTGTAATTGTATTTGTATCAATTTTCTCATAATACATGAATTTTGTATAACAATAAATTGATTTACTTCCACTTTTTGCCTATATATATATACTGTACATATTGTCCTTTTCTTTGTCACTTTCACTATGATTATTAGAACTCCTGCTTGGAGTGGTAATCAAAGAAGCACCCTATAGCACAGAGTGCCACCTTGCACTCCACACACTCCATGGTGGACTTTTTACCTGACCTCGCCCTCAGCCTGCTGTTGTAGCAGACATGGCACCGCTTCTGTTGCATTTTTCCTGATTCATTCTGAGGCAGGGAACCAAGCCTGTGCCTATTCATGTAATATGCACACTGCAAGCGGTCAGTAACGGCGGGCCCAGGATGTGCCACTGCCCTCTGTGGCGTACCATACTTCTCCAGGAGCTCCGTCAACACCTGCTTTTGGAACCTCCGCAGGCTATTGAACTTCATGGGTGTGTTCACATTCCGAAGCTTGTATATATTGTAGGCATTCAGAACTGACATGTCCACCATATGCAGAAAGAACTTTTTGTACCATCTGCA
Organism: Paralithodes platypus; assembly: GCA_032716605.1. Taxonomy (NCBI): domain Eukaryota; kingdom Metazoa; phylum Arthropoda; class Malacostraca; order Decapoda; family Lithodidae; genus Paralithodes; species Paralithodes platypus. Next base: position 4,152,731 of record CM064574.1, read on the forward strand.
CGAGGTACGCAGGCAGTCAATGAAGCCTATCTGCATGTCGGACTTGTCCACCAGCCTCATGTTGATGTTGTAGTCCAGGACAGCATCGGGCTTGGTCACCCTGGCCTGGGTACGGCGATCCACCTTGCCAGTCTCCACCATTTCACCCTTGTGGATGGTGCTCAGGAGGTTGACCTTCCGCTGGTCGTGCCAGTGGATAGCCAGAATGGGCCCCGACTTCTTCCTGAACATATCACCTTTTTTGGTCTTTGGAGGGAAAGGTGGCATGCCCTTCCTTTTCCCTCGTACTGTGCCTACAGTCCCCGTCTTGCGCTCATGCAGGTACTTTGAGAGAGTGGGGGACGTGTAGTAATTGTCCGTGTAGAGGACGTGATTCTTGTGAAAGTAGCGGTCCATCATGGCTTGCACCACTGCTCCGCCAAAGCCAATGAGGGGGTCCACAAGCACGTCCCCTTCCTTCCCGCTGTAGACCAGGAAGTCCAGGACATAGCCAGTTTGGCAGTCGCACAGCACAAAGAATTTTATGCCAAAGCGATGTCTTTTTGAGGGGATGTACTGCCGGAAGCTGAGTTTTCCCCGGAACAGCACAAGAGACTCATCAATGACGACCTTGCGGAAGGGCTTGAAGTAGGACGTGAAGCGTTCTCGCATCATCTCATACAACGTCCTAATCTTCCACAGCTTGTCTGGGAGGTGGACATCAAGGTTGGTGACAAGATGGAGCGCTGCGAGGATATCAAGGTACCGGTCGCGAGACATATATTTCCCGAAGGCAGGGGTGGATATGAGATCATTGGTGATCCAATAGTCAGGCAACCTATGCTTCTTGACATGAGGCATTAGCATGGTGAGTGCCAGGAACACCAGGAACTCTTTATGAGTCACTGTGTCCACTGCCTCAAGTGGCCCTTGGTCACCTTGCCCAAAAAGTGGACCTGGAATTGGTGCTGCTTATTTGGCTCTTTGACAACATAGCCTACCACCTCCTCATCAAAGAAGGCCTCAAATAGTTCGTGTGGTGGAGCATTGGGGCCTGCAGGAAAATTGGGGGTAATGCCTGAACCCTCCAGTACCTCATCAAAAGCTGGCACATCAGGGTTGTATCCATCCCCATCAACTACGTCTTGCCACTGAAAAACGTAGAATGGGTCTTGTCTACGCTGACGAGGAGCTCCAGCTGGTGGCCCAGCACGCCCACGGCCAACTCGGGAGGCGCGCGCCCTAGGGCGGCTAGGGCGTCGGCCAGCACGACGCCGGGCCAAGCGGATGGGTCGAGGGTCGTCGATGTCCATATAGTCATCGTCAGAGTGGTCATCTTGCCCTGACGGTGGACCTATGTAATCATGGCCAGAGTCTTCAGAGAGGTGCCCTTCATCATCAGTGGCCCCCACATAATCTGGCGGGGAACGAGTGATGCGTGGGCGGCGTGCGGGTGGGGAAGGAGTGGCAGGTGAGGCTGTGTCCCCCCGAGGTCCTGGGCTCCTTGGCCTGCGACGAGTGACAGAAAGCAATGCTTCACTGTCACTAGGCCCAGGTATTGGTGATGCGAGCTCAAAGACTTCGTCAGGAACACATGTTGACGGCTGGAGAGGTGGGGAGGACCGTGGGGAAAGTTGCGGGGGTGTATGGCTGGGGCCGGCAGGGGTGGACGCCGCGGGAGCCTCGAACAAAACTCTCTTACTTGTCTTTCCTTTTTTGGCATATTTGCTGCCTTTCCCCTTTTCGGCAGCAGTATGTCTCCTGTCGGGGGACCTAGGAGGCAAATAGGCCGAAAGTGGGGGGTCCTCAACCCTTGGCAGTGGTGGGGGTTGTGGGGAAGAAATGCGGGGCACCCGGGTCATCCGGGTCATCTTGGGTGGCGTGGGTAGATAAGGGAGACAATGGCGGGCGAGAAGGGTCACCACGCTCACCCTCACTCACAGCCTCATCCTCACCAAGTAGTTTGGCTTGTTCCCTAGCTGCCGCGGCCGCCTTTTCAAGTATTTTCTTCTTATATAAGTGTAGCTTGAAAGGCGATTTAGCTGGCGAAGGGCTTGGGGTCGTGTCACTCATGCGAAACTTTGAGAGTGACCTTGAACTCTCCCACTCACTCACTCTCTCAAGTTCACCGTCTGTAGGTAAACCAGCTTCCTCAAAAACTGGTACATCACCTTCATCACTCTCATCACTCATGTTCTCTCGCAAATCCCAGGAATTGCTCTTCTTTGTCATTCTCATGGCCATAATCACTCGACTTATAATTACTGGAGTCGTCACTGCCTTCATCATCAACAATATACTTGGCATCAGCACGCTCATAAAGTCTCAATGTCGTCTCAATACCTCCGGGAGATAACACATTTAGGCGATGGCGTCTGGGTAAGGCGCGACGAACTAGCATGGGCGTCGTAGGAAGCACGGTATCGGACACAGCGGAATCACTATTTGGCATACTATCCATGATGGCGTCGGGGTAGATACTGATGCTGTGGCGTAGTTTACGTCTGGTGGCGCCACCTACCCTCCCACGATACCAAAAATTTACGCGCGGCATTCGAAAGCAATCACGCAAGCAATGGGCGTTCAAGAGCCCTTCCGGGTTGCGCGGGCCGAGGTTTTTATGGGCGTTAAAGAGCCCTTCCGGGGTGTGGGGGTTAAACACATCATAGAAGACTGCATTCTACACAATCACTTACGCCAACAACATAATCTACACTCCTTGAGAGCCCTGTGGGAAAGCCCGATCGTGGTCAAGGCCTTCCTTAGGGACTCGGGTCTGTTCGGCCAGGCAGCCTAGGGAACAACAACAACATTACTAGTCTTGTTACTGTGACTGAAAAATATACTCTTATCAGAATCTTTATTACAAGTTCTTATGTATATATGTCTCAAAATGTTAATTTTTTAATGTTTAACAGATTATGTACAGTATATAAACATTATTTTCAAATCTTACTATCATAGAATTTTATTACAAACCTGTCAACCAATAACATTAATTATATGTAATGTAAGTACAGTACGGAATCATTGTTGATAATGTTAACTTTTTTCTTTTTTTTTAACTATATAATGTATAATTTTTCAACACTGATGCGGGAGCTGGAAGCTCCCATATTTAGCTCTATTTAGAGTGACTCGTTTATCCATTAAAATCGCTTATCCAAAATTTCAAAAGACTCATGATTTTTGGATAAAAGGGAGTATACTGTATGAATAATTTGGATAGATTGTGTGTGATTCTATTTGATTATCTGAATGCAGTAAATAAAATAAGAATACAATCATAAGTGAGGTCCTGTACACTCGACATTTACACGACTCACAAGGTAATAATAATACAAAAGATAATATTTTTGAATTTTATTATACAGTAATACCATATTATTGTCTTTGCATATCTTATAAAGGATAGGATGTCTTAACCCCTTTTGTACCGGTGACGTCTTTTGCATTTGATTTCAGCTACATTTAGACGATTTTATGTATCTTAGGAAGGATATATGGTAGCAAAAAGGATTAATTGAGATAGTCTAGATTTTAATTGGTAGACGCCCTTCCTTAGCTGAATAAAATCGTCCAATAGCATATTATATGGTAGCAAAAAGGATTAATTGATCTAGTTTTTAATAGGTAGACGGTCTTCCTTAGCTGAATAAAATCGTCCAATAGCAGCCAAAAGGACGTTGCCGGTACAGAAGGGGTTAATACATGATATTGTCTGTCTGTGATATAATACACTATCAATCACACCATACTATAGGAAGTGCCAACGAACTTGACAATAATCTGGACCCCTTAAATTCTTATAACTCAAAATGAATGAAAGCAATCGGGCTGACGTTTCTATCATTTGGGAAGAGTCCACCAGGAAATAGGTGTGGATATTTACAGCCAGTTTACTCTAGGCCCTTTAGAGTTACAGAGAGGTCAGGGATCAAGATTACAGTATTGTCAAGTTCGTTGGTGCTACCTACAGTATATCAGAACCTAACCCTTTCAGTAGATATATTTTAGTTTCGTTTTGGCAAATGCAGTACAGTGTATTAAGGGGTTGTTTTTTATGGACTTCCTTTTCCCCTCATGTTTAGCCCTATTAGTTTTGAGATTTTAAGACATTGGTCCCATTAGTTTGGTGATTTTAAGACCTTTAACCCGTACAGCCCCAGCGACGCGTCTGACGCGTCGGCGATGTATGTAACGCACAGCCCCAGCGACGCGTCTGACGAGTCACCCTAATTGCTCCGACCGTAACCTCAGGTGTAGCCACTCGAGAGGGCTCAGATTTGTATGGGAACTGTGTACGTATCCCACGCAACCGTGCCGATGGTTGAAAACTCTCAAAGTCCACGTGAGCGCGCAATAACCTAGTTTTTTGGGGTAATTGCCTTCAATTTTTTACTCTTGTAAAATATGTTTTCGGGGGCTCTGTAGGACCATTCTTTAAGCATTTTGAGCGGTTTTTCGTGGTTTTTCCTTCATTCCTAACCCATTCGCTATTGTTTCTGGAATAAAACAATTTTTTGAAAACCGGCCGGGTTCTGGTGAACAAACAATACAAAACTAGCCGGGGCTCCACGGGTTAAACCCATTTCTTTGTCAATCTTAAGACCTGTCATGCCCAATAAATTTTCCCTGGCCAGCAAAAGCGAGCCTGCAATTTAGGAAGAACTGGCCTTCAACCTGGTAATTTCTCTCGAAAAAATTTACAAATTTACCTCTTGGGGGTATTTATTTAAGCTTGATGGAGGTCTAAGGATATAGGTCTAACTTAACCCGTACAGCCCCAGCGACGCGTCTGAGATGTACAATATGTAACGCACAGCCCCAGCGACGCGTCTGACGAGTCACCCTAATTGCTCCGACCGTAACCTCAGGTGTAGCCACTCGAGAGGGCTCAGATTTGTATGGGAACTGTGTACGTATCCCACGCAACCGTGCCGATGGTTGAAAACTCTCAAAGTCCACGTGCGTGCGCGTGAGCGCGCAATAACCTAGTTTTTTGGGGTAATTGCCTTCAATTTTTTACTCTTGTAAAATACGTTTTCGGGGGCTCTGTAGGACCATTCTTTAAGCTTTTTGAGCGGTTTTTCCTTCATTCCTAACCCATTCACTATTGTTTCTGGAATAAAAAAAAAATTTGAAAACCGGCCGGGTTCTGGTGAACAAACAATACAAAACTAGCCGGGGCTTCACGGGTTAAAGATGGGGTATTTATTTAAGCTTGATGGAGGTCTAAGGATATAGGTCTAACTATATTGAGTAATCCACATGCGGTACAGTTTAAGGGGGTAGTGCTTGTTTTGGGGTTTATATATTTATTTATTTATTTTTTAGTTTCCTCGCTAGACCTCCATCAAGCTTGACATAACACCCCCTAGTGTGTTATTGTTTCGATAGTTTTTAATTTTAATGAGTTTGTTATATTAATCTGAACAGTAACTTTTGATTTTTTTTTTAAAGTTTTATCTATATCTATATCTATCTATATGCTCAGGCCCAATCCCCACTTTTCCTCTATTTTATTTTTATTTTTTTTTAGCCTCAAATTGAAAAGCCTAGCATGTCAAACCGAGCGCTCGGTTTGTGGCCGCCGTAAGGGAAACAAGTTCTGTTTGAAGGAGTGAGGGTGAGTACAATAATAAAGGGGATACTTTGTCATCATTCACTACTCTTAGTTTACTTGGCTAACACAAATTTGCAAAGGGGAAAGATAATGCAAATTTTGAAATGGGAAAGCATCCTAAATATTTGAGATTATGGCCAAAACTTTATTTATATAAAAAAATCACTCGTATATGTATACACACACACACGAATGAAATAAGACAAGTAACAATATAATATGAGGTCCGTGCCAGAGGGGCCAACTCGCCACATTTTCAAAAACAGCGCTCTAGCTGGTTCCCGCTCCGTGAAATTCTTGGGAATCATCTGGCAAAAAAAAACATCCGACTTTCGTCCTTATAGCAACTGCACAGAGGGTTGAGCGTCCCTTGTTTTTGCCGTTTGGCAGACCGTTTATGGGTGTGAATCTGGGTAGACAGAGGGGCCAACTCGCCAACGCGCTCAGCCAATGAGAGCGTGGCTACGACGTGGGGAATTAAATGGCCGCCCGCCCGAACACTCACAGGCGCTGTACGAGACGTGCTTCAGTAGTCACGCTCAAACCGAGTTAGAGTCAACACACGAGTGTATGGTATGTTAACTTTAAACATCAATAACTCAAAACTATACTTGTGGCGAGTTGGCCCCTCTGGCACGGACCTCCTCATATACAAAACCACTTTTATAAGACAAAACATGAAGTTGAACAGAGTATTATATGCCAATATCAGTGTGCAACCCGGTACAACAAATAATACGGAGGCTTAGATTTGAAGCTACTCATTGTAAGGTAGAATCAAGACAATTTTATCATGATGGACTACATTGGAGATAAATATAGTGGAAGTTATCCACTAATTTACTATTCAGTCCAGTTTGATGGGTTTTGAGAGATCACTTTATTCTTCAAGCAGAAATCTATGGGTGATACACTTCATTTTCAGTATCTTTACCATGCTATCTAGAAAGTGCAGCCACTAAAAAGCAATGCAGAATTCATCCTTTTGCTATATTGTAGTTACATTCAGGCATAAAATTATCAAAGGATTTCACCCAGCATTATAATGTACACCACTCATTGAGAAAACACCCTGTAACGCAGCTGGTTACTGCTAGTGTGTCGTAATACCCTCCTAACTTCTGCAGTACAGGTCTCCCTCACTATCCGATGCCCCAATTTACGATATTATTATAGGTATTTTAAGTGTTTGGGTTTGGGTTTTGGCTGTTTCGATAATGCATCCCCATTTACCCATAAATTTTAGGGTTCGCTATACTGTACTATACTTTTCTATTCAAGCTCGGGTTTTCAGGAACGTAACCCAATCGTAAATCAAGGGAGACCTGCACTGTACCCAAATTTATGATACCTGTACTGTATTATACTGTACATACAGTATTCTGTAATCTAGAATATCATCAGTCGTCCCCAGCCATTCACAGGGACTTTAATATACTGAAAATAAGGGCCATTCTTTTAAACATTATAATAGCTTTCCCTACGACCTTTCCCGGCCCAGATTGACCCTTATACAGATATACGATAAGGGTCAATCTGGGTCGGGAAAGGTCGTAGGGAAAGCATTTACGATGTTTAAAGGAACGGCCCTACGTGTTAACCACTTCTATCACCTATCAAAAATCTCTAGCATTGTTTAAAATGTACATGTATTTACAAAGAAGTAAAAAACTATCAATTGCTATACAAAAATTTATTCAATGTAACTCATCTCTTACAATCTAAGTCAAATATATAAATATAGCTTTATCCTTGTTTTACGCTATACTACAGGGATATAGGAGTTATAAGGGAGTAAGGAGAATTCTGGGAAAAAATATATGACTTATAATAAATGTAACGATTCTAAGGAAATACATATTAGGATATAAAGAATAAATGATAAGCGAAATGTACTACAGAATATACAGAGAATAGCACAAGGGAATTATGGAATACAAAACAGAACATAATATAGGTACTGCACTGTATACAAAAAAAATGCTGGGAAAATGTAATATATAAGAAATAGGATAGCCTATAGAATATGAAAAATGTTACAGAAGGACTGATGAAATACAATAGTTTACCCTTTCCCTGCCGTTGGTGTCTGATTACACTCTAGGAGGCAACTCTTTGCTTCAATTTACCAGATGCCGTACTTCAAAAACCATTGAATACTATTTTGAGGGGCTTATACTAGACAAATGAGGAAATAAGAGAGCAGTGTGGTGTGGATGTGCTGGAAAGTGTGAAAAGGAACACCTTGAGATGGTGTGGCCATGTGGAACGTATGGGAAGCGAGAGAATGACTAAGAGTGTATGAGAATGAGGTGGAGGGACAGAGAGAGACAGGCTGACCGAGGGTAAGGTGGAAGGATGGAGTTGAGAGGTATATGAGAGAAAGCGGTGTTGGTTGGGAGGAGGGGCATCAGCTGACAGGGGACAGAGATGCTTGGGGTGATTTATTCGTTGATCGTGGCGTCTGGCAATAGATAGATAGATATATAATAGGGCTAGGTTTGGCTGCCACATGTGTTTGTTAATTTCATTAATCGAGTTTAGGAGTAAAGTTGGTTGGTGGAGAGAACATAATAAATATTTGCCTACAGACATACGTGGTATCTGGTAACTTGAAAATTTATTCCATGGCCGATATGGGAGGGGCTCTTTCTGTATTATATACCTGTTCTGTGTGTGTTCTCATTCATATTTGTTTTATGTAGTCTTGCTGCCTACAGTATGTGTTTTTACAAGATATACTCTGTTAATTTGATATTGATAATTCTGCAAATGCTTGTGATATAGAAATAAACAAACTATTACTATTATCTGTGGTGGGCAGGGAAAGGGTTGAAAATGGACATGAGAGCTGCAATGAAGACCAGAGAATATTTCACCCTCAATCTTCATTTTTTGTCAGAAGTATATTTATATTGCATTCTCATCAGACCACTGCATATGCTTAAGCTTGTCAACCATAATACCATAATATATATCACCAATCCTCACTGTCAACGCAGCAAGTGAAGATTGAAAGCTAGCACTGCTTGTGGGTAAATTAAAATATAAAACTTGAAAACGAACTGATAAGTTACTGTTCAACTGATCAAAATCAAGAGAGACTGGAATGTCACAAATACTGGTGCTGCTTTAGCGTGCGGTCTACCGCTTACCAGACCCTCCCCAACCCTTACCTGACCAGTCTACCTAACCACCTGAAGATGGGCTGGTCTATCAGAGTGAGAACTGAGCGATCTCTGCCATACCCATAGCTTACTCTGACTGTTCCTTTTACTTATATATTTTCTAGATCTCAAGTGACGGCGTCTCTTCCGTGGATTGACCTCCCAATCTACTAAGATTGGAAGCCAAAGCGTCACATTTTTCCTTTGCCCCTCAACTTTCTCTTCATAATTGTTGAGGCGCACAGGGCGCTGGGTGGGGCTTTGGTTTCCCGGGCGTTTCCGCACCCTCCTCAGATCCCCGCCATGGAGTGGCTTCGGTCACCCAGGCTTTATTGTGGTCGGCAGGGAGTATTCTGTGGGGGCGCTCAGTTATGGCCTTGGCCTTGCTCAAAGCCTTGGGGCTGTTAACCACTTCAGTACGGGCAACGCAAACATTCCTTATATTCTGGCAATTATTAGACAATTTTATGCAGCTAGGAAGGACTAATTCCTTGAACATGAAAATAGTGCGTTGTTATATGTGCGATTAGTTTGCTTGGGAAACAGATTAACTTAATCATGTACTGTAGTAATGTTGTTGTTGTTGTTCCCCAAGCTGCCTGGCCGAAGAGCCCCAAGGCCCCGAGCAATTCCAAGGCCACAACCGAGCGCCCCCACAGAATAGTAATAGTAGTAATGTACACCCATGTGGTGGATTGTTCTTTTATTTAAAATTATTTTGCTAAAGCGTTATTTCCACATAGCGAGTTTGATAAGTTCTTTTGTCTTTTTACTGTGTTCGTCCAAGTTTTGGCTTGTTTATTTTGCAAGTTTTACATTATAATTATAAATTCAGAGAGGTGTAGTATATCTCCATTAATTTGTTGACGATCATAAATCCTTCCTAAACAGAGTAAAACTGTCTCCTGAAATCCAGAATAAAAGTAAAAATAATTTCAACCGTACTGAAAGGGTTAATAAAGAAAAACAACATAAACTTAATTCCGTTATAAAATACTCCCCAGGATACGTGTTAAGCCGGTATCACACGAGCGATTTTATAGTCAACATTCGATGATCAACATTTCTGGAATATTCTGCACTGGTATCAGTAACTAGACTGATGATGGATGAATGTAGGTGACCGATATAATATAAATGTTTACACCTCATAAGCTGCCAGACCAGTGTTGAGGGAAGGACTCGTGTGATACCGGCTTTATGCGCCAGATTCACTAATGAGCTGAGAATCTATGGTCATCAGAACCACTAACCTAAAAACAAAGCTAATGTACAGTTGCCTCATTAATTTCTATACACTTAGGGATGTTGTGTATGCAAGGCATATTAGTTCGATTGGAAGTATTTTTTTCTTATGCAGTAGTTGGTTAATATGATAAATTGACGATTGTAATTTTTTCCTATACTGTAGTGTACAGTATGTCAATCTCACTAGGTTTCTGGGCGGGTGCCCAACCCCGAAAGGAGTTGAAATAGGGGAGCTATCCCCCCGCCAAAGGCGGCTTTCTAGGGCCTTTCCTAGCTGATGCTGAGAGGATTGGGTTCTAGTCATGTGGTGATGGGCTGGTCTATCCGAGTGAGAACTGAGCGATCTCTGCCATACCCATAGCTTACTCTGACTGTTCCTTTTACTTATATATCTTCTAGATCTCAAGTGGCGGCGTCTTTTCCGTGGATTGACCTCCCTACTGCCAACCTAGAAGTTGGCAGATTGGGAGCCAAAGTATCACATTTTTCCCTTACCCCTCAACTTTCCCTTCATAATTGCTGAGGGGCACAGGGCCTTGGGTGGGGCTTTGGTTTCCCGGGCGTTTCCGCACCCTCCTCAGCTCCCTGCCTTGGAGTGGCTTCGGTCACCCGGGCTTTGTTAGTGGTAAGCAGGGAGGATTTTGTGGGGGCGCTCGTTTATGGCCTTGGCCTTGCTCGAGACCTTGGGGCTGTTCGGCCAGACAGCCTGGGGAACAACAACAACAACAACAACTAGGTTTCTATTCATACATACAATCATTGAGTGTATGCAAATTCATGTGGTCAACTATACAATATGTGCATTATAAAGTTCAGTCTTTGTAAAATAAAAGTAGAGTAATAATGTAAACAAAACTAAGAACATTAGACAGATCCTCTTCTTTAGGTAGCCATGTTCAGCCATTCTTGTAAGATGTTAACCCCTTGAAGCTCTGACGCGTTTTAGCAGTTTATTTTGGCTATCATTAGACGATTTTATGCAGATAAGGAAGAATCTGTGGGTATTAAAACGGTAAATGCTATCTCAATCAACCCTTTGACTTCCATTTACTGTTACTAATCTGAATAAAATAGTCTAATAGTAGCCAGAAAACAGAACAGAAACGCGTATTGGAGCTTGAAAGGGATAAATGTTACTGTACTTTGTTTATTTTGTGATAAACGAATTGTAACTTTGATTTTATTGCGATTCTGTTTAGCTATTTTAGTGAGACTTGTTAATGTTTTGTTTGCCGTGTTTAGCATGCATTTCAGGTAAGTTGTTCAGTTTCATTATTACATTTGATAAACTGAAAGGCTTGCCTGCTGCAATTAACCCCTTCTGTACCGGCGACGTATTTTGTATTTGATATCAGCTGCTATTAGACGATTATATTCAGTTAAAAAAGGGCCTCCAGCAATTAACAAGCTTCAAACTATCTCGCTAAACCCTTTTTGATACCACAGATCCTTCTTCCTTCTTAACCCGGGAACTGCTGGGAGACTCTTAAGAGTTCCCCTGGCGGACTGCTGGGAGACTCTTAAGAGTGAGTGAAAAAAAAAATCAACTTTTGACATCGAAAAAAAAATATTTTGTTTATTTTTATTTTTTTTATTTTTTTATTTTTTTTTGGCCCCTGGGCCATGCAAAATCTCAGTCCTCTACCTCCCCTCCTTCCCAACTTTCCTCCTCTCCTTCAGTTATCACCTATTTTCCCTGTTATTCCCTTATTCTGAGGTATATTTTCGTGGTAACATTAGCGAGTTGCAAGCAGGGTGTTGTCATCACTGATGGCAAGCGAGTGCAAGAGAGAGAGAGAGAGTATCGATCGACTGTGTCTCAGTGGCCTTGGGGGAAATTGGCGGGAAAGCAGCTTGCCTCACCCATACATTATACAACTCGCGGGCTATATCTCCGATTTTGACCATCCAAACGCTGTTTTCACTCGTTTTATTGTTGTTTCAGGTTAATACCTTTATAATCAACCCATAATAAGCGCATATGGATAAGTATTAATGCTATTAATGGTACAATGAATATTTTAGTGACGGAAACACCTCAAATACGTCAGCACAGGGGGACGTTTCCAATTACCCCCATGCGCACTTGTTAGGTTAAACTGCATAAAATCGTCTAAATATACCGGGTAGCAAGAATAAAATACAAACAAATGTTGTCAGTACAGAAGGGGTTAAAGGATTATTATTATTATTTTTTTTTTATGAATAGTTTAACCAGACCACTGAGTTACAATATGTAACTCTCATAGGGCTGGCCTTAGCAAAAGCCAAGGATTCAGCAGTAAAGAAGGGGTTGAAGGAATATGACACTTTACTGTACAAAATCAAACGACTGTCACTCAACATATAATTGTGAATGTTACTTTTTGATCCTTTTGTTTACTATCATATGTGACTACAATATAGTCTGTTAACCCTTTCAGTATTAGTGTGTGATTTTTTGTTTTTGTTTTGATTTTCTGATGTGTTGTACAGTACAGTATGTCCCTGTTCGGGCTGTCTCGAGTTGGCCCTTCTCTACCGGTGACGTCTTTTTAACGTTATTCTGGCTACTATTAGACGATTTTATTCAATATAAAAAAGGCCTCCAGCAATTACCAGGCTTCAAACCATCTCCCTTGATCCTTTTTACTACCACATCCTTTTTAACCCTCAAATGACGGGAGAGAGAACATTGGACACTCCTACGGCGCCTATCAAATGGCGGGTGCCATGTTGAAGCCATTATGAGCGATGAGAGAGAGACCGGGCATTGCAGGGACGACAAGCGGCCTTGGTCCGCTCGCCACGGCTCCATGGCCGGTACTGGGATCTACCTAATACAGCTCTCGCCTCCTACACCTCTCATACATGGGGAAAAATGGCAAAATACCAAATTTTCAACAATTTTCCCCTTAGGTTACACGATCATTGCAAGATAACCCGATGTCGTACAAGGATGATTCAGGTATCACTGGAAAGCTCTATCATCGCCTTTTCACAGATATATAATTGTATTACGCTCTGGCTCTTGCCTATGAATGAAAAAGAGCCTGGAATGAAGCTCATTTTCGGTAAATATACCCGCCAAGCGCTACCATGATCCCCCATGTTATATATAAAAGGACTCCAGGCATCATTATACAGTCATGCTCTTTCTAATGCGGTTATTGCATCCTTTCCTAACGGCGTGTTACCAAACTAATTGACCCTATGGGAAATAGCCATTTCGTCCCAGCCAAAATCCCAGTCCCCTTTTTGACACAGAAAGTACACATAAAAACACAACAAAGTACATATCACACATCATAGAAATACAATAAGGTCACGAGGGGAGGCATCACGGTTACGTAACAGTGGGAGAGATCCTTTTAATCACCGAGAATAATCAGGCACACGCGGACCGACAGAGTTAAACAGACTGGGAGGGAGGGCGGGAAGCCCAGTGTGACGTCACCGATCCTAGTCGAGTTCGCGCTAAATTGAACAAATTTCCGTGTTAGAATAGAGCTACCGCATTTAGTGCGTCCGTGTTAGAAAAAAATGCATTACTCAACAGTGTGTGGGAAAGCCCAATCGTGGCCATGGCCTTCCTTAGGGACTCAGGGCTGTTCGGCCAGGCAGCCTAGGAAACAACAACTCAACAGTGTGTTAGCGAGAGCCTGACTGTACTCCCAACATAAATTTTGACACTACAAAAAAATAATAATACAAAATAACTAAATAAACTAATATATTTATGGGTTTGTGTACAAGGACATGAGAAACAATCACAACCAACAATAACAATAACATGTGAGGTTGTGGAAGGTAAACACAACAACAGACATCACAACCAAACAGTTCGTCTTAAGGAGAGATAGGCCATTTTCTTGGTCTAAAAAGTAATTTATTTTTAATTTCCTCGCTAGACCTCTATCAAACTAAGAAAAGCACCTCCTAAATCCCCATTTAAGATAAATTTGTTCAACTCACTGTTATGTCAAATTATGTTCCTGAAACAAATGAAGCACTTACACACGGTATGGATGTGTCAGAATTACAGTCTAGTAGAGAAAGACTTGTAACCTACGTAGAAAATCGTTTGTGTAAAAGGAAGACCATATACCCTGCCTACTCACTAGATGTCAGAGAGAGAAAAACATTGATGAGAAAGTTTAACAAAAATCTATATACACCTTTTTTTTTTCAGGACAAATTTGGATTTTTTCAACCATTTTCTTCAAGTAAAAGGTATTTTTCAATGCTACTTATTTGTTTCCAAATATATACAAGTATTATCAATAAGGCATGTTGAATATAATGTTGAAATACTAATCAATTTGACAAAGCTTGTTTGAAAATAATTGATGAAGAGAAAATCAGCACTACTACTGTATATACAACTTAATGTGGCTCATGCAAATGTTTGAAGAGCTCTACACAAGCATTGAGTGCCAGGAATTATACTAACAGAGACCAGGTCATCTGTTGCCGTTTGCTTTCCTTTGATATCTCGCACAAAAAATGGCAGTTACAAATGAAGACCTTTCTTCAAATCCTGGACAGCAGAAAAAGTAATTATAATATTGGATTTACCAAAAGATTACGATAAACACCAACTCGGAAAGGCAATAGATGTTGTACTATAATTATACGATTCTAAATATGTTCTATTTTTTTATGCCTGGTCAGTGTTAGCATGCATAAACCTTGTTCACTTGATGGCTGTACTCTAAGCTGCTCTATCTCTTGTAGTGTCTCTCTAGTTGGTCTTTAGTTAGTGAGGTCCTTATGCATATGTTAGAAGAGGGAACGCTGCCATTACCACTAAACCCGCACCCCCTATGGATTACTCGGTCTATATAGTGTAACTGTATAGGGCAGGGGGTCAGCAGAGTAATCATCAACATGTGAACGGCAGAGACTACGGACGCTTATCAAGGAGTTGCAGTTGGTAGCACTCTAAGGTAGGATTTATTAATATAAGGAACATAAAAAAAAAACAATCAATTTGACAAAAGTTGTTGAAAAGGAGTGAAAGAAGGTAGATTAAAGTATATGATAGTACAGTATGCCTGATGCAAATGTCCGCTCTTTAGCAGGGAGTGCATGGTGGTATAAACTGCATCATTAAAGATGTCACTATAAAGTATAAAATACCAGTACATATTCATAAGTAACACTATAAAGATTATTTCCATTAGGATGATACATTGGTAATGGTGATTGTCAGAACAGATGGTGAAATTCCAGTGGCGACCTTAGTGTTATTGATGCACGGAAACCACAGCACAAGCTTCAGGGGTGAGGAGCAGCGGTAGTGGTGGTGGTAAAGTGATCATCATGAGAACGGTTGACACTGTTGACAACTGTCCATGAGAAGTGGTTGGTAGCGCTCCACCTGTACTGTTACGTGGAAGATCTGGTGACGTACCCTCATCAATTTCTGGGCGTCTCTAAGCACAACCTCGGAATCTGTCTCAGGGCCTGGTGGGAAGGAAAGATACACTCGGGTCAATTATAGCTATGTATACAGGTGAATCTGCATCAAACATGAAGATATTAAAATGCTTCTTTATATCACAGATGTTTCAAAATTTGTCTGTCAAGGTTCAAATATAGTGATGGAAGCTCCTGGACTTTAGTTCTACTGTGTTACAACTGGTTCATTGAAAAAGTAAGTATGTTGAGTAATTTAATCACAGCCAGACCTATGAGAGTTCCGTATGGAGCTCAGTGGTCTGGTTAATCTGCTCTACATAACTAACTAACTAACATCCAGAGAAAGACTCACTGATGGCCAGATGGACGGAGCAGGCATTCTTGTCTAGTGTGAGGGACCAGAGGTGTAGTGAGTGGACCATCTTGACCCCGGGCAGGGCAGTTAGGTCGGAGGTTAAGGCAGCGTAGTCTATCCCTGGGGGTGTCCCCTCCATTAACACGTTGGCCAGGTCACGCAGGATGGGCACCGTCGTGAAGATCACCAACACAGAAAACAGGAATGTGCAGATGGGGTCTGCTATCTTATACTCAGGCTAAAACAAAATTACAGGATATGGAGAATTATGAATGGTTCATCGATTATTCGGAGGTTGAGGCAAAATGGCAGAGCATGGAGAATTGAGAACATACAAATGGGGTTCGATATCTTATACCGGTAGGCTACTCTGTCTTTAACAAAATGGGTGGACATAAATATAAATATTTGGTTCTTTGACTGTACTGATTAAAATGTAAAACTTGCAAACTAAACAAACCAAAACTGGGACAAGGACTGTAGGCTGTAAAAAAACAAGAGGGCATTGAGAAATTATAAATTAGTTAGTCACTGTTAGGTCAATATGAATTTCTACCACACTTTAACCACTTCATTACCGAGCATGGTCTAGTATTTCAACAATATTTAGAGGCTTATATATAGCTAAGGAAGGATCTGTGGTAGTTAAAAAGAGTGATTCGAGATTTGTTGAAACCTTTTAATTGCTTTATGTCCTTCCTAAGCTAAATAAAACCGTCTAATCATAGCCAGAATACAATGGAAAAGACGGCTCGGTAATGATGGGGTTAATACAGTATAAGCTTGTACTAAATAGCCTGAAGCGTAACTTACATAAAATCTGATGACATAGGCGGCTATTAGAACCCCAACACTTTGTATGAGGTCCCCCAGCACGTGTATGAAGGCCGCCCGCACATTGAGGTTTTGTTGTTGTTGGTTAGGTGTGTCGGGGGTGGCTGTGGTGGTGGCAGTGGTATTATTGCTGTGGTTACTGCTGCTGGTACTGTGACTGGTGGTTCGTGGTCCATGACTGTGACCGCCGTGACTGTGACCGTGGCCGCCGGGACCCGCGTGGAGCACTACACCCAGGCTGGAAGGGTCAAGATATGATCAGGTTGGTCAACGATGTATGTTATGTACTCTGGCACTAACCCCATTTTTTTTGGGGGGGGGCAAACGATAGACTATGCAAATAAATTTATGAAATACGACAACTTAACTGAAATGCATGCTAAGCACAGCAACAAACATTAACTATGGTCTCAACACAAAAAAATTACTAATGAAAAATGATTGGCAGTCTGTTCCATATTAATTTGTTTATTACATACATATTGTACAGTACCGGTACTAACTGTACGGCTCTGTCTCGAGTTGGCCACCCCCAGCTATGGGGGTATGCTGTGGATCGCTCGTATATACATACAGTACATGTATACATACCGTACCAACATTCAGGCAATGAGAACAAAATTGTGCAGGACCTTGATGATAAAGCACTTACAAAATAGTCTGTGTTGGTGGTGTAATGGTTAAGATGCTATTTTCAGGGTGTGGTGTCCCGAGTTCGAATCCCGGGAGGACCATATGCTTTCATTAGTTTATTCAAGTATATTGGGGTTTGTAATTGATGATTAATGTTAAGAACAGGATGTTACTTATTACATAGTATAGAGTAATAAGTAAGTACATAGTATAGACGGGGCTGTTCGGCCAGGCAGCTTAGGGAACGACAAGAACAACAACAACATAGTATAGAATTGAAGATAAAAGACTCACATAATATTGATAACGATGCCAACGGCAGCGACGATGATCATGGTGTCGGCCTTTACCTCAAAGTCCATGTCCATAACACGCAGAATGGCAGCATACACTAGGATCCCCGTTATCACCCAGATTAACAACACGCTAATCACTGCACCCAGCACCTCTGACACGTACAGGAAAAAATTAAAAACAATATTATCATTATTAGCTACCAGGTATATACTGTACAGTATATATATTTTCAAAGATTAATTTCTGATAAATTTGAATGCATTTTTCCACATACAGTATAGATTTTGTTTAGTGTGTTGTCATTTTTATAGTTTTTTTATGAGTTTGTTATATTAATCTGAGCAGTAACTTTTGAGTTTGTTTTCAAGTTAAATAGTTCAGTTCAAGCAGACCACTAAATTTCAATGTAGAACTCTCATGGAGCAGCCAATAAATAAAACTAATTCACAACAATATGAACAAAGCCAACATTTAGTCCTTACTTGACTACTTTTTAGTGTTACAAACACACAAAATAAATTATTATTCACATGTGAGTTTCAGGTTATAAGGAAGCTTCATACACAGATGGATATGTTTCACAGAAATACACATATGTGGGTGTGTGATTAATGGAATTTAAGTTTGAAAAATGGGGATTGGGCCTGAGCATATAGATAGATATAGATAGAAGTTTGAAATTGGTTTAATGTACCAGTACTTATGTGTGAACATAAAAGTATATTTCAGTTTGTATTAAAGTTTAAATTTTGAATAAATATCAATATTTATAGTTGAGCTTCCTCTTAGCCCAAAAGTTGTCAATTCCCCGTTCTCACCTGACCTGTAGTAACCAAAGTTCATCTTCTTGGAGGCGGGGCGCATAGCGAAGTATATGGCCGTGAGAGAGACAATGAAGGATGTGAGGTCACTCAAAAGATGTGCGGCATCCGACATGATGGCAATGCTGTTGGCCAGGTACCCTCCTATTCCCTCACCAATCTAGAATAATAAAAATAAAATATCATAGAAGATTGTATTCTACACAATCACTTACGCCATGCCAACAACATAATCTACACTCCTTGAGAGCCCTGTGGGAAAGCCCGATCGTGGCCATGGCCTTCCTTAGGGACTCGGGGCTGTTTAGTCAGGCAGCCTAGGGAACAACAAAAATAAATAAAAAGTAGTTTTCTTATGTAACTATCACCAGTTCTCCACATTAGCAAATTCATAACCTGACTTTACGTACCATTCAAAAACAATATATATTTTTTGTATTTATTTATTTATTATTTTTGTTTTATTGCAAAACTCTTCAATGCATTATTTCGATATAGTGATTTTGTCTTTATATTGTGCGGTTCCTATTTTGATTTGTTTCACAAGTTTTATATTTTAATTTACTCAAGAAATTAGGAGGCTCCTGGCTTAGTGTTTTTTATAATGCATTTGTGATTTGGTAACTGTAGTGTTACGCTTGTGATAGGCCCGTCTGGGTATTTACATTTTTAACTTCCTTGTTATATGGCCTGTGGACGCAAGGCAGGGCTGTAGCGAGCAGCCTGAGGTGCCCTTAATCCTCCCCCAAGAACAAGAAATTAGGAGTATCAGTGAAGTGATGCGCACAAGCAGACTTAGTTGGTTTGGTTTGGACACATGGAGAGAATGGATGATCAGAATTGAGTGAAGAAATGCCAGACTGTGAATGTGGAGGGGGACAGCGCGTAGGGGTAGACCTTGAAAGACGTGTGATCAGATAATTCAGTCCGATCTCATCATCGGAAAACAAAGAACTTGACAAAAGAGGCAGTATTCTTAACCAATTCTTTCCCTTCGCAGTGCCAGATACCCAACTAAAACTGTGGGTATGATTCAAATGAGTGTAAATTACAGAGAGCACACACATTAAAACTCCCATTTCTAAAGGTAACTTCACTGTCAAGTAATTTTGTTCATTAACAGAACTGGAAAGGGGAAGAACTATTTAACCCCTTCTGTACCGGAGATGTCTTTGTAGCTTTATTTGGCTACTAATAGACTATTTTATTCAGTTTAAATAGGACCTCCAGCAATTAACAGGTTGGTTTGAAACAGGGGTGTGTGATGTCCCCGTGGTTGTTTACTGTATATATGGATGGAGTCATGAAAGAAATACTATCAAGAGCAGTGGATGTTGGTGTATCGCTGAAAAGGGAGGGAATTGAGTGGAAGCTACCTATACTGCTGTTTGCGGATGATACAGTTCTGATGAGTGATAGTGAATGGGAGTTGCAGGGTCCGGTAAATGAGTTTGGAACAGTGTGCGAAAAACGGAATTTGAAGGTAAATGCGGGGAAGAGCAAGGTTATGGTCTTCGAAAGGGGTGAAGTCACAGAGTGTGAGGTGAAGCTGAACGGTCAGGCTATGGAGATCGCCAACTCTTTTAAGTATCTGGGCAGTGTGTTGAGTAAAGATGGGACTATGGATGAAGAAGTGCGGGAGAGGGTACAACAGGGGAAGAGGGTTGTAGGAACGCTAAAAGCAATAACAAGAAATAGGGTGGTCAGTATGGAAGTGAAGAAGTCCTTGCAGACAGTGTGGTAATCCCGACACTGACTTACGGAAGCGAAGCATGGACGTTGGTTGAGAGACTCAGACCAAGAGTGAGAGCAGTGGAAATGAATTACTTAAGGAGTGCATGCGTAGTTACATGGAGGGATAGACAGACTAATGAGGAAGTAAGAAGGAGGTGTGGTGTGGAGGTAGATGTGCTGGAAAGTGTGAAAAGGAACAACTTGAGATGGTTCGGCCATATGGAACGTATGGAAAGCGAGAGAATGACTAAGAGGGTGTACGAGATCGAGGTGGAGGGACAGAGAAGGAGAGGTAGACCGAAAGAGAGGTGGAAGGATGGAGTGAGGAAGCACATGAACGAAGGTGGTGCTGGTTGGGGGGAGGGGCGTCGACTGACTGGGGACAGAGGTGCATGGGGGCGGTTCGTTCGTGGCCACCCCTTCGGGGATCACGGCGTCAGGCAATAGATAGATAGAACTCTCTCACTTAACCCTACCGGTACCACAAATCCTTCTTAAAATGCACAAAATCGTCTAAATTTACCTAGAATAAAATTATAAAGACGTCGCCGGTAAAGAATGATTTAAGAACAGAAGCATCAGTCTCACCAGGAATACTGTTGTGAGGCAGGAAGCCAGGAGGAGTTTGGTCATGGCCTTCTTAGATGCTTTGTTACTGGGTCGAGGGGCGTGGCAGTGGTCCATCCCCGCTGTGTTAGAGAACCCAGCATTTTCTTCGACACCATCCTCGTCCTGGGAAAAAAATGGTACCGTACAATTAATATAATCAATTGTATATAATTAATCAGGTTTATTATACCGTTAGCCTATACGGTACATAAAAGGAGCCCACATTAATTACTTCCTCTACCAGCATCTTTATGGTAAAATTCAAGAAAACTAGGCTAAAACACTTCTACATTATAGCCTAGGCTATACACTATACAGCCATGTTACACGGGTCTGTATTGCAGCTTATGAATCAATGCCGCCTTAAGTTTTGAACCAATCAACCTGTGAAACAAGACTACAAATCCACAATCAACATGTCGAGAATTATCAAAACTGAAGCAGCGATCTGGACATAAAGTCCTGCCCGTCTGAGTCCAGTGGCAGTATTCATCAAAGTAAATCTAAGTCATTATATATCGTACCAGTTAACTCATAGCCTAAGTACAGTACAAAATTTAGCTCAGATTTTCACATTCATTGGTTATCCCCCCTCATTTAACCCTTAACAAATCCTGTATCTCACAGCAAATGGTAACAGTAACAAAATTAAAATAATGGCCGGGTGTCAAACCGAGACAATTTGGTTTTGGTTATGTGAAGGAATACCGGAAAATATACAGTAGTAGGCTATAAACAGGAATGTGGTATTTTACCTATTAATCAGTTCTCAAGACATGATAAATCAGATAAAAACTGTAAAGCATAATATGGTCAATTTAAAGATGATGTAATTAAATTGCTAAAAAATCGTTTCGATTGTTTTTATCTAGTTTAGAGTTGTGTAAGGGTGTTTTGATGTGTGAAAATAGGCGTAAATTCATATTTACCCATTAAACAACAATCTAAAAATACGTCCCTTCACTCGCGAAAAATAACTATTTGGCCATAACCGTTTGCCGTTGGATACAAAATATGTAGAGGGGGGGGGCAAGCCCCCCCCCCTCACCCCAGATTTATTGAAATCATCATATATTTAAACAGTAGGGGGCAAAAACCAAATTTTCCCCAACGCTTCTTCTTCTTCGCGGCGGATGTAAACAAAGCCTCTACCAGCAGCCTCTTGCGAGGTAGGCGATATAGGGGATATTTTGTTTTTTTCAGGATCAGTAATAATTTTTTACGCGCATTTAGACACATATAGGAATGAAATACATGGTATAAGAAACCTGTAGGCCACGATAAAATCAATGTATGAATTTAATTTCATCATCTTTATATTGTCCCATAATATTAACTATGCACATCTTATCTAGATAGGCCCTAGGCCTATAGGCTAGGCTAGCCTATAAAAAATAAAACATGAAAATCTTGTGACTGCAGGTTACTACAATAATAATGTAATATCCCTAGACCTCTAACCCCTAGCATGATTCAGTAGCATCATGTGAACTCGACTTACTCTCAATAATGGCACATCATCGTCAGAAGTGTCAAGTCTATCCGTATCTAGGGTCTCCCCCATCGTAAACCTTGGCTGTGAGTCCCGCATCTGACACCGCTCATGACTGGCTACACTCGGGCTGTCATGGCCACCTGAAGATGACACATAGGAACCGGAAAGGAAGGTAGCGGATATTGTTCTACAGCGGGTACAGAAAGTGGGTTTGACGGTATCGGCTACGGTCTCTTCGTCTAGGGCCAGGCGGGGGGTTACGACGTCTAGGAGCTTGTCGTCCAGTACGCCGTCGGGAATTGTGACGTTTGTGGCCGTTAAATCATCGGCAGAGACGTTTATGAGGACGTCTTCATCTTCTCTGTCGCTGATATTGACACCCACAGCTTCCATGTTTACACTTTCCATATGACTATAGACGATGGAAATGGGAAAATATGCGTAATCCAAACATGTAATTAGATTATATTCTGAGAAGCCCCTATAAGGTCATCTTGTATCCACGACCCTCTTTTGTTTAGGCCATGGCGTCTATAATTTTCGGCTTCTGTATTCAAGCATTCCCCTTCTAGGCATTTTAATTATATTGGTCATCGCAACAAGTGTGCCATCAATCTGTTATCAACTCTACGACGAAGGAAATCGATAAGATAGGGTAAAAAAGGTGGTAAATGCATGAGATAACCCGCGAGGAGGACAGGAGGATTGCGCACGGCTCCCTCTCCCACCGCCATATTGAATCGCTGCGTTGCACACGGCACCCAAGGTGAGTACATCGCGGGGCTTTTGGATTTTTACATGGTACCGAAGATTTAAATGCATGTGACATGTTAATACAGAAGGTCACCAACTCTCAGGCAATCGTTGGGTACCAAAATTAGCGTGATACCCCCATTATACCCCCTGAAAACGTGTACATTTGAACCTTATGCCTGGCCACATATAAAAATCACCCAAGCTACAAAGGCCAAATTTTCATCTGGCTCGCTTTACACGCTAGATAGTGCCTGTATTATCCTCATTTCCGACCCAGAGTAGTGCAAGCATCCCTAGATAGCCTCTGGATGAAGCAAGAGGCCTGTTAGCGAGTACTTTAATCGTCAAGGAAATTGTCTTTAGTCGCCAAAGATAACGGACCTCGGATCAGCTGGTCTCGGCTTCCGTAAATAATGCATTGAACCCCCTTATCTCCGAACACCGCTACTTTTATCCCGTATTGTGAAGCCGTTTGTATCGCTGTGTTGTTGGTTTGGAGTATATAGGTTAATGGATACTAGTGCATGGCGTGGTAGGGTATTATTGGCAGTTATTGATATACTGAGATGTGTTATAATAGTGATGGTCGAATTATCGCACGTGGTTCAGTATATGCGACCTGAGTGATGCATGTTTCCGGTCTGTTGGATGGACACACACACAGAGTCACACACACATATAACTATATAGCCTATATATATATATATAGAGAGAGAGAGAGAGAGAGATATAGGATACTGTATATATACATATACGGTATATATAATTTATATACAATATATATATATATATATATATAGCATATACAGCCTATATATTACTCATAAGACTACTGATATCCACATTATCCATAAAGTTTGTAATTTGCCATGATTATGTTACCGTTTTGCAATTATAATTATTTTGTATAGGCCTAAGTTATTTAAATAGGTGATGTTTTTGCCATATAGGCCTATATTTTGTTTATTGCAGTTAGTTAGGCTTATGCTGTTACTTTTAATTCACACATCTATTTGGTAAGATAGGCTACAACTTTAATTACCGGTAATTAATTGGTGTTGAAGTATTGCGCACGGTAATTCTTTCCTTATCTTATCTAGGACGGACTCCACTTCGTAAAGTAAGTGCAATCATTCGTCTGGTTGACTCATTTTGTTTAAGTGTAAATTATAATTTCGGCAAGTTCGTGTCATTGGGTAGAATTCAACTCGTCGCCAATGTGTCAACCTCGTTTAATTAATGATTTTCTTTATGGTGTAATTTTATAAGGTTAAAGGTACGAGACTTAACTTTATAACCCTACCTAATCCTCCCTCTACAACCTCCGCTTTTCACGCAGTTCAGGTACGGGTCCTTTTGCTGGCCATTCGGAATATAGTCTAGTTTATAGTATAGTAATATCTGTGTTTGGTGTTGGTAACTTGGTGGTATGGTAAAGTAAGATCTATCGTACAACTCTGAGCTAACTTTAACCCGTATAGTCTGTCCTTGACGTGTGTGTGTGTCGGCGTCAGCGAGAGGGAGAGAAGGGATACACTATTTTGTTCAATAGGCCTACGCCTTCCTACCTGCATGGGCCTACTATAGAGGCGGAGTCACACGAGCGCTATTTATGGGACAAGCAACTACTGATAAATTTCTGCAAGTTTGGTGGGCCAATTTTAATTGGTGAGTACGGTATATATACAGTATATATATTATATATATATATATATATATATATATATATTATATAATATATATATATATATATATATATATGTATATATGTATATATATATATATAATATATATATATATATATAATATATATATATATCTATATATATAATATATATATATTATTATGTTCCTTCCAACAACCAACTATACTCCTAAAATCGATTAATGAAATTTATAAACACATGTGGCAGTCCGTGGATTCGAACCCAGGACGCTGGGTGGATATATACATATATATACCGGGTATATATATAATGAATTACCGAAAAATGTATTA
>CM064574.1:4182686-4191532 GCA_032716605.1 Paralithodes platypus
TTATTCTTTGTCGTTATTATTGTGCTTGTAAAGATCAAATTATGGTATATATGGTATATTATGGTATATACTTCATATTATGTCTTTGAAAATAATTAAAAGGGCCAAAACAGTGCTATTTTATATAGGCCTACATTTTCTAGTATTGCTTCTGATATTACTTCACGACTTCTCACAAAAATTGCTCCGGTTTGACGCCCTTTTATGGAAACAGGTATACACTGAGATAGCTGGAAACTGTTAATTGTTTTTTTTTTATAGCGATAGAGGAGAGGGATAGATGTAACATTGCTGCGAGTGGAAAGAGATTGGCAGAAGAAAAACATCTATTGATATATTTACCTGTATAGACACGAATCGTCTAAGAAAGGGAAAATAATTTAAAGCCAACTCTCATTTACCTTTAGCTTTATATCACTTTTCAAGGGTGACACCTCAAAACTGCCATATCTACGTGCGGGGTCTGTGCCGCCCTTGTCCCCGATCTTAGGCTGGGGTGTGAAGGGTGTGTGTGTGAGGGGCTGCAGGTCCATGAGGCGGTAGTAGTAGTAGTGGTAGTGGTAGTGGTAGTGGTAGTGGTGGCGGTGGCGGTGGCGGCCTTCGGGAACTAGAGGGGTCAAATGTGGCACGGTTCAATGTTACGACCAATCAAGAAACCCGAAAAATTATAGTTACCAGTCATTATTCCCCCCCCCCCCTAAATTAACCCTCTCGGTATCCTGTGGACTCGGGGGTTGCCGTTTAGCATTACAAAATAGCGTTCTCTCAATCTCATAATTAGCTCTCAAAAATTAGTTTTCTGCCCACACCTCACTCAAAAACCACTGCAGAGGTAAGTATCGTAACTGAACTAAAGGTTTATAAACATCCCTGATGGTCACAAAGGCTTTTAAGTATCCCAGAAAGGCCGCAAATCGCGTCCTGTGCGTGAAAGGCTTGATACAAGGGATATCGTACCGGAAGTTATTATGTCGATGATATTTTGTCAATGTAATGACTGGTCCTTATGCGTATGATGGTGCAAAAATGTTCCCCTAAGTTCGTTTACTTTGTTTACAGGTGACGCTAGATGTCCGTAACCTGCAAGATGGAGAAGATTGAGGCTCGCAGCGTGATTAAGTTCCTGCATTTGAAGGGTTATAGTGCCCGGAAAATCAATGGTGAAATGAAGGCAATTCCTTTTCCACCTCACAACAGTGTCATATGACGGGCAATCATCACCATAGACAGCCTTCATTTTATCATGGATTTTCCGGGCACTATAACCCTTCAAATGCAGGAACTTAATCACGCTGCGAGCCTCAATCTTCTCCATCTTGCAGGTTTACTGACATCTACCGCCACCTGTAAACAAAGTAAACGAACTGAGGAGAAAATGTTTGCACCACCAAGCGCATAAGGACCAGTCATTACACTGACAACATTTCTTCGGTATAGCTCAATAACTTCCGGGTGATAATTAAGGGGAGGCAGACCGTTTTTATGGACCCCCTTCTCCCTAATGGTTAGCCCCACTAGTTTTGAGATAAGACGTTCAGCCCATTAGTTGGCGATTTTAACACCTTTCCCCCCATTTCGTTGTCAATTTTAAGACCTTTCGTGCCATTTAGGTGTCGATTATTTCCTGGCGAGCGATAGCGAGCCTGCAATTTTAAGAGGAATTGGCCTTCGGCCGGGATATTTTTGCTACCGAAAAATGTACAAATTTATCTTGAAGGTGTGTTTAGGGGGTGTTTTTCTAAGCTTGATGGAGGCCTAGGGAGGAAACTCAAGAAAATATATGAATAAATGAATTAATAGACCAAACAAACGGCCAGCCAGCCTCTAAAACTGTACACGATATCCCCTCGTAAATTATACACTCGTACAGCTTATTGGTTATTTGTCAAGCCTCGTCATTCTCAGA
This sequence comes from Paralithodes platypus, assembly GCA_032716605.1. Taxonomy (NCBI): domain Eukaryota; kingdom Metazoa; phylum Arthropoda; class Malacostraca; order Decapoda; family Lithodidae; genus Paralithodes; species Paralithodes platypus. Next base: position 4,184,593 of record CM064574.1, read on the forward strand.
AGGGAGGGAGTGGGGCTCTGGAATGGGACTCCAGTCTTGAATCTCTTAGGCTATGAAGGCTTAAGGGGAGGCATTTACTTTGTTCCCTAGACCTCCATCAAGCTTAAAATGACACCCCCTTGAGTCCCTTTCAAGATAAATGTGTACATTTTTCGGTAGAAAAATTTCCCGGCCATAGGCCGGTTCCTCTTAAATTACAGGCTCGCTATCGCTCGCCAGGATAAAATCGACACCTGAATGGCACGAAAGGTCTTAATATGGGGTGAAAGTTCTTAAAATCGCTAAATTAATGGGGAGAACGTTTTATAATATCAAAATCAATGGGGCTAAACATGAGGGAGAAAGGGGTCAAGAAAAAAATCCCTCCGGTGGAGATCTCCCCTTAATAATCCTCAAGGGGTTGGTAGTGTATAAAATCCTATTTAAACCAAATTGGGCCCACTATCAGTACATTAAGTACAATGGGGGGGGGGGGGGGGGGTATTAAGTGTTGTCATAGATGCCAGTGGTTTTCGCTCAAGAAGTGTTATTGGTGTCTTTATAGTTACTGGAAAAAGTCCTTATCCCTTAGAGTATTAGTCAGTGTCCGAAACTTTGTGAAAAATCTGACAACACTTATTAAACTCGACTGTACATTACTTGAATTCAATTGGTTTACTGTACTTGGTTTGACATTTTTAATCTCTTGACCTCGGGAAAACCTTGACAGTAATTTATAGCTAAATCATAATGAACTCGACTGATATATGCAATGCGATCTAAGCTTTAGTAGAAATTATGAATGATATTAATTGACTCCATTTACATAAATATGAGCATACCGGTACCGCATTTGCATATGTATTGAGAGAGAGAGGAGGGGAGATGGATGAAGGGAGATGCAAGTAAACAACAGGAAAGAGAGAGAGAGAGAGGTGAAGTCAACATTATAATACTACTGTGCGTGCTGTCCAATACTTTGTATGGGTGCAGTGCGTGTGAGTTATATACTATAGTGTATTATACTGTGTGTGTCTGTCTGAGGAGACTATATAAATGTGTATGTGTATGAGTGGGAGTGTGCTGTATACTATTATGTGTTTGTATACGTGTGTGTGTGTGTGGATATATGTGTTGTGTGTGTGTGTGGATGTGGTGTGTGTGTGTGTCTGCGGTGTGTGTGTTTTGTGGTATGTGTCGTAGTTGTGTGTGTGTGTGTGTGTGTGTGTGTGTGTGTGTGTGTGTGTGTGTGTTCGTGTTGTCCTATCACCCACAGTTCCCACAAATCAGCACTCCGGCCTCACCCTTCTTACCTTATAGTATTATTTAACACCAGCAATATTATTATTATCCACACGCCTACAGCTGGTCTAGTCAGCAACCATTAGTGTTTTGCTGGCTGGGTGCTGAAGTAATGTCTGCCAGATGTTGTGTGTGAGTCAGAGAGAGAGAGCGCGAGAGCATGACTGTTGTGTGTGTGTGTGTGATTGCTGTATCATATCCCCCTCAGCAATATTCTCCACATGTGTACAGATACCTTGGTAAATTAGCTCACTGGAATTGATAGCTTTTGCTTGTTGTGCATTGTCTGTCAGATGGTGTGTGTGTGTGTGTGTGTGTGTGTGTGTGTGTGTTTTGGGTGGTTGGTTGCGGATTTGTACACACACACACACACAGCCTACTCACATACATACGTGTACTGTACAGTCGGCCTAATAAGTGATATCTCGCCACCAAGTATATTTTGATCAATAATTGGTATCAGCAATATCTAAAACTATATTTATTTGTTTCGAGTGAGATATACAAACACGTTACTACACTTATCCAACCCTGTTCAACATCTGACAGACATTAATACATCACAGAGCGAGGCAAACGTAATGACAATTGAGGAATGACATATTAGCGCGACCGTACATACAGTATATGGCAAAATTAATGTATGTGAGTGAGTGTCTATCTGAATTACAGATTGTGTGCGCTAGCCTCCAATGTTCCGAGTGCAAATTAGGTTCAGGAGAGAGAGAGAGGAGAGAGAGAGAAACAAATAAAGAGAATGGGGGGGGGGGGGAGAGAGAGAGGTCGGCACCTAAATGACACGAAAAGTCTTAATATTGACAAAGAAATGTGGTGTAAAGTCTTATATAATCGCCAAACTAATGAGCCGAACCTCTTAAAATCTGAAAACCAATGGTGCTAAACACGAGGGAGAAAGGGGCCAGAACAAACCTGCCCATCTCCCCTTAAAGCAATATAACTGTGGTTTACTTTTATTTCAATTTGTTTGATTTTAGTAAGCGTTATTTCCACACAGCGATTTTGATAAGTTATTTTACCTTTATCTTGTATTGTCCCAGTTTTGGTTTGTTTAGTTTGCATTTTGATAAGTTATTTTACCTTTATCTTGTATTGTCCCAGTTTTGGTTTGTTTAGTTTGCATTTTGATAAGTTATTTTACCTTTATCTTGTATTGTCCCAGTTTTGGTTTGTTTAGTTTGCATTTTGATAAGTTATTTTACCTTTATCTTGTATTGTCCCAGTTTTGGTTTGTTTAGTTTGCAAGTTTTACATTTGAATACATATATTATTAAATCACTGATGATCTCAGATAATCACTTATACTCTCAAAAATAGAAAAAAAAACGTGCTGCGGATCAAGTTAGTCACTGATATGCTAAAATCATGCATTAGTAAGTTCACTGTTACACATTATGTTATGTATGGTACGGTTGCGCTAAAAAGTCATGTCCCAGCTGTCATTACGTTTGGCATGTTTTATAACTGTATTCATGTCGGTCCTGTATTGGCAACATTTTTCCGTCTGTGTACTCATACCTCATGCTTCCCAGTACCCTGGAAAGAAGCAAACATCCATCCAGTTCCTAAAAAAGGTGCCTCTTCAGATCCATCAAACTACAGACCAATAGCTATAACTTCCACTCTTGGCAAAGTTTTTGAAATTATATTAAATAATCACATAATTAAGCATCTGGAGAATAATAAATTAATCAGTGATAGGCAATATGGTTTTAGACGATGTCGATCAACTGCAGACATTCTTTGCCTTCTTACGCATCAAATCAACCAAGCTACAGACCAACATGGTGAAACACATACAATAGCACTGGATATATCAAAGGCTGATTGATAGAGTCTGGCATCAATCCTTATTGTCGAAGATGTCACACTACGGCCTTGCATCATTAGTTCCACTAATTTCTTCTTATCTTCATAACAGAAAAATACGTGTAATGGTAGATGGCCTTTATTCTCAATTTCACTCAATAAATGCTGGTGTTCCCCAGGGATCAGTTTTGGCCCCAACTCTGTTCCTCATTCATATCAATGATCTCATATCTACCACTCATAATCCAATACATTCCTACGCAGATGACTCAACACTCCACAGTTCCTTCACATTTACCAATTCTTTCACCCAACCCGATCTTATAAATTCAAAAATAAACACTGCAATTTCTCTGAACCAGGACCTTTCTAGAATTAATGAATGGGGACAAGAGAATCTAGTTTCCTTTAATGCACAGAAAACCAAGTACATTCAATTTTCTAACCGACAGAATCTCACTGACTCCCATATATTTTTTAATGATGTAAATATTCCCACTTCCCCTAGTATTGACATTCTCGGTGTAACATTAACTACTAACTTGAGCTGGACACATTATGTTAGAAACATTGCTAAGAATGCCTCTAAAAAACTGGGACTCCTGTACAGAGTTCGAGAATTCTTCACTGACGAGCAGTTGGCCGTAATATATAAAAGTCATGTGCGCTCTCAGATGGATTACTGTTCACCTCTGTGGGGTGGAAGTGGAGTGGTTGCATTGAGGCAGTTGGACAAAATTCAAAATAAAGCTATTAGATTAATCAATAACCCTGCAATCACACAGGACCTTCCTACATTAGCCATACGAAGAAACGTTGCATCCCTTGCATTATTCTACAGATATTTTCACAGCAATTGTTCCGAGGAACTTGCTTCAATTGTGCCGCCTCTCCACATCTTTCTCCGTAGAACTAGGGCAGCTGAGAGCGCCCATGAATTTACACTTTCTCCTCCACAATGCAGAACTTCTGCTTATCAGAATTCATTTATCCCCAGAGCTACTACTCTTTGGAATTCACTTCCCTCGAATTGCTTTCCACAAACTTACAATCAACAAATGTTTAAATCCAGTTGTTACAAACATTTTATGAATGGAGGATGCCTTTAGGCACATGGACCTTTTTTTTTATCTGTGTTTTTCCTTCCTCCGTTCATTGTCTCTTAAAAAAAAAAAAAAAAAAGATGTTGAATAGGGTGGGTAAGTGTTGGAATATGTTTGTATATCTCACTCGACATGAAGAAATGAAGCTTAGATATTGCTGAAAATAATTATTGATCAAAACATACTTGGTGCCGAGACATCACTTATAAGAATTCGTGGACCACCTATGTTTTTCTTGGTGTAATTATAACTATCTGGATTGATTTTTGGATGGATCTTGCTTTTCAATGAGTAGTACATATTGTTTTGTAGTTGATGTGTGGAAAACTAGAATCATAAATGGGTTTCCAGAGATACACTTCCACTATTAGAAATAGGTGTAGTGCACGAATATATAAGAGTAGGGTAGAGACTATGGCATCCGAGTGTACTATTGGCTATTGTAGAACCAATGTAGTAGACTATTACTATCTACCCATTATATACTTACACAAACACTAGTGATAGTAGTAATTAACCCTTTGAAGATTGTCACACGTTTTGACACTTTATTGTGGCTATCATTAGACGATTTTATAGTTTAAGAAGGATGTGTGAGAACTATAAGGGTAAAGGCTATCTCAGTCTACCCTCTGACTTCCACATTCCCTTCCTAAACTGAATAAAATCGTCTAATAAAATCCGGAAGACAGATCAGAAATGCGTATTGGATCTTGAAAGGGTTGAACTAAAATGCGTATTGGAACTTGAAAGGGTTGAACTAAAATATGTAGGTATTTGAGGTCGAGCGTAAACGTTGGTCTCGAGGTCCCCAGTATTGGTCGAACGTGTGTGCAGGAATAAGCCTAACGTTGGAAAGGACCAGGGATCGAGTCCTGAGAGCGGTGTGTGTGTGTGTGTGTGTGTGTGTGTGTGTGTGTGTGTGTGTGTGTGTGTGATATTATTCGTAGGACACTAGTGACCTTTTAGCTTCCCACAAGAACAGACCCTCAGACTTTCACAGGACCTCCCCCCCCCAGGAACCCCTCCAGTCCAAAGTATACACACACACACTAATATAAACTTTGTCCCAGTCCTTCTCACGGGAACTATTGTCAATCTTTGTCCAGCTGATAGTAAATAAAACTACTGTCTCTGCGTCATATACATACGAACACATATTATTAACAACATATTTCACTACAAAATCACAAAACACATATTATTAACAACATATTTCACTACAAAATCACAAAACACATATTATTAACAACATATTTCGTTACAAAATCTCTGTAATAACCGAGGAATCATGATGAGGACATGTCAATTTACCCTCTGAAAATAAACGGACTATAGTAGTGTCATTCTCACGGGAATTAGGAGTGGCAGTGGGTTACAAGGAAAAGTTTACCATCTCCCTATACATTACCACCCATTGACGATAGAGAGAATGAGAGAGAGATTTTTTTTTTTTTTTTTTTTTTTTTTTTTTTTTCCCCAACTTACTTCCTCTCGGGAGTGCATGTGTTTGTCTCAGTTACATCCGGCAAACACCCCTAACAAAATGTAGGAGACCGATAGGGATATATTCTGTATTTTTAACATCCTTCTTAACACCAATAACACCCCAAATATAATTAATGAAAGCGTGTGATTCTCCCAAGATTCGAACCTAGGATATCACATACAGAACTTACACGCTCTAACCAGACTGTAAATCATATGTACAGTCGGGGCTATTAATGCTGATACACTCATGTTTCGGAGGCTCCTTTAAATTTTCTTAAGTTTCATTACAGAGAGAGAGAGAGCAAAAAAGAGTGTGTGTGAGATAGACGGATGTGTGTATAATAATAATAATAATAATAAACGGTTTATTAAAGAATGGCAGCCTCATGAGCTGAAAATACACATTTTACAATTTAGTGGATGAACATGAGATGTACAGATATGAGGATGGTAAGCTTAGTTTACAAACAAAATAAATAAATACAATAATGATGCATGTGCAGAATACAAATTATCATAAAATAACCATGAGAGTAAGTGATATACAGTACATTTACACATTTATTAACTTACTCATATACAGAACATACGTATATACACGTACGTGCGCACATACATATACATACATATATAGGAACATAAGAACATGCAGTAAGTGTGCACATGTCCGTATACACAAACGCTCACGTATGCACACAGACATACATACATACAGAAACTGTTTTGGTAAACTTTGGAAACTGTGTGTGTGTGTGTGTGTGTGTGTGTGTGTGTGTGTGTGTGTGTGTGTGTGTGTGTGTGTTTCAGTATGTATGTGTTTGTGTATGTGTGTGTGTGTGTGTGATAGAGAGAGAGAGAGAGAGAGAGAGAGAGAGCAAAAAAGAGTGTGTGTGAGATAGACGGGTGTGTGTGTGTGTGTGTGTGTGTGTGTGTGTGTTTCAGTATGTATGTGTTTGTGTATGTGTGTGTGTGATAGAGAGAGAGAGAGAGAGTTAAAGTGAGAGAGAGAGAGAGAGCAAAAAAGAGTGTGTGTGTGTGTGTGTGTGTGTGTGTGTTTCAGTATGTATGTGTGTGTGTGATAGAGAGAGAGAGAGAGTTAAAGTTAAGAGAGAGAGAGAGAGAGAGAGAAATAGAGAGAAAGAAAGAATGAGAGTGAATGAGTAACGTATAAGAAGAGTGAGTGTGGGGGTGGTAGACTAAATTAAAATAGCCCCACCACCCCACCCCACACACCCTCA
>CM064574.1:4191632-4341632 GCA_032716605.1 Paralithodes platypus
AAAGAGCGAGTACAAAGGAATACAAAGGAAATCAAGCAACAACAGATTAGTGACCCTTCTAGGCTGCTTGCGAGAGAGAGAGAGAGAGAGTGTGTGTGAGTTAGAGATAATAAAGCCAGAAGTAGAGAGAGATTAAAGAGGGAGCGAGAGAAAGAACCCTGGTGGAGGTAGTAATTTCCGGGGGGCTCATTGCCCCCTCCGGCCCCCCATCCTGCACTTTAATTATGACATTGTTTCCCCTCCGACCTGGCGTGCGTTTTCTATTCATTTATCCTCCACCCAGACTGTTGTTTACCTGTGTCAACTCCCTAGTGAGGTCATTCCTTTGTTGGTGAAAATATTTTCGCTGTAAGTATAATCGTGGTACATTTTTCTATTTAAAAATGTACAAATTTAGCCTGCTGTCAAAAAAATGTAATACAACATAATATTGACACCTGGATGGGGAGACTGTTACATTCTTAAACAACAGTAGGCTGAATGGGACCGAATGGATAGAGAGTATGAGATAGAGAGAGAAAAAACGAGGTGGGCCCCTTTAAAGGGAAGTTTCTAGTTTGTTTCCTACTCCTCCAGCAATCTTAAAATTTCACCCCCTTGACCCCCTTTCAAAATAAATGTGTACATTTTTCGGTAGAAAAATGTCCCGGCCGAAGGCCGATTACTCTTAAATTACAGGCTCGCTATCGCTCGCCAGGATAAATTCGACACCTAAATGGCACGAAAGGTCTTAAAATTGACAGAATGGGGCGGAAATTCTTAAAAATCACCAAATAATGGGGCAAACGTCTTAAAATCTCAAAAGCAATGGGGCTAGACATGAGGGAGAAAGGGGTCAAGAAAAAAAAGTGTCCCTCAAGTGGAAATCTCCCCTTAACCCCTTCCGTACCGGCGACGTCTTTTATATTTTATTCTATTTATTCTAGGGTATAATTATATAGACGATTTCTGTATTTTATTCTAGCTACCGGTACCTTATATTCTAGCTACCGGTACCTTATATTCTAGCTACCGGTACCTTATATTCTAGCTACCGGTACCTTATATTCTAGCTACCGTACCTTATATTCTAGCTACCGGTACCTTATATTCTAGCTACCGGTACCTTATATTCTAGCTACCGGTACCTTATATTCTAGCTACCGGTACCTTATATTCTAGCTACCGGTACCTTATATTCTAGCTACCGGTACCTTATATTCTAGCTACCGGTACCTTATATTTAGACGATTTCTATATTTAAGTTGGCTGTATTTAGACTATTTTGTGCAGCTTAAGAAGGATCTGCGGTCAACAACAAATTAACAGCAACAGCACAACTGTTTATCAACATTTCCACCCCCCCCCCTCCACCACCACCACCAATAACAACTACACCACCACTAACAGCAACAACAACACTACCACCATCAACGCCAACATGACCACCACCACCTCCAACACCACCACCAATAACAACTACACCACCACTAACAGCAACAACAACACTACCACCATCAACGCCAACATGACCACCACCACCACCAATAACAACTACACCACCACTAACAGCAACAACAACACTACCACCATCAACGCCAACATGACCACCACCACCTCCACCACCACCACCATCAACATAACCACCACCACCACCTCCAACACCACCACCACCACCACCATCAACATAACCACCACCTCCAACACCAACAACAACAACCTGTACCTATACCACCATTAACAACATCAAGATCACCAGCACCAACAGCACCATCACCACCACCACCACCACCACCACCACCACCACCACCACCAACAACAACAACACCACCACTACCACCACCACCAACAACCACCACCACCACCAAAGTACACGGTGAAAAGTTTGTGCAGTATACGTATGTTTGTAGAATCCTCGTTGGCCTAGCCTTTGAGGGCTCTCTCTTTACTTTCTCTCGCTCTCTCATTAACTCTCTTTAGCATCTCTCTCTCTCTCTCTCTCTCTCTCTCTCTCTCTCTCTCTCTCTCTCTCTCTTGTCTTATCTCTCATCTGTCTTGTTCTCTCCTCTTTCTCTTTCTTTCTCTCTTTCGCTCTCTCATTAACTCTCTTTAGCATCATCCTTTCTCTCTCGATTTCATGTCTTATCTCTCATCTCTCTTGCTTGCTCGCTCTCTCTCTCTCTCTCTCTCTCTCTCTCTCTCTCTCTCTCTCTCTCTCTCTCTAATTCTCTCTCATCTCTCTAATTCTCTCCTCTCTCTTTCGCTCTCTCTCATTAACTCTCTTTAGCATCATCCTCTCTCTCTTTCATGTCTTATCTCTCTCTCTCTCTCTCTCTCTCTCTCTCTCTCTCTCTCTCTATCTCTCATATGTCTTATCCCACTCTTGTTCTCCTCTCTCTCTCTCTCTATGTCTTATCCCACTCTTGTTCTCCTCTCTCTCTCTCTCTCTCTCTCTCTCTCTCTCTCTCTCTCTCTCTCTCTCTCTCTCTCTCTCTCTCTCTTTCTCTTTCAGTCTCACACTCACTCTCTCTCAATCCACTTATGTTATCGTCCACTGTGTTACTGCCAAGAGAGAGAGAGAGAGATTATTGACTTATTCAGAAGGGGGGGGGGGGGAGACAGACCCCCCCTCCCCCTACCAAAGGTCCTGTTGGCTACTCTCCCAAAAATATTAATCCTACTTTTTTGTTTTCGTTCGGAGGCTTTGTTATGAATGTTTGTTCGTATGTGTGTTTGTATGAGTGTTTGTTCGTGTGTGTTTGTTTTTTTGTGTTTGTTTGTTTGTTCGTGTGTGTGTTTGTTTGGATGTATGTTTGTTCGAATGTGTCTTTGTTTGTGTTTGTTTGTGTGTGTGTTGTGTTTGCTTGGGCGTGTGTGTTTGGATGGGTGTTTTTTTAGATGTGTGTCTGTTTGGATGTGTGTTCTGTTTGGATGTTTGAGTGTGTGTTGGTTTGAGTGTGTGTGTTGGTTTGGGTGTGTGTTTTGGTTTGGGTGTGTGTTTTGGTTTGGGAGTGTGTGTTGGTTTGGGTGTGTGTTTTGTGCTTGGGTTTGAGTTTGGATGTGTGTGTGTGTATTTAGATGTGTGTACTGTTGTGCGTTTGGGTGTTTGCTTTGTTTTTTGTATATGTGTGTGTGTGTGTTCGAGTGTTTTTTGGACAAGCTATCCGTCTGTCTGTCTGCGTGGCTAGTAGTTTGTTTGAGTGGCATTAATAGTGGCATTGGGATTATACAATATATCTTTCTCTCAGATTATGTATTTGTCAGTGTGTGTGTGGGGAGGGGGGGGGGGGGGTGTCTGTCAGTGTGTGTACATGTGTGTGCATTTATCTGTGTATGTCAATGCGTGTCTGTGTCTTTCAGTATGTGTGTGTATGTCAGAATGTGTGTGTAGCCTATGTCAGTATATGTGTGTAAGTCAATATGTGTGTGTGTGTGTGTGTGTGTGTGTGTGTGTGTGTGTGTGTGTGTGTGTGTCAGTATTTGTGGGTGTGTATGTCAGTGTGTGTATGTCTCAGTATGTCGGTGTATGTCAGTATGTGTGTATGTCAGTGTGTGTGTTTGTCAGCGTCTGTCAGCCTGTCAGTTTGTTTTTGTTAGACTGTCCTGGTCTTTTTGGTTGTCTCGGAATATGTCATGCGTTTTCTTTCATCCCAGCGTGTGGTGGTTTTTACTGGTTATATAATAGTTGTCCCTCTTCTGTTTTTACTTGTACTAAAATAATCAAACACAGCCATGAATATATCGCTTAGAGTCTCTCCCAGGAATGCATCGCCAGGTTTTTGAGATACTAACTATTCCTTAGCATTCGTAGTCAGTTTATCCTCTTTCCTGTTGACCCAAGATATACAACCTAAAATTATCTCCCAGGAATGAATCGCCAGGTTTTTGAGATAGTAACAATTCCTTAACCCCTTCAGCACCATGCCGTCTTTCTACCTTTGATTCTGGCTTAAGGGGAGGTCTCCACTTGAGGGATTTTTTTTCTTGAACCCTTTCTCCCTCATGTTTAGCCCCATTGCTTTTGAGATTTTAAGACCTTCGCCCTAGTAGTTTGGATATTTTAAGACATTTTGCCACATTTCTGTCAATTTTAAGACCTTTCGTGCCGTTAAGGTGTCGATTTTTTCCTGGCGAGCGATAGCGAGCCTGTAATTTAGGAGCAACCGGCCTCTGGCCGGGACATTTTTCTACCGAAAAATGTACAAATTTATCTTGAAAGGGGGTCTAGGGGGTGTAATTTTAAGCTTGATGAAAAAGTAGGGAACAAACTAAATACCTCCCCTTAAGAAGCATTCTTGAGATAGTATTTAACCATTTGAAGCCTAGAGGTAGCTTAAACACTAAGGAAAATCATCTAATGGTAACCAAAATAGGATTACAATGATGCACTGGTGGTGAAGGGGTTAAAACTCGTGGTAACTCTCTCCTCTTGCCTGTTGACCAAGTACACAGCCAGGAATGCATCGCCAGGTTTTTGAGATACTAACTATTCCTTATAACTCGTAGCAACTCTTTCCTGTTGACCAAGTACACAGCCAGGAATGCATCGCCAGGTTTTTGAGGTACTAACTATTCCTTATAACTCGTAGTAACTGTAACTCTCCCCTCTTTCCTGTTGACCAAGGACACAGCCAGGAATGCATCGCCAGGTTTTTGAGATACTAACTATTCCTTATAACTCGTAGTAACTCTCCCCTCTTGCCTGTTGACCAAGTACACAGCCAGGAATGCATCGCCAGGTTTTTGAGATACTAACTATTCCTTATAACTCGTAGTAACTCTCCCCTCTTGCCTGTTGACCAAGGACACAGCCAGGAATGCATCGCCAGGTTTTTGAGGTACTAACTATTCCTTATAACTCGTAGTAACTCTCCCCTCTTGCCTGTTGACCAAGTACACAGCCAGGAATGCATCGCCAGGTTTTTGAGATACTAACTATTCCTTATAACTCGTGGTAACTCTCCCCTCTTTCCTGTTGACCAAGTACACAGCCAGGAATGCATCGCCAGGTTTTTGAGGTACTAACTATTCCTTATAACTCGTAGTAACTCTCCCCTCTTGCCTGTTGACCAAGTACACAGCCAGGAATACATCGCCAGGTTTTTGAGATACTAACTATTCCTTATAACTCGTGGTAACTCTCCCCTCTTGCCTGTTGACCAAGGACACAGCCAGGAATGATGAAATGTGGACAACGAACCTGAGGCTCTCTATCCAATGTCCACCACTGGCCCATATCAACCCCAACCAATTAAACAGCTGTCAGGGATCTGCCTTTGCTTAGGCCAATCGGCTTTCTGCAGACTCCCATTTTCTTATGTTCTTATGTTCTCATATCCATACCGACCCTAATCCAATATAATGTTAAGGGGAGGTTTTTAGTGTGTTTCCTAGACTTCCATCAAGCTTGAAATTACACCCCCTTGACCCCCTTTCAAGATAGATTTGTACATTTTTCGGTAGAAAAATGTCCCGGCCGAAGGCCGATTCCTCTTAAATTACAGGCTCGCTATCGCTCGCCAGGAAAAATCGACACCTAAATGGGACGAAAGGTCTTAAAAGTGACATAAATGGGGTGAAACTTCTTACAATCGCCAAACTAATGGGGCGAACGTCTTAAAACTTCAAAAGCAATGGGGCTAAACATAAGGGAGAAAGGGGTCCAGAAAAAAAATCCCTCAAGTGGAAATCTCCCCTTAACCCAACATATAACCCTTTAATAATTGACCGAGTGCTAGTTTCGGGCTATAAGAATACATATATTAGTAATAATAATAGTAACGATAATGTATGTATGTATGTATGTATGTATGTATGTACTGTATATACACAAGCACATACCCCATGACTCACAAACGGCTAGAGTAATCGATCTAATATTATCTACCATTTGGGAAAGATCAGCCAGGGAATGGGTGTGAAAATGTACAGCCCATTTGCTTTAGCCTTTTTTGAGTTACATAGGTAACGATTTCCGTAGTACATATTAGGAACAGGGCACAGCATATTACATTGATTAATTTATGTTCAGTTATAATCCATTCTATATTACAACTGAAATTTAGTAAATGTTTGCTGTCGTCTGTGTACGAACTAGAGTAAGATATGGAAAGAGAGAGAGAGAGAGAGAGAGAGAGAGAGAGAGAGAGAGAGAGAGAGAGAGAGAGAGAGAGAGAGAGAGATCCACATTACCTTCTAACTTCAATACCAATCCGTCTCGTCCTCCTCTTGTGAATCCATCTTTCCCTATTACTACGATTTATAGACCCTATATATCAGCTGTCTAGACCTTCACCATCTCAATCATATCTCCTGTCATAGACTTACTTTTCCCTCTCCCCCCCCCCCCCTCTCTCTCTCTCTTCTTATGACCCTAAACTAACTTTCTCTGTCTGTTACCCCTTACTTTTGAATCCATCTTTCCTTCCTCTTACAACCTTAAACTAACCTCTCTCTGTTTCCCCAGGGCGAGACTTATGGGTGATGGTAGTGTCATCACCATACCAACACATCGTAGGCTTTTGAATCCATCTTTCCTTCCTCTCACGGCCCTAAACTAACCTTCTCTGTCTGTTACCCCTTACCTTTGAATCTATCTTTCCTTCCTCTTATGACCCTAAACTAACCTTCCTTCTCTGTCTCCTCCCCAGGGCGAGACTTGTGGGTGATGGTGGTGTCATCACCTTATCAACACATCGTAGACCAAATGTGTACTCCCTTACTTTTCAATCCATCTTTCCTTCCTCTTACGACCCTAAAGTAACCTTCTCTCTCTATCTCCTCCCCAGGGCGAGACTTATGGGTGATGGTGGTGTCTTCATCACCTTATCAACACATCGTAGGTCAGCCCAACGTGAAGTATGTAGCCAACATGCACGGGAATGAAGCGGTGGGCAGGGAAATGTTGCTACACTTGATTGAGGTACGTGGCGGATCATTAGTATTACCATTAACCCTTAAAATACACTACTTTTGTGGTTGCGGGATTTTTGCGGGTACAGGGTATGGTAGCATTCAAGGAGACTACTGCAGGACTCTTCTTCTTGTTCTTCTTACCTCTGACCGGGTATAGGCTATCCTAGTGTTTACTAGCCTATACCCCTTTGAAAGGACATTAGCCTACCTAACCTAACAACCTTACCTAACCTATCCTAGTATTATAGGTGGGGGCTGCCGCCCCCACACCCCCGCTTTGACTTACATTTTTGGTGTATTTGTCTGTGAAGTGGGTATTTTTCAATGTGTTGATAACGAAAATCCTCCATGCGGATTATATGGAGAAAAATATGGCGAATCTATTGGTGCCTATTTTCCCTAATAAATTGTTTCTCATAACGTCGCACTAGTGTCCTTGAATATTATCCAGGGTATTACATAGAGAGTCTAAAGGACAATTATAAAGTCTATGCTTTTGTTTTTTTCTCCCCAGTACCTCGCCAAGAGTTACGAGACAGACGACTACGTGCGGTGGCTGCTGGACAACACCCGTCTCCACATAATGCCTTCCATGAACCCCGATGGCTTCGAGGTGGCCAGGCAGGGCACGTGTCAGGGAGGTCAGGGCAGGTAAGGTTATGAAGGGGGGGGGGGGGGGGGGGGGGGGGGTTCGAGGTGGCCAGGCAGGACAGGTGAGGTCAAGAGAGAGGGGGGGGTTTGGCTTCGAGGTCGCCAGGCAGAGCATATGTCAGGGCAGGTAAGGTCATGAATGGGGGGGGAGGGTTCGAGGTGGCCAGGCAGGGCACGTGTCAGGGAGGTCCGGGCAGGTAAGGTCATGAAGGGGGAGAGGGGGGCTTCGAGGTGGCCAGGCAGGGCACGTGTCAGGGAGGGCAGGGCAGGTAAGGTCAAAAAGGGGGGGGGGGGGAGAGTCGAGGTCGCCAGGCAGGGGGGGGGGAGGGGGGAGTCGAGGTCACCAGGCAGGGCACGTGTCAGGGCAGGTAAGGTTATGAAGGGAGGGGAGGGGGGCTTCGAGGTCGCCAGGCAGGGTATGTGTCAGGGAGGTCAAGTGTGGGGGGGGGGGGGGGGGGGTGGCTTCGCGGTCGCCAGGTAGGGCATTTGTCAGGGCAGGTAAGGTCAAAAAGGGGGTGTGGGTGGGGGCTTCAAGGTCGTCAGGGAGGTCAGGGCAGGTAAGGTCATGAAGCTTTAGGTTTGGGTCCAGCAAGGTAAGGTCGGGTTAGCCGAGGATGGGATAGGTTTGGGTTCAGCAAGGTTAAGTATGGGTATCTATCAGATATACTTCCTGTCCTTTAACCACTCCCCTCCCCTACACAACCCACATACTGGTACATCCTCCAACCCGAGAGCTGCCCCATTCCGGCTCCCTGAACTAAAACTAAAGTATTCCTCACCTTAAGTGTAGTTCCTCTGGCGACTAGTTCGACGTCTTGTAAGCCTTTCAGTATGAAGACGTTCAGGGTGTCAAACGAAAGCCCAGTCCATTATTTAGTCTTTATTATTGTGTATGGGTTATAGTTAAAAAAAAATCTTTGGAAGTGATGAAATGGCCAAAACAATGCTCTTTCACGGTAATTTTCATGTATTCCTTCTCACATTTGTTGAAGTCTTTTAACAAACTTTCCTCCAGTTTGGCACTCTGATGACGCTATTTGTATTTTATTTGGTCAACATCATAATGCTTGTAGTACGTGGGCGAGGTTCTACCACAATTAGGGGGGAGGGGGAGGGGGGGCTCCCGGCTCCCCTCAAACCATCTTGTATCCCACGCTGAATTTATAACCTAAACCACTCAAAAAAAAAAAACTAATTTAAAAATATCTGGAGGAAAAAAACATGAAAATAAGGGTACGAGCTATTTCCCTATATTTACCAACTACTACTACACGCTGGATTATCACATTCACTATAACGCACTATAATTGACCACTTGCGAGTTTCAGGCTATAAGGTAGTTTGAGTCTTTTGTATCGATAATTAGCAGTTACGAGCTAAAATAGGATTGTATTGTCTATATAAATACATAAAGCTCAACATATTTTCATCTATCACAAACCTACATAACTGCATTTTTGTTTAATATCTATTTACGGCTCTAACTTCCTTTAGCGAGGAAACTAAAACAAAAATATATGAATATATAAACAAAAAGACCCAACAAAATAACCACAGTTACCTTAAAGCCTGAAACTCGGCACTGGTCAATTTTAAAGCATCACTACTATTTCAATTTTAAAGCATCACTACTATTTCAATTTTAAAGCATCACTACTATTTCAATTTTAAAGCATCACTACTATTTCAATTTTAAAGCATCACTACTATTTCAATTTTAAAGCATCACTACTATTTCAATTTTAAAGCATCACTACTATTTCAATTTTAAAGCATCACTACTATTTCAATTTTAAAGCACTACTATTTCAATTTTAAAGCATCACTACTATTTCAATTTTAAAGCATCACTACTATTTCAATTTTAAAGCATCACTACTATTTCAATTTTAAAGCATCACTACTATTTCAATTTTAAAGCATCACTACTATTTCAATCAATGCCTGTAAAGCCTGTCAATCACTAAACCCTTGTTCATCAATCACTACTTGGAACACGGTGGACTCTTATTAACCCCTTGAGTACCAGCGACGAGGGTTATCGTTTATTCTAGCTATATTTAGACGATATTATGCAGCTACCCCTTGAGTACCAGCGACGAGGGTTATCGTTTATTCTAGCTATATTTAGACGATATTATGCAGCTACCCCTTGAGTACCAGCGACGAGGGTTATCGTTTATTCTAGCTATATTTAGACGATATTATGCAGCTACCCCTTGAGTACCAGCGACGAGGGTTATCGTTTATTCTAGCTATATTTAGACGATATTATGCAGCTACCCCTTGAGTACCAGCGACGAGGGTTATCGTTTATTCTAGCTATATTTAGACGATATTATGCAGCTACCCCTTGAGTACCAGCGACGAGGGTTATCGTTTATTCTAGCTATATTTAGACGATATTATGCAGCTACCCCTTGAGTACCAGCGACGAGGGTTATCGTTTATTCTAGCTATATTTAGACGATATTATGCAGCTACCCCTTGAGTACCAGCGACGAGGGTTATCGTTTATTCTAGCTATATTTAGGACGATATTATGCAGCTACCCCTTGAGTACCAGCGACGAGGGTTATCGTTTATTCTAGCTATATTTAGACGATATTATGCAGCTACCCCTTGAGTACCAGCGACGAGGGTTATCGTTATTCTAGCTATATTTAGACGATATTATGCAGCTACCCCTTGAGTACCAGCGACGAGGGTTATCGTTTATTCTAGCTATATTTAGACGATATTATGCAGCTTCCCTTGGAGTACCAGCGACGAGGGTTATCGTTTATTCTAGCTATATTTAGACGATATTATGCAGCTACCCCTTGAGTACCAGCGACGAGGGTTATCGTTTATTCTAGCTATATTTAGACGATATTATGCAGCTACCCCTTGAGTACCAGCGACGAGGGTTATCGTTTATTCTAGCTATATTTAGACGATATTATGCAGCTACCCCTTGAGTACCAGCGACGAGGGTTATCGTTTATTCTAGCTATATTTAGACGATATTATGCAGCTACCCCTTGAGTACCAGCGACGAGGGTTATCGTTTATTCTAGCTATATTTAGACGATATTATGCAGCTACCCCTTGAGTACCAGCGACGAGGGTTATCGTTTATTCTAGCTATATTTAGACGATATTATGCAGCTACCCCTTGAGTACCAGCGACGAGGGTTATCGTTTATTCTAGCTATATTTAGACGATATTATGCAGCTACCCCTTGAGTACCAGCGACGAGGTTATCGTTTATTCTAGCATATTTAGACGATATTATGCAGCTACCCCTTGAGTACCAGCGACGAGGGTTATCGTTTATTCTAGCTATATTTAGACGATATTATGCAGCTACCCCTTGAGTACCAGCGACGAGGGTTATCGTTTATTCTAGCTATATTTAGACGATATTATGCAGCTACCCCTTAAGTACCAGCGACGAGGGTAATCGTTTATTCTAGCTATATTTAGACGATATTATGCAGCTACCCCTTGAGTACCAGCGACGAGGGTAATCGTTTATTCTAGCTATATTTAGACGATATTATGCAGCTACCCCTTGAGTACCAGCGACGAGGGTTATCGTTTATTCTAGCTATATTTAGACGATATTATGCAGCTACCCCTTGAGTACCAGCGACGAGGGTTATCGTTTATTCTAGCTATATTTAGACGATATTATGCAGCTACCCCTTGAGTACCAGCGACGAGGGTTATCGTTTATTCTAGCTATATTTAGACGATATTATGCAGCTACCCCTTGAGTACCAGCGACGAGGGTTATCGTTTATTCTAGCTATATTTAGACGATATTATGCAGCTACCCCTTGAGTACCAGCGACGAGGGTTATCGTTTATTCTAGCTATATTTAGACGATATTATGCAGCTACCCCTTGAGTACCAGCGACGAGGGTTATCGTTTATTCTAGCTATATTTAGACGATATTATGCAGCTACCCCTTGAGTACCAGCGACGAGGGTTATCGTTTATTCTAGCTATATTTAGACGATATTATGCAGCTACCCCTTGAGTACCAGCGACGAGGGTTATCGTTTATTCTAGCTATATTTAGACGATATTATGCAGCTACCCCTTGAGTACCAGCGACGAGGGTTATCGTTTATTCTAGCTATATTTAGACGATATTATGCAGCTACCTCTTGAGTACCAGCGACGAGGGTAATCGTTTATTCTAGCTATATTTAGACGATATTATGCAGCTACCCCTTGAGTACCAGCGACGAGGGTAATCGTTTATTCTAGCTATATTTAGACGATATTATGCAGCTACCCCTTGAGTACCAGCGACGAGGGTTATCGTTTATTCTAGCTATATTTAGACGATATTATGCTTATGCAGCTACCCCTTGAGTACCAGCGACGAGGGTTATCGTTTATTCTAGCTATATTTAGACGATATTATGCAGCTACCCCTTGAGTACCAGCGACGAGGGTAATCGTTTATTCTAGCTATATTTAGACGATATTATGCAGCTACGGAAGGATCTGTGGTAGTTAAAAGGGTTGGTTGGGATAGTTTTAAGCCTTATTATTGCTAGAGGTCCTTCCTGATCTGAATAAAATGGTCTTATAGTTGCCAGAACACAACGAAATGGCCGTAGCCGGTATAGGAGGAGTCAAGGGTCGATTTTCACTTATAGGGGTGTTTTTTCTGGACCCCATGCTCCCTCATGATTATCCCCATTAGTTTTCAGATTTTAAGACGTTCGCCCCATTAGTTTGGCGTTTTTAAGACTTTTCGCCCCATGTCCTTATCAATTTTAAGACCTTTCGTGTCATTCTGGTGTCGATTTTTTCCCTGGCGCGCTAATTCACTGAAACAGACCAACTCCATAATTATGTCACACATCACTACACCGATCAAGGGACTGGGGTTCTCGAAAAGGGGCTCCAGTCCTGACGCTATTCTTGACTTACAGCGTGTTGGCTTAAAAATCCAGCAGAAGGGTTGATAGCCTCTAAAGTCCTATTTTAACTCGTTACACCGGTCACAACACACCACGTCTGCCACTCCACACAGTTCAGTCTAGAATGAGCTCAGGGGGGGGGGGGGGGGGGGGGGAGAGAGAGAGTCAGAAGCCACACAAATTAGTATACAACCCAGGTGAATTTTTTAACCTTTTCGGCCAAATTCTGAAGGTTTTGGGATAATATACTATATAGGAACGTATTATCTCGTCTGGGTCAGGTACAGTGAATCTTTGAACCTTTCTGGCTTTGGAGATAATTATATAGGAACGTATTATCTCGTTTGGGTCAGGTACAGTGAATCTTTGAACCTTTCTGGCTTTGGAGATAATTATATAGGAACGTATTATTTCGTTTGGGCGGCTATAGACTCTTTATGAGGATTTTACACTAGGCTTAATCCTTCTGTACCTGCGACGTCCTTTTATCTTTACTCTGGCTACTATTGGATGATTTTACTCTGTTTAAAAAGGGCCTCCAGTAATTAACACGGGAAAGACGCCGACTGGGCAAAGGTGACGTTACTCTTGAGGTTAGGCATAAAAAATGCCTTTCAAAACATCCCACTGGCACTCAAAACAAAGTAATATGTGATTAAGTGAGATAATTTCTCTCCATGCCTTCTATCATTCCTCCACATGTGTGGAGGAAACATCAGATGGACAGTATCTTATATTGGCACTGACAAATATACAATACCTGTTAAGTATTTTACACACATTTAGACACACACACACACACACATAATATATATATATATATATATATATATATATATATATATATATATATATATATATATATATATATATATATTAGTGTAGCCAGGGAGGATATATATTCGCCTATATAAACTCGACTTATCACCTTCTAACTTCACTTCTCCTTGATAATGATGGCTGCGCCCATTGAAACGTCGGAACCATTTGCAAACCTCCTTTACCAACTTCCTGAAAATACCAGAAAAACTATACGAAAAATTGAGAGTATCAATAAAAAACTCAATAATGCAAACTGTGCCTATTAATTTAATCTCACCTGCCTGAAAGAATATATATATATATATATATATATATATATATATATATTTTTTTTTTTTTTTTTTTTTTTTTTATAGTTCCATAATGCCGTCGGGATTCAATTTCTCGTTCGCCCCGACAGATACAACTCCCGAGGCTTCGACCTGAACCGCAACTTCCCGGATTACTTCAAGCAGAACAACAAGAGGAACCAACCCGAAGCCGAAGCCGTGAAGCAGTGGGTGTCCAAGATTCAGTTCGTCCTCTCTGCCAACCTCCACGGGGGGGCGCTGGTTGCCTCCTACCCTTTTGATAACTCACCCAATACTAGTAAGTTCAAGAGTTTGGGTCTACTTATTTGAAACAGGGTATAGTGGTGAGTGAGGCTGGGGAATTGAGATATGACGAAAGATGAAGAGAGAGGGAGGGAGGTGTGAGAGGGAGGGAGGTGAGAGAGAGAGAGAGAGAGAGAGAGGGAGACAGAGAGAGAGAGAGGTGTGAGAAGGAGAGAGAGAGAGAGAGAGAGAGAGAGAGAGAGAGAGAGAGATTAATGAGTTAGAATAGGACTTCAGAGGCTATCGAACCTTCTGGATTATTAAACCAGCACACTGTAAGTCAAGTATATTTTCAGGACTGGAGCCCCTTTTCGAGAACCCCAGTCCCTTATCAGTTCGGTGTATGGCCAACTAAAATTTATAAATAATTAGGAAAAGCGTATACTAAGTCCAGGTGTACTCGAGTTAAGTGAGGCTGGGGAATTAGAAAGAGAGTACAAAGGAAGTCAAGCAACAACAGGTTTAGCGACCCTTCGAGGTTTCTTGCCCTCTAAACCTTCATACAAACAACAAGCAGATATATATTCACATTAATCACTTCTCTCATGTCAGCCACCTAAACCCCCATCATGACGACCGACGTGTCATCCGAAGTTAGAGATAATTCCCCACAGACCCTGACTATGCACCTTTCTTGGTTGTACAGGCTATATAGGTAATCTACAGCCTTGTTTATTTGACTAACATAATATTACTAGAACCATACCGATTGTAATTTTTTTTTTTTTTTTTTTTTGGCTAAGGGAGACGGAAGGCAAAACTGCCTGTGACGAGTGCCTCCCCAGAGTTGAAAGAGTGACAGGGCCAAAATCAAGGAATGTTCGAGCCAAAATGCCTTGACACATGGAGTTAGAAGCAATTAATGTCATAGGAAGAGGGAAAGATGGATTTAGGAAGAGAGTTCCAGAGCTCAGCTGTTGAATAGAAGAAAAATTGGGAGTATCGTTTCACTCTTGGGCTGGAGAGTTGCACAGAGTATGAGTGGGATTGTGTTGCAAGACGGGTGCTACGTGCTCTACGTACAGGAGGTGGTATACACTGAGAGAGCTCTGAGGAACACTTTTGTAATAGCGATAGAATAGCGAGAGAGATGCAACATTGCGGCGAAGAGAGAGACTGCAGAGAATTGGTGAGTATAATACATTGCCTAGTTATATATAGTAGATAATTTACAACATAATTTATTTGGCTATAAGGATTTTAGTTATGGTCTTACTATATAATGTAATTGCCGAATTATTATGAGTTATACAGAGCATATTGTTATTGCACCTTATAATTAATGTATAATTTATTATGCCTTATAATTAATGTACAATTTATTATGGAGCTTTACTTAATCTTCTAACCAATCTGGAACCTATACTAATTCTCCTTAATTTTCTCCGGTGAAGTTAGCGACTGCGACTTGAAGCCTCTGTGTGCAGGTATTTCCACCTCTTAAATTCACAGCCAGGCAATTTTTCAGTCACTCGTGTTTCGGGTTGGAATACAATAAAACCACAATTCTGACGCCACGTACATTTAATTTTAATCCTCTCCGACATATGACGCGATTTTGAGCCTATTGGGGATACTTTAAAGCCTTTGTTACAATCAGGGGTATTTAGAAACCTTTAGTTTAGTTACTTCAACCTCTGCAGTTGTCTTTGAGTTAGCTGTGGGCAGAAAACTAATTTTGGAGAGGTAATTATAAGAGTGAGAGAACTTATTTCTTATGCTAATCTGGCAACCTCTGCGTCATATGTGCGTGAAAGGGATAAGAAGTTGGCCTACAATTTATATCACTATACCCTGTTTTTGTCCAGCTGACGGTAAATTGCTATGTCTTCAACTCGATTATTCCGCTATTATGCAGATTTAGTAGCTATATTTACTGTTAATAATGAAAACTTAGCACTAATATGAAGTTGAGACGTTTTAGATCAAGATTTTTCCATTGATTATCGAGAAATCAGCAGGTAAAGGATTCAATTTAACGTCAGCTGAAATAAAACCGAGCATAGAAAGTTACGTGGCCACTCAGTGCATTGTATATGATAATGTGTACAGTATATTAATTTATTTATATAAATATATCTAAATTTATTTAATTATATTTCTTTACCGTTTGACTACTTCATTTAAAAAATAGGTCTAAAAGCCTCCTAGTTACTGAGTACTGCCAATATTACTCGTCAGTCACACGTACCCAGCACTTTACGAGGGTTTGGGATTAGGTTACCGGTTTAGACTTTATATCGGTTTTTCGGGCCTGTATTCCTAGACAAACTCCATCATTGTTGGCGAGGCGCAGTCATGGTGGTCATTAATTTAGTTTTGCCGTATTGATAGCCAGGCAATATGATACGGTACGCTAGTTGTTGTAATTGCATTGAGAGGTACTAGAACAGTATTCTTCTTCTTCTTTCGGCTGTTCCTCTTAACCCCTTCTGTACCGCGACGTCCTTTTCACTTTATTCTGGCTACTATTAGACAAATTTATTAAGCTTAGGAAGGACGGTTACCAATTAAAAGGCTACAGACTATCTCAATCTATCCTTTTAGCTACCAAATATCCTTCCCCAGCTGCACAAAATTGTCTAAATGTAGCTAAAATAAAGCAAAAAGACGTCGTCGGCACGGAAGGGGTCGCCACAGCGGTTCACTCGTCTCCAATAGCTGGTAGACATTACTATTATTATATCATTTTAATCATAGCATCGCTAATATCACTAATTGCAAGAACTGCGACCTGAAACATGGTCAAGTATCCGCAAACTCGGTCGATGAAATATTATAAAAAAAACTGATGTCTTAGAACTTGTAATGACCAACCCGAAAGACAGTGACTTAAAAATAATTGATTGTTATGACTGTCTTGTCCCTTCCCTATAGAAAAAAACAAAACCAGCGCAGCATTAGGCCTACTTTATTAATTTGCAAGCGTTGACTTTATTAAATTGTATATAGATTGTTATTCTAACTATATCCCTTGGCACTCAGTATGTCCCTTAGCACTGCTAGTTTTGCTCGTATTGAAATGATATAGTACAGTTTATAATAGATTTTGATACCACCTGCATGTGTATTTTGAAAAGCAAGCACTCCCCCCCCCCCCCCCCACAACAGATTAATTACATCATATTAAATTACAGAAGATAGGAGTTAAGTAGTTTAGTTTGTTATTCAGTTAATAAATTAGTCAGTCAGTATATTTAATCAGTAGGAGTTGTTGTTAATTAATCATATTATATTAATTAAACAAATCAATAATTATCTAAGAATAAAGAACAATTATAGTATTGTCGTCTACAAAAAAAGCCTATGTTGTTGTTGTTGTTGTTGTTCCCTAAGCTGCCTGGCCGAACAGCCCCGAGTCCCTGAGGAAGGCCATGGCCACGAGTTAAGTAGGAGTTAAGTAGTTTAGTTTTTTATTCAGTTAATATATTAGTCAGTTAGTATACTTAATCAGTATAGTCCTCCCAAACTCCCAAAATGATTATAAAATATGTAGAGATGTCACTACTGCGTTGTAGTTCAGGATTCCTCTCTGCATCCATCACCAGGGTTCCACTTTTGGTTAAACAAGGCTTACACATGCACTCACGTCTGTCATGTATGCATGTATTTAAAGGCCCATCCACTCTAGTTTCTTGTGTCCAGGAAACATTGGACACTGTTCGTTGAACTGCCAACACCCAACACAAAGTCGTGTATGTGTCCACTGTTAGTTGAGTACCGGGTACTTAAGTGTTTGCTCATGAGCGATTTGCTAGACAGTGTTCGATGACTTATCCAACTAGTTTTCTGGTACTACTTACTGCCAACAGTCAAATAATGCTGTATATACCTACTCAGTGCAGTGCCAGCCACTCTTCTGTGATAGTGGCTAATGTCCATTTATGCAGAAGTTATATCTACGAGAACCATCGCTCCAATACTATCAGGCGTGCTGCTGAAAATAGTGTCAATGCGAACTCAACACTGGACACAGAGAACATGGACAGTGTCCGTTGTTTCCTGGACTCAAAACACTTATGTGGACGGGCCTTTATCGTATAGAAATTTTGCCTAGGTGATATTCACATTCACGACATTCCATACCAGGGATAGCTGAAACAATGACAACATCTATCTTGCATCTTTAATTTACTTTATCAAAGCCCTTTTTCTCATCTGGTATGCTTTGAAAACCACATAGTAGTATGAAGAACGTTCTTCGTAATACTGCATAACATTTTGCTAAACGCTGAATCTCCCATTTTCAGAAATAAATATGCAAATGCTTAATAATGTAAGAAAATTATCCGTAAAGTGTTTGTAATCTAAAAGGTTGATGATATATGTAATGGGTAATAATTATACATTTCTCAAATATAGAAGTTCAAGTTTGTATAGACATGTACACAATTATAAATAGAAAATAATTTGAAATATGTATGTATGATAATGTTTCAAGGTCCAGAAGTTTGTGTTTGTTTGTTTTTCAAGCTGTAAATAAGCTTGAGTTGATTAGCGGAGCACTTGACTAGCATAAGGAGGTACTCAAAGTGTTCAGGTTTAAGTTAGAGCTTCAGCCATTGCGAATATCTTACTTCAGAAATAGCGTCTTGGGTAATTGTCGGTACATTCTCGGACTGAATAGAATTTCTGTATTGCTTCCCTACTTGGTATTTACATTTCAAAGAAGTATTAGATCACTTTAAGGGCTCTATACTGTATAGGTTAATTTAGTTTCTTCGTCTGTACACTTCAAGATCCAGTGATACGTAAGTGCACCTGTAGTACTGCAAGATTCTTTTTTACCTTGCGTTTCCTTCTCGCGCCCCGAACAGCCCTGGACTGGTCTCTGCTCCTGCAAATTTTGAACGAGACGGAGAACAAGGGTGGTAGGGAGGAGGAGCAGGATGTGGCGCGGGGTGAGTCGAGGCGGATTACATGAGCGTTATTTTCAGCAACCTTCCATTGTATTGATAACTTTATCCTGGCAGCAGACTCGCGATCAATAACTTTATTTTGATGACAAAATTTTATGATAAAGAACTTTATTTTGATGACAACATTTTACGATGAACTTTTTTGTGACAACATTTCAGGGGTGTTTTTTGCATTAGTGTTGGCAATTAAATTGATAGATATTTATAGTTGGTTGAAATATAAATCTCTGGGGTGTTTTTGCATTAATGCTTGCAATTAAATTGGCGATAGATTATTATAGCTGGTTGAAATATAAATCTTGTCAAATTTGAATACAGAAGCTTCCAGATCAGAGTTGTTGAGAGAAGTTGCTGAAAGAACACTCCTGTAACGGCCTTCAGTGTGGTCGGGCCTCGCGTGTCGTCCTTAACACACAAGCGCTATGTTCTACCACTCAAACAGATAACCAAATTGGGCTTTAGTTTATTTAGCTTACAAAACATATACACTTATGAATTCGGAAGTTAGCACCAAAAATATTCTCATACAACTTACAATAAAACAAATATTCAAGGAGAGATAGCAAGCTTTAAAAGTCATTACATCGCTAACATTCCAATACAACCATGTAATGCTATGGCTGGATATGTTTTTGGGTAGAATAATAATGTAAAACTTGCAAACTAAACAAATCAAAACAAGGACGAGACAATATTCAGGCAAAATAACTAATCAAAATCACTATGTGGAAAGCAAGAGTTTGTGTGCTGGTATTACCATTTGTAATGAGTTTGTCAGAAGTGGGTAAGACATTTAGTTCCCATTTATACCATGCACAGACAGATACAGATATCCCCTCACAGAATATAAGCCCAGAACCCAACCTATTACAATTAACATGTAAAACTTGCAAAATAAACAAACCAAAACTGGGACAAGACAATATAATGAAAAAAAAAAAAATCAAAATCACTACAGTATGTGGAAATAACTCTTTAGCAAAATATAATTATGAAATCAATAGTCAGTGTTATTATGCATGTCACGGATCAGAGATATTTTACCTTACCTGATCTCATAACTAGGCCTAACCTAAAATATATTATACCTTACCTGAACCCAAAACCTGTAACCCAAGCTATGCAACTCGATTTTGGTGATCTGTTTGAGTTGTGAAAAGGCGTAATTTTCGTTGCTGCACTGTGATTGGTCGGGGCGTGTGTTTGTGAAATTGTGTGCGTTTATGATTTTGTGTGTGTTGCTTTGAGAATTAAAGTAAATGTATTTGCTTTGTCGATGAATTCCCAAGTTATAAGAGGACAAATATGATATACACGATGCTACTTTTGTTCCTATGAAATTTGTGATGATAGGTGATTTGAAATTGGACAAAATAAAATGACAAAGCTGTGTTAGCTATTGTATATAATTTAACATCGTCTCCGTGGAGTGCCACATGTATTGTTGATTTCATTAATTGAGTTTAGAAGTAAGGTGAAGTTGGTTGGTGGAAAAAACATAATAATACATATGGAAAGAATCTATAATACGAGGTTAACTCAACTAAAGGCTAACTAACATTGTTCGGCGGTAAACAATACTGGCTAATAACTGCTAAACACTATTAACCCTTTGAGGATTATGACGTATTTTGACCGTTTATTATGGTTATCATTAGGCGATTTTATTCAGTTTTGGAATAGCCTCTAGCAGTCACAGAGGTAAAAACTATCTCATTCATAAGAACATAAGAAAACAGGAGTCTGCAGAGAGCCGCTTGGCCCACACACGGTCGATCCTTTTCACACCCAACCTATCTCGTCAACATCCCTCCGACTCCCACAATTCCTTCCTAAACTGAATATAATCGTCTAATGATAGCCAGAATGTCAAAATTCATCATAATCCTCATAGGGTTAAGGTAAGTCTACACTGCATGACATTTTCTGCTTATATTCTTAGCGGCATGCACGAAATATCACAGTTGAGAGATACTTAGAGATTGCTTTATCTTTATTATTTTACTTGAAAGATAGTTACAAATTGCATGGTATTTCTATTTTCCACTTATTTTGTTAACGTACACTCGGTCCAAAAAGTATCTGCACCCCTATGCTGATCATCTGGTGTGTACAGCTCGGTAGGGTTGGCACCTCAGCCTGCAACTATATCCATGTGTCAGAGAATAGTTGCAGGCTGAGGTGCTAAACCTATCAAGCTATACACACCAGATGATCAGGGTAGGGGTGCAGATACTTTTTGGACCGAGTGTACATTGCATGATATATAATTTTTTATTTCAAAGGTAGTTGTTGATTGCCTGGTGTTTAATGGAATACTATATTGATTGCAAGATTAACTTACATTTTTTATGTTCTTACTGCATGGCTGTTTGTATATCAATGAATATCCGCTTGGGTTTGATGTTGGCAATTGTCGAATGTTTGACTTATCAATCTTATTTTGCATGAACATTCTTTAATTACTTACATTATTATTAATTATTTTAGCATAGTAATTATGCACGTGATATTTAACTATCCTTTTATACTACGCCTCACCTATTTATTAGCTAAATATTAACTAAATTATAAGTAACTAATCAATTCTAACTTCTTAATTACTAATGATAATCTAAATTACAGGTATTAACATAACTTAATATAATTCTATATGTTAAATCGATGCAGTATTGTAGCTTATTCTACTTATTTCAAAATGTAATTGCAAGTATAACCATTATTTTTAAATCTTTGCATTACACGTGTGTATTATGATGTAAATAATGTAAGGGGAAAAGCGGTTCTTGGCTAATGTTTTTTATTTGTTTGATGTTTAAATGGAAAATACATTTGTTCACACTTGTATTCAGTTTTGTGTATATCATAGTTTTTGTTTTTTCTTTAAAAAGATAGTGATTGGATCATTGGAGGTAGCTTGTAAATTTGTGGAAAGGAACTTCAAGGAAGTTAATTCCAGAGAGTATTAGTTCTGGGGATAAATGAATTATGATAAACGGAAGTTCTACATTGTGGAGGAGAGAGTGTGAATGCATGGTCATTGCCAGCTGCCCTAGTAATGCGGGGAAAGATGCGGAAAGGTGGCACAATTAAAGCAAGTTCTGTAGAATAATGCAAGGGATGCAACATATCTTTGTATAAATATTGGAGCGTTATTGGTTAATCTAATAGCTCTATTTTTGGATTTTGTCCAACTGGGCCCTGGGCCCTGGACTACCCCACCATTGGCCCCACAAGGAGTTAGGGGGGGGGGGGGGGGGGGGTGTATTGGGCATTGGGTGGCGGGCAATGCAAATATTCATTATGTGCAATCTTTATTCCTCTTTAAGTTTTTGTTGAAAAGTGTTAATATACATTTTGGGGGGGGGGGTGGCGGGCAATGCAAATATTCAGGGGGGGGGGGGGGGGGGGGGGGGGAGGAGGGTGTGTGTATTGGGCATTGGGTGGCGGGCAATGCAAATATTCAGTATGTGCAATCTTTATTCCTCTTTAAGTTTTTGTTGAAAAGTGTTAATACACATTTTGCCTTTACATCCCTTCGCCAGTCATGTTTTTACCTTTCTCAGTGATCTCTACTATTACTGAAGGATGTCTTATGTCTTATAGTCTATTACTGAAGGGTGTCTTATGTCTTATAGTCTATTCATTATGCTAAGTCTAGAAATCTTGACCCCCTACTTCTCATAACTTTAAGAGGACTTGAACAATCAGGCGACGATTTCTAACATTTTGGAAGAGTCGAGCATTAAATAGGTGTGGACACTTAGAGACCGATTGTTCCAGTCCTCCCTGAGTTACAAGATGCTAAGGGTCATAGTTTTTAGCCTCGTCATACTGATTAGACTATAGTTGCTTAGTGTGTCAGTAAGAAAGATGGTCTAGCTTCTCATATGACGAATAGACTTTGAAAGCCTAAGGGATTTTTATCAATGTACAGGAATGTCAGGAACCAGCCAGCAATCCTTCGATACTCCTGGCTAAGATATCCTAGCTACTGCATTATACTCACCTCTTTGTGGGATAAGGCCAGGGAGTTAATTTTATGTATCTAATTACACGTTGTTCATATTTTGTTTAGAGTAACCATTTTAGTAGCGAAGGTTTATAAATCCACATATTCATCCATATCCTATTGTCAACTTTTCTATATTAACTGTATTGTCACTAATCCCCACTCCTCCTCCTCCTGCTCGTTCCGTGCGCAGTCTTCCAGCAGTTCACCTCCACCCCGTCCCTGACCCCCGACGAGGACGTGTTCAACCACGTGGCCAGCGTGTTCTCCTTCAGCCACGCCACCATGCACCTTGGCCTACCTTGTAAAGCCGGGGCGCCAACCTTCACTAATGGTACTACTAATGGGGCCGCTTGGTACCCACTCACAGGTAAGGTTCAAGTACAGTCACCGCAGGTAGTAGTATCACCACACTCAAACATATAAGGTCACTCAATTGAAATGCTCACTGCTTCCTATTGTGTACGAATCAGGTTATTATCACTTGAGACAATACACAGGAGTTCATCGAAGACATCCAAAACCTTGAATTGGCCATCAAGGCATTCCAAGAACAATCGGTAGAAATGGTAAGGCTTTTGGATGGTCCTAGCAAGATTTTAAATGGTCACATTGGCCAATTTACTGTATACCCATTATACTCTGTTCATTATAGGTAGCAAACATCCCAACCCCAGCCTCTCATAACTCAAAACCGATCTCAGTAATCGAGCCTGTTATTTAAGAGGAATAGGCCTTTGGGGACATTTTTCTACCTAAAAATGTATAAATTAACTCGATAGGAGGTCTTTGGGGTGTTGTCTTTAAATTTGATGGAGGTCTAGGGAGCAAAGTAAAAGTCTCCCCTTATAATGAAGTCGTTTTTCCTCCCCCCCCCCCCCCCCCCCCCCCCCCCTCTCTCCTCCCTCTCTCTCTCTCTCTCTCTCTCTCTCCCCTCTCGCTCCCCCCCCCCACTCCTCTCTCTCTCTCTCCTCTCTCTCTTCTCTCTCTCTCTCTCTCTCTCTCTCTCTCTCTCTCTCTCTCTCTCTCTCTCTCTCTCTCTCTCTCTCTCTCTCTCTCTCTCTCTCTCTCTCTCTCTCTCTCTCATGAATAAAGCTGGTATAGTCTCTCTCCCCCCCCCCCCCCCCCCCCCTTGGTATTTTGTTGGCAAGGAGGGCCGGTAAATAAAAGTGGGGGGGAGACAGGGCCGGAATTTTAAGTTGGTTCAAGAAGATACCCGGCCCCCGACCACACACAGAGCGGGGTTTCTGGGTGTATACTTTTTTTTTTTTTTTTTTTTTTATAAGGTTGCTCGGGTTATCTGGTCTTGCTGCCATTGTATATTTTTCTCCAGTCTAGGTTAGGGAGGGAGGGGAGAGAGGGAGAGGGAGGGGGAGGGTGAGGGGGAGGGGGAGGGAGGAAGGAAGGAGAGAGAGAGAGTGAATACGTTTTATCTTTTCGCTACTTTTATATTTTTCTAAAACGATTTTATCTAACCCTACAATTTCCGACATTAGGTATATTATAATAATAGGCCTATAAGACATTGAAATTAATGAAGCAAATAGTATAATGTCATTATTTGTAATTCATTCTTTTTATCTACCTCTCAATTCAAACCTCAGTACATTATGGCTGAAACCATGCAGATGCAAACAATATACTGCAATATAATTTTGTGAAAACTGCAATGAACATGACAGGACCAAGATGTACAATATAAAGGATTTATATACATAATATTGCTGAAAAAATACTACTAACACAAATATACACTTATAAAATTGACCTCCAAGTTTGCCATTTAGGTATGTTCCCCTTCAAATTTTATACTACTATTAGATTTTCTCTTATTGATCAGCTGATGGCTAACAACCTTCCCTTTTAATCATGTCAGGAGGCTTTCATTTAAATTAATGTTGTATGTGTTTAATATATGTTAACATTAATTATTCATTGCAATTACCAATCCACCGACTTTTCTTATAATCACAAGAATTTAAATTGTTTTCCGAACTACTGAAGAATGTAACACCACAGTATATATGTAGTTGTTACTGTTCTATGGATTCCCTTTCCATATTATAGGGGTGGCTATCTAGTTTCCTACCCCAGCTTCTGGCAGTTCTCCAACAAATTAAGGTACACCCGTTCTTAACATTAATCCTCCATTACAAACCCCAAAGCACTTGAATAAATTAATGAAAGCATATGAGCCTCCCGGGATTCGAACTCGGGACACCACACCCAGAACATAAGCATCTAAACCATTACGCCACCAACACACATACACAAGGTGCCTTCCTGCCCTTCAACCTTGCTACAGCTAAGGGAGGGCAGCTATGCCCTGTGCAAAACTTATGACAACGGAAATCTGAGAGAGCAGATTGGCCCACACATGGCAGAGATTAAGTTGCTCCCCCACCAATGGAGCTGACAAAGGCACATTAGCAGTTCTGGAGATCACAGCTATATCCAGGCTGGTGTGTATTCAGGAGTAAGATTTCGATGCTGGAGGCTGTATTAAAGTCTTAAGGCCAACTGAAAGCTAGTGCCTTCACACATTCTCTGCACATATCTTGCCACCTCAGAGCCTCCCTTGGATGTAGTTCTTTGTAACAGAAAACAAGATAAACGCCGAATGACAAACAAGATGACAACCCATGATACAATATTACAAGACATTGATTTCTACCCTTCCAACCATTCTATACCAATGCATCTATCCTTTTTTCTATTTATGTATCTGTATTTCTACCCTTCCAACCATTCTATACCAATGCATCTATCCTTTTTTCTATTTATGTATCTGTATTTCTACCCTTCCAACCATTCTATACCAATGCATCTATCCTTTTTCTATTTATGTATCTGTATTTGTATGACTTGTGTTTCTCATTCCTACCATGTAGACCCCACTTCTGTTCTGCATCGATCTAACATAAATCTTTGATATTATTGCAGGAGGGATGCAGGATTATAACTACGTGTGGCACGGGTGTATGGACATCACTATAGAGATGTCCTGCTGCAAGTACCCCATGGCATCACAGCTCTCAAAGTTCTGGCAGGACAACCAAAAAGTCAGTCCCACATGTCAATGACATTCTGAATAGCTCGACATAGGCTACATATCACTGTATTACTGATCTATATTATAATTTAAAGGAAAGATGTAAAACAAAATCCATAACTTTGACTACTGGTTGATAAACTCTATACTACATCCACTTCAATCTTGGGTTTTGAGCCAAGAATATGTTGTATCAGCACTTGATACTTTGGTAGATTGATACTGTATGTGATTGGTTAATGTAATTTATAGCTCTTTTTTTACTTTTTTATTACCTATGTTACCTATAAGAAAATAGATGTATGTATTTTTTTGTTTTTATTTACTGTCCCATTTCCCATTTTTTTTTTTTTTTTTTTCCCTGGGGGTAAATAAATACAAATATATAAATAAATGTATAAATAAATAAAACCTCCACTAGCATTTCCCAAGTTTTAGCTAAACTGGTACCCTGACAGGCCTTGGTGCGCTACATGGGTGAGGTGCATCGCGGAGTGAGAGGGTTTGTGAAGGATGACGTGGGCCGACCCGTGGAAGGAGCCTCCATGAAGATCAGAGGCCGCGATGTTGGCTTCCAGACCACCAAGTATGGGGAGTACTGGCGGATCCTCTTGCCTGGACGATACACTATTGAGGTTTGTGTATAGAGTCACAAATATATGAGGTTTATGTATGAGAAAGCGAGAGAATGACTAAGAGGGTGTACGAGAGCGAGGTGGAAAGACAGAGAGGGAGAGGTGCACCGAAGGAGAGGTGGAAGGATGAAGTGAGGAAGTATATGTATGAAGGCGGTGCTGGTTGGGAGGAGGGGCGTTGACTGAATGGGGACAGAGATGCATGGGGGCGGTTTGTTCGTGGCCACTCCTTCGGGGATCACGGCATCAGGCAATAGATAGATAGATGTATGAGATCACAGTTATAGAAGATTTATTTTCAAAGTCACAGATATATGCCTGTGTGTGTGTGTGTGCATTATTTATTTATTGACTATGTGACTAGTTCTGTAATCATAAAATGCAGTTGGTGCAACGATTAATAAGGTTTCTAAATTTTCTATCAGTCATGACCACAAATAATATTGTAAATATGGAAATTGGATCAAAACTCTTAAATTAAAATGTAAATCAGGAACCTCACATGATATAGACAAAAGAACTTATCAAAATCACTATGTGGAAGTAATGACTTAGCAAAATAAAAACATTGAAATAATAAAAACAAAAAAATAAAAAAAGTACCGGGTATTAAAATTATAAGTTTGAGTGGGTCGTTAAGTGTCTGTTGTGTTTCTCAGGTGTACGCGGCCGGCCACGACCCAGCCGAGGAAGAGTTCAGTATCGTGGAGTCCAACCCAACGCTACTCAACGTTACTCTTAGGCGATCTCCCGTGAGTTAACACACACCCACACTCTCTCTCCCTCTCTCATTGATACAACTAAATCCCTCTCTCTCTCTATCTCTCTCTTCCTCATACAAATAATTATCCCATGAGTTAACCTATCATGACACAATTTCTCTCTCCCTTTTTTTCTCACTGATGAAACTCTCTCTCACTCATTTCTTTTCTTTATGTTATTTTCTATTTAGTGTTTTTGTATGTTCTGATAAATAATGGGTAATTTGCACATTCACACTCTTAGGTGAGATGAGCACTAAATTCAAGACTAATACCACTTACCTCCTTGCCGAATAGTTAAACATTTCTGCTGCGTAAGTGGTAATCCGCACTTAGTCTATTTTGGACACAAGCCTTATTAGTCCTTCTTTTCTATTGCTCTACTAACGGGCTATTAAGTAACACCACTCCTGTAGATCTGTAAAAATAGTTTAAGAGCTAGATACTGTAGATTAGAATATTACTCCAAATTAACGTTACTAGAGAGCAGTGATTAAGTATTTAAGATTATTGTTAAGGCTCTGTCTCGAGTCGGCCACCCCCAATAGAAAAATAAATAAAAATAAATAAATATATAAATAAATAAATAAAATAACAATGGGGTATGTGGCAGAGTAGATAGATAGATAGATAGATATATAGATAGATAGATATATAGATAGATAGATAGTTAATGTTGTGTGATATACATTAAAATAGAAGGGACTATTACTAGCCAAATTCTTCTAGAGGTAATGTTTGTGAGAAGGGGCTTTTATGCTAGTGAATATTTTGTTCAAATTATGTACTTAATGGATAGAAACAAGACTTGGGAGCCCATGTGGTCAACCTTATCCCATTTAGTATATAGAAATGCATTCTATTATTTTATTCTGGCTATCATTAGACGATTTTTGCAGTTTAGGAAGGACTTAACCCCTACTGTACCAGAGGGTATTACCATAAAGGTACCCTCCAGTACCAGGCAATGTGGCCAAAATGGCTTCAGAGTCAAGAGAGATCACCCTTCCACCTCAAAAGTTAGAGGAATACTGAGCTAGCTAGGCTGTGGGAGCTTGGATATAAGCTGAGAAGTGTTGCCAATGCCTCAAAGCACTGCGAGTCATGGTACCAGGTACCGCTTGATACGGTCAGTTACAAGGACCGCATATTACTGACGGCTATCTTCCGTCGCTGGTACTGACGGCTGTATACCATCGCTGGTACAGTAAGGGTTAAGGAATCTAATGGGTAAACACCAATTCAGTAGTGCCTCTGACTCCCATGCCTCCTTCAAAAGCTGAATATCCATCAGTCACATGGTTCGGACAAAATGTTTGCAATTGTTCAGGCTCCTGCTAGATTTCTAGTTAACCCTTAGAAGATCCGATGATGAATATCTTTCCTACTTTCTGACTATTATTGGATGACTTTATTCTGATTAGGAAGGGTATATGGAAGCTAGAGGGTAAATTGATATAGTCTTTACCCTTATAATTCCCGGAGATCCTTAATTCCTAAGTTGTATAAAATCCTCTAGTGAGCTAGATGAAACGGTCAAAATATGTCATAATCTGCAAAGGGTTAAAGATATACTGTCATTATCTGAAGAAATAATGTAGTTATAGATAATATGCGCATGTAATTAACGTTGCATGCTAAATAAGCTATATTAGATCATATAAGTTAGCACAAATTAGATTTCAACAGTAGCATCATAACAGTTATCCAATATCTAAGGTAATATAACAAAATTACTAGTCATTTTAATAGTTAACAGGCAACACAGTTACTGTTAATATTAACTCCTATTAATCCTTAGAAGATTCGATATGTATTTCTTTTCGGTTTTCTGGCTTTTAATTGACGATTTTATTCAGATTAGGAAGGGTGTATGGAAATCAGATGGGTAATTGAGATAATCATTACCTTTATCATTCCCACAGATCCTTCCTAAATTGTATAAAGTCTTCCAATGATAGGCAGAAGATACTGTTGAAATGCGTCAGAATCGTCAGAGGGTTAACTCAATACGATCTGATTTCAAAATACAAAATGACAAGTTAGGCAGTTTAGAACAGGGCTGCCTGGTACACCGCCTCTAGTACATGAACAAGACACTGAAACCACACCTTGTGTAGATCAGTCCATCTTTAAAATTATGTATGTACAGTATGTAAAGTGCCCTGTGTCTTAGTGTATGCTACTGACTTATAAGAAAGCATCGCCAATATGTAATATCCCTTATTTGGTGATATATTAAAGACATATATTATTTTGTTGTATATTAAGAGTAAATTGTATTTATCACTTGTTTATCACTCTGTCTCGAGTCCCCCCCCAAAAAATAAAAAAATAAATAAATAAATAAAACAATGGGGTAAGTGCAAGAGTACATACATACATACATACTGTACAATATTTTTTGTCAAAAATCAAGACTTTTAGTAACTGTGTATCTATGTTGCCTTCATGGTCATAGCTCAAATATTTGACTGAACAATCATGAAATTTGGATGTAGCATTTAGATATTGGAGCACCTGTACAGATTAGAGAAATTACACTGCATTTGTCTCTGTCTTTCAAGAATACTAAATGGGATGTTGGAACCAATAGTGATATATCTCCCCTCATCCATTGTAAATATCTGATAACAGAATAGGATACATAGTTACCCCAGTTGAGTCTACTGAGAGGAATAGTCTTCATAGTAGAGCGTAGAGGTATAAGGTAGCGCCAGCGAACTTGACAATAATCTTGACCCCTTAACTTATAACTCGAAATGAATGAAAGCAATCGGGATGATGTTTCTATCATTTGGGAAGAGTCCACCAGGAAATAGGTGTGGAAATTTACAGCCAGATTGCTCTAGGTTCTTTTGAGTTACAGAGAGGCCAGATATCAAGATTATTGTCAAGTTCGTTGGCGCTACCTATAGTGGTGGTAGTTCATGATCTAGAACACCAAGATAGAAGTTCCACACCAAGATGCTTGAGAAGAGTTTACATATCTACTACTATAGATTATATAAATGACTGAGTGTCCTGATTAGAGTTGTATAAATAAGTAACACCCCATTCTTAACATTAATCGTCCATTACAAACCCCAATGTACAGTACTGTACTTGAATAAACTAGTGAAAGCATATGGTCTTCCCGGGATTCGATTCCGGGACACCACACCCAGAACATAAGCATCTAAACCATTATTCCTATACTATTAAGTAATGATTAGTAGGAAATAAGGTAAATGCTATCCTGGTAATTTATACTTTGCACCAAAAATTCAATTAGAACACCAAGACAAAAGTATAACTGTCAAGTTTACTGGTAATGTGTTTACCCGTGAGGCTGGTCTATGCAATGTCTCATCAGCGTTGTAGGGGTACTTTTCAATTTGCCAATTATAATGTGAAACTTGCAAAATAAACAAAGCTAAAACTGGAACAACACAATGTAGAAGCAAAAGAACTTTTCAAATTTGCTATGTGGAAATAACTCTTTAATCAAATAAAAAATGTAAATAAAAGAACACGAAACCACCACATAGGGTATACATCACTACATGAGCAAGTTAATCTGTTTCCAGTACATTAGTCATATGTAGCATACACCGTCCCTTTGCCTGAGGGTGGGCGTGGCGCTCATGACTGCGGTTGGTTTCTTTTCACTGTGTTAGCCGGAGCCGGAAGTTCTCCCCTCCCAGCCCGACACCCAGCACCCAGAGCCCCAGGGGCCCCCACAACCTGTCGCAGGGGTAGGCACCGAGCACACCTTCCTTTATTGAACCTACAGTAGTTTGGGAGCGTGTAGACTTGTTTTTGTTCCGTATTGTGCACGCCATCTACTTACATTCTTTTGCAACTCTCTTCCTCTTCTTATTTCAACATATCTTGGTCTTGTGTCCTTTCCATATTTCACACTGTGCACGTCCCATCTACTTCGGCTCCTGTGCTCTTTTTCAACGCTCATCTTTTAGACTTAATTACCTCATGAAATTTTCCTATCTTGTATCCTTTTTCTTCACAATGTGCATGTTCATATTTTAAATTATGTTTTCCATTTCTCACCTCTTGATAATTTTTCTTGATTTGTTTTTGTTATCTTGTATCCTGTCCTTTTCTTCATATTCCTGTCTCTCTCCCATTTAATATACTCAATCCATAATGTATATTATTCTTGACTATTTATTTCAAATTGTTTGAAGCCCAATTATTGATTGTAAAATAAATACTGTATTCTTCTTTCTTAATTTGTATTTATTATAAAGTAGGCCTATGCTAGTCTAGTGTTCTTAACAATTACATACAATTACATAACAATTACATCTCTTGTATAGCACTTTTAGGCTAAGGCACATTTCTTTACAGATAAATATAGTTATTGTAAGGGTAAATTTTATGGGTTTTTTTTTCAAGTAGGGCCTACAGTCAAAATTAATTGTACACTGACTACCTTGCTTATGAATGGTGTAATTCTAATTAGTTACCATCCCTTTTCCTTTGATAGTCCTTGTGCGTTTCTAATAACTCTGGACAAGTGATATTTGTTTCACTTGCATTGTCACACACATCATCATTAAGGTTTTGGGTGAACTATTGATATTGACTGCACATTACAGCACTCCTCTTAGCAATAGCATATCTAAGTGCTGTTCAGGTATATTTGGGAACATATTTTGATCTTAGCTAAGTGTTGGTAGGAACCAACTAACCAAGCTTATTAGGATCTATTAGTATTTTGCATGATAATTATAGCATGTAGGGTGAATTACTAATCCATTGATATTATCAGCTCTTTTATTAATTATAACAACTTCTCCATTAAATTGTAATTAACATTATAAGTTATTCTAGCTCCATTGTGAAGAATAGTCCACCCTTGTTGGATAGCTACCCTTACTATGAACCCTACACTTTCACCATTTACTCTCACACTTTCATAAACCAATATACTTTGTCATAATTAAGGAACACCCCATTCTTAACATTAATCCTCCATTACAAACCCCAATGTACTTGAATAAATTAATGAAAGCATATGATCCTCCCGGAATTCGTACTCGGGACACCACGCCCAGAACATAAGCACCTAAACTATTACACCAACACTTCTCCTCTCTCAGTTTACACAATGCCCACTGTATTACATCTCTAGCACTCTATCAAAAGCTTTCTTCAGATCACCTAAACACATGGTACAGCACCCTTTTCTTTCCAGTATGTTAGAGTACATTAGGTCAGATCAGGTGAGGTTATTATAGGGGCGATTAATCCCTGTGCCATTATATCCTACATGCATCTCACTTTTCCCCCCAGCAAGCGTCTCTGAGCAAGGGCACCAGTCTGAGAATCTCTGTGGCTCTCTGCATCACCTCCGTTGTCTTGGCCTTCTGAATGAGACTGATACATTGACTATAGTCTGTTCTTTCTAGGTTGGGCAGAAATCGTAACCTATAACCTCTCATAATGATACATTGAATATAGTCTGTTCATTCTAGGTTGGGCAGAAATGGTAACCTATAACATCTCATAACTCAAAAAGGACTAGAGTAATCAAGCTAATATTTCTACCAAATAGGAAGACTTGGCTAGGGAATTGGTGTGGAAATTGACAGCTCATTTGCTCTAGCCATTTGAGTTAAGAGAGGTTAGAGGGTACGATTTCTGCCCAACCTGGAATGAATAGACTATAGGACTCGTTGGTTGGGGCATTACTGTACACCAACATTATTTACCCCTTTAATACGAGGGTGTCATTTTCATCTCAAGCTAACCGTTGATTATTTTATTCAGCTTAGGAAGCAGCTCTAGGAATCAAAGGGACACATGTAAGCTATTTCAGTAAACCCTTTGACTACCACAGGTACTTCCAAAGCTACATAAAATTGTCTAATGAGAAGCTGAAAAGTGAGAAATGAACCATTGTACTAATAACTAATTGGGGCATTGCCGTTTATTTTTTTTAATGTGACTGATACATCGAATACAACCCTTTGGTTTGGGCATTACAGTAGAGAAAACTACTAAGGCTACATGATGCATTAGTTTTCAACTTGGCCATTGCAATGTCTCATGTTTTTATTTTATGTGACATTAAATTGATAGTTTTAGGAATAGATATATGAAATTGAGAACATGAAGCATAATGACAGCAATAGTTTAGAATTAAAATGTAAACTTGCAAACAATACAAACCTAAACTTGGACAAAGACAATATAAAGGCAGTAGTTAATAACGATTTGCATGTTTTTAAAATTTAATATATACTGTATATTGATGTACTGTACAATAGTTCAATTCTAAAATTAATTAGCTTTTATTAACTTAACTTATTTAAATAGAGAGTTAAAGTGTCCCATTGAATAATGTACAGCCAATACCATAATTGTCACTATGATCAGTTTAGTGGCTGCAACGTTACGCTTACAAAATCATGTTGGTGTGTTTCATTAGACAGGATTCACAGTCTGAATTTTAATTCCTTTTTTTACGGTGGTATCAATATACAGTAAATATGATCTGGCTGACATTAGACAGTGTTACTAAGCTTAGGAATTACATCTAGGAATGACGGGTAAAATCTATCAATTAACCTTATGACTCCTAGAAGTGTTTCCTAAACTGAATACAATCGTCAAATGATAGTCATGATACAAGAAAGTACGGTGTCATCGTACTAAGAGATTTGACATAGCGTAGGATATTGTTTGTAGATTTTTTTTTTGTATAAATATGCAAGTATTGTAAGTGAGCAACATATAATGCATTGCCAAGTGATATATACAGTACACAGCATACTGGTATTAGCACAAAACATAGTTCCATAAGTATGTGCTTCCAGTTCATCAACTCTCTCAAGTGCCAGAAGATTTAAAGTTGATACAGCCTAAGTCATTGTAATCAGGTCACTGGTGGCCACGTTTGATATTAACACCTTTTATCTTGGGGGAAGAACACCTTTCAACAAGTCCATTATTAACCAACTTTGAATAATAATGTAAAACTTGCAAAATAAACAAACCAAAACGAGGACGAGACAATATAAAGGCAAAAGAACTAATCAAAATCGCTATGTGGAAATAACGCTTTAATAATCCCAACACTTGAGGAAGGAATAAGTCACTACATCTTTACTTGTAGCGAGTAAATGAAATTAGTTCACTCAAAAGTAATTCCCTTCCTCCATATATATATATTGAATAAATATTGACGCCATTACATGAACTCAAGTAGAGAATAATAGTTCTGTATATGCTATTGACACCTATGGGAGTAGTGACTGGATTAGCTTACCTGTAATTTCTAGTTAACCTGGTGTTTTGTATTGGGTGTGACCGGTACCTCAGATACATTCCAGTCTTTGTGATAAAACCCCTAAGAACACGGCAACTTGATTGTTTGATGTGGTACCGGTAAAATGGCGTAACTTTGGACGGGGAGATAATTTCGGACATTCTGGAAAAAAATATAATGAACCGCAGTTATGGGACAAATACATGATGTTATGGAAAAACAAGTATGTCTGCGATGTTCTTCCATAATGCAAAGCCATTTATCCATAACTGTAGCTTATAAAATGTTATCCAGAAATGTCCGAAGTATACCCCCTTGTCTGAAGTTAGGCCATTTTACGGTACTCTAGAATTTTAAACCCTAGAACCCACAAGCGGAGTGTCTGATACCCCGGAAAGGTGTGCAAAGCGCGTTATTTCGGTGTCAGCGCATGACGTCATTTACGGTAATGATCTTGGTCTGTGATACGAACTATCGGAGGTGAGGTTATAGTTACCCCTGGAGTTTGATCTTTGCTTAGTATTTAGATTACTGTCGGAGGTTTTTAACGCACAAACTTTAGCTTTGTATTTTTGACACGCTGTCCGGTGCTTATCACTGAAGTTTTACCCCATTTGTACCAGGAACGTCTTTGTAATTCTATTCTGGCCACTATTAGAATGTTTTATTCAGCTTAAAAAGGGCCTCTAGGAATTAACAGGCTATGAATGCTCTCACTTAACCCTTTTTACTACCACAGATCCTTTTCAAAAATCATCTAAATACTGTATAGCTAGAATAAAATACAAAAGACGTCGCCGGTACATATCTTGATTCAGGGCTTTAAATGTTGTGTGAGGTG
The DNA here is from genome assembly GCA_032716605.1 of Paralithodes platypus. Lineage (NCBI taxonomy): Eukaryota > Metazoa > Arthropoda > Malacostraca > Decapoda > Lithodidae > Paralithodes > Paralithodes platypus. The sequence continues at coordinate 4,227,017 of CM064574.1, forward strand.
TTATGTGAAGTGGAACATTTTATATAGTGTAGGTATTAGTCTCATTCAGATTAGGGTTTAGCCTATACCCAAAATTTAATACTTAAGTGTAATAAGGGCCACTACTTGTCAGGCAGATTTAGTGTGTGTGGTAGTATAAGTCTGAATCCATCAAGTAGTTAATTTTGGAAGTGCATATCATTTGTTACATAGAGATTAAAGGGACAGAATATTCATCTCTTAAGGGGGGTGACTTGCCATGTTTCTCTCCTTTTCTCTCTTTTGCTGGCTTGTATCCATTCAGCACCATTCAGCCTACTGTTTTAAGACGTTTATCCCCATCCAGGTGTCGATAATGCTCGCCAGCATTGTATGGAGAAATCCGGCTTTGTTGGCCTTTGCCGGAGAAATTTTTCTATAAAAAAATGTACAAATTTAGCCTGCTGTCAAAAACATAATAAATATGTTGAGGAAAAAATTGACACCTGGATGGGGATAAACGGCTTAAAACAGTAGGCTGAATGGGGTCGAATGAATACAACCCAGAGAAAGAGGGAGAGTGAGAGAAAACAAACGAGGCGGGCCCCCTTAAATTGAGTGGAAGCAGTTAAGTTTGTTGCATTAGTGGCCTCTTGCTCAGAGACGACTACAGGGCCCCACCACCACGCCAGCCGACTCCCGGAGCATGAAGGAACCATCACCAACCTTCTTACCTGCATGATAAAACCACCACGGGTCTCAGTACACTCTTCACTGTCCTCGAGGGGGTTAATGAGTTTTTTTTTAATGCAGAATATGTATTTAAATTATCATGGTTTCTCATGTGAATTTGTTAATTCAAATGTAAAACTTTCAAAATAAACACCAAAATAAGGACGAGACAATATACTGTAAAGGCATAAGAACTAATCAAAATTGTTATGTAGTTAAATGGACACATCGTCTGTGTACAGTGTACACAGTGTTTGTATACAGTGTATACAGAGGATACTGTACTTTCATGCATTACTCAGGAATGAAGTGGACCAGAATGGTGGGCATTTTCTCTGTATTAGAATATCCTGAGCACAGTACTGTAAAAATGATTCATAATATAACGTCTTGATTTAATTGCATATTTTATGGTTTGAAACCTTCAAGTTTTGCAATACAGTAGGGTAATATAGAGCCTAGTTAAGAGGAGATAAAGAACTCAATTGTGAACACCCAATTATTAGAAAAGTCCTTTGTTGACCACCTCAAGTGACAAATAAGTGTAGCGAGAGTTGGTGGTAGTAGCGTACATCCCTCGGTGACAGCACACGACTGGCACCCTGTAGTATTGTGCTGCGGCTGGTCAACTTGTGGTGGCGGGGAATTTTCTGGGTTTTGGCAGCATCGGTGTTCATCGCGGGTGCTCAGTAAGTTGGACGTTTACTCTCAGTGGTTGGCTATAACAAGATGTGTCTGCTGGCTTTGTGACTTTTTAATATTGTACTTAGAATCTTAGATAAGATGTGTCCATTTAATGGTTATGGGTTTGAAATGTCTGCTGGCTTGTCGGTTATGTGTAAAACATGTCTGCTTAATTGTTGTTTATTTTAAACATCTGCTTGATTCTTGGCTTCTTCATGATTGGGTAAGAAATAATCACTGTGTAATAACTCCTTAATTAGGCTGTTGTCGTTCTTTAAGCTGCTTGGCCGAACAGCCTTTGAGATAGTTTGAAGCCCTATTATAGCTAGAGGTTCTTTCAAAGCTGACTAACATCATCTAACAGTTGCCAAAATATGACAGTAAGGATGTCCCTGGTACTGAATGGGATATGCACATACTCAAAGCTTGAGTCAATCTTCTGACATTACTGTACGCTATAATGTTTCAAAGTTTGCTTTATTGTGTGTGTGTTTGTGTGTGTGTATTTCTTTTTTGTCTTTTTCTTTTTTACCATGCCTGAGCTGCAATCACTACTCCTTCTTAATGCTATCATTATTATGTTTGAGCAGGGTGAAAAACATGGTTGTTTAACATTGATGCTATGATTGGTCAGTCATTTGTGAATGCACCTCTGGAAGCTTTCAGTACACTCAGATTATGCACTCCTGATCACTCTAGCTTCTGATTCTTATGAATCATGCCGGCTTTCATTCCAATCATAAGCGGTTAGTCTATGAATCATGCTAGCAAGTAAACCCGTGAAGTCCTTAATACTGACAGTAAACCTGATTCTGTTGTTTACAGTACTTGTACTGACCTTCCTCCACACATTTATAGTCATTAAATTTATAAGTAGTGATGCCAAGCTTATTATCTTTGCATACATAGCCTTTTTTACTCCAAATAGCCATAACTTGTCCAATATTAATGTCATAACTTTTGAGAGCAACACCACCAATAATGCCACTGCTGATTGACTGATCAGTTAGGGTATACTGTACTGTACTAGTAGACGACTTCTTCCAACATTAAGAGTAGGTCTTTCTTGCTTTAGTCTGTAAGTCTCACAAGGTTCCAAGATTATCAAATCAAGCATTCAAGATCTTGGTTGCTTCCTTTCTTTTTACTACACTAGATGACAGCACCTTGCTGATCATGTCTATCTCACTGCTTGGATGTAAACATGATTGTATTGATAATATTTATATGTGAACGCAGCTCTCTTTTTTTTTAGGCTGTGCTTTAAGAGGGTTTTGTTAGGTAACATTAATATTATTATTGGTATTATTGTTGATATTATAACTATTACACCTTAAATATAATTATTATTAGTTTCTACACTTGATCACTTTAGGCATCCTACGCTTTTGACAGATATGTTGGCCAAGAACATCATGTCGCTGTGCTTTGACTCAGAAACTAACCGATCACAAATTGACTATTATTGTCATAGGGCAGAGTATTAATGATTTTTAGCTAGTGCAGTTGCCAAGATATGAATTTACAGTTCACATTTGTGATTATAATGTTGGTCAAGTGGGTTAAGGGGCTTTCACACAAACAGCAATATGCTGAAGGTGCTCCACGATCCACACTCTGTATCGATACCGTGACCATTTTCGTGAGACACCACCCCGCACCCTGTACCACCGTCCCGGCACCCTCGTTCGCCAGTAAGGGGCAGAAATGATTTGGGTCTACACAAAACTTAAAATTTCTGCTGTGACGGATGGAAGAACCGGGCATCACCTTAGCAATATCGTGATGGCAGCGTAGCAACACTGCAATATTGTACTTCACTGTGCACTGCCGTGATGCCTCCGTCATGCACCGTGGTGAGACAAAGTAATGTCGGTATACCGTGACCTCTTCACGGTAAGTAACGGTGGTTGTACGGACACCATGGCACACTGTGACCTTATCACAGTAATCTTACGGTAAACCGTGATGCAATAACATGGTGTACCACGGTGGCGATAGGGAAGTCGTACGGGGATCCGTATGGTGGTAAGTTAGCGTGACGGTGGATAAAGGTGGCAACACGGTATACCGGTAGTGAAGTGTTATGGCCAGCCGTCACACACTGTGGATCACCGTAGTATACCGTACATCATCATAATTCGGCCGTACTTGTCCGTACAACACGCGTACCACCACCGTGCCACGCTTAAACCGTGGCCCATAACACCCAGGTTAAAGCCTATTATGAGGGTAATTTTTGCTGTTGCCTTAATTTAATCAGGAATGTGTGAAACGGGCTTTAGACTATTAATGTACATCAATTATATGTCATTGCATGTTGTGGTAATCAAATACATCCAGCCCTCCACATCATTTGTCGCAGGTGTATATTTTGGCAACTGTACCGGTAGCCTATAATTGGTTTCGTATATATTTTTTTATATATATATATATACACTGTACAGTACATGTATTTATTTAACCCTATTTGATCCAAGTGAGATCTTTTTAGATCTTCCTTGTTTTGCTCCATTAGTTTGGAGATTTTAAGACGTTCCACCCTATCAGTTTGGCGATAAGAAGCCTCACCCCATTCAAGTGTAGATTTTTTTAATTTTCTGAGCGAGCAATGGCGAGCCTTTAACTTATTAACATTTGTCCTTCCGCCTAGATATTTTTCTATTAAAAAATGTACAAATTTAGCTTGAAGGGGGTCTGGGTGGGCATTTTTTAGTTTACAGGAAGTCTGGGAAGGAGTTTTTGTTAGTGCAGTATAAGGGACAAACTAAAATATATTGCTCGAAAATGCCAAAAGCAATCGCAATCCTCAATAATGATTTTGAAAACTATCCTAATAATCCACAAGCCGTCGGACCACATAATGTTAAGACAGGTTACAGTATAACTATGATTAAGGGGGGAACGCTTTATTTATTGGTTCATTTATGTACCGGGTATTTATTTATTTTTAGTTTCCTCCCTAGACCTCCATCAAGCTTAAAAAAAATCCCCCAGATCTCCAGCCATCTAGATGAATTTGTAAATTTTTCAGTAGAAAATGTCCTGGCCGAAGGCCGATTCCTCCTAAATTACAGGCTCACTATCGTTTGCCAGGAAAAAATTGACACCTAAATAGCACGAAAGGTCTCAATATTGACACAGAAAATTGCCAAACTAATGGGGCGAACGTCATATACCGGTAATCTGAACACTTATGGGTTTAAACATGAGGGAGAAGGTGGGCCATGAAAACCAAGTATCCCCCCTTAATGTGCTAAATCTGGTGTTGGCTTCTGCATGTTGGATATACTGTACTCGTATAGTGGTGCTAATAAGTTGTGTCTCAGCTGTCATTACTTGTGGCTCGCTCTGTGCTGTATCAATGTCTGTCAGATGTTGAATAGGGTGAGTAAGTGTAGGAACATGGTTGTATACCTCACTCAAAAAGAAGAAGAAATGTGTAAATATGGCTGATAACAATTATTGATTAAAACAATTGTTGCCGAGACATCACTTATTTGGCCGACCGTACATTACTTGATATTGAGTTGAGTTGTTCAGTTTTGGGTATTTCTGGTTTTCCTTCAGTCTTCTTGTATATTTTTCTTTCAAGTTTAAATAATGTGTTTATTATTATATATCACCATTCTTAAAATCAAAATATATTTCACTATAATACATTATCTATAAATAAATAAAATATGTTGTTTGTTTTTGGTTGGTGTTGGTAGTGCACCTGTTAGTAATCAGGAAGTAGCCCAAATCTTTGTGTACTGGTTATTACGTACTTTAGATCAATTTATAAATATTACATTATTACAATATCATAATATAAAAATTAATATAAAAATAATATAAAAATAAAATAAACAGACTATTACATTGTGAGAAAACCAAGAACTAATGCCTGACCACCACTCCCCCTCCCCACCAGGACCGGAATGACCTACCCCCGCGCCACTCCTATATCGGCGGACCCTCCCAGCAGCAGGGGGCGGCACAGAACAACCAGGGCGGCATCATGGGATTCTTCAACTCTATATCTAACCAAGTATCAAATGCCTTCAAGATCTTCGGCTGAGAGAGAGAGAGAGCCGTTAGAATGTTTTGAGAGAGGTGCTAGAATGTCTTGTTAGATCGTATGGCGGCATCTTTGTTATCTTCTCTTTTACGTCTAACCAAATATCAAACGCCTTCAAGATTTTTGGCTGAGAGAGATATGTGTTACATTGTTTTGGTGGTGATTAAAAGTTGCTAAGATAGGTATTAGACTGTTTAATAGACCATTGCCGGTAATCATTGCTTCTTCAACTGTACATCTAACCAAGTATCAAACATCTTCAAGATCTACGACTGAGAGAAAGATGTTAAAAATAAAAATGGCTTGTTATCTTGTTCTGTGTTGGTGGTGAGTATGAAGCTACTAAACTAGAAGGTGCTTGAATATTTTGTTAGCTTGGGTGAAGACTATAGAGTTACTAAGGTAGAATGTTTTGCTAGAGCTTATAAGAATGAGTTTTAGTGATGAGTATGAGTTGGCAAGTGAATATATTCCTTCATTATAAACAGAGAGGAGCTATAGTCTATTCGCTGTAAGTAGGCGAGAAATCATGACCTCTAACCTCTGTAACTAAAAAACTACTAGAGTAATCAAGCTAATATTTATACCATTTGGGAAGAGTCAGTCAAGGAATAAATGTGGAAATTTTCAGCCAATTTGCTCTAGCCATTTTTGAGATACAGAGGATGGCGGTCATGATTTCTCGCCTACTTACAGCGAATAGACTATAGGAGTGTTATAAAATCTTGTTGAGTGGTTTTAGGGTGATTTGTGAGTTGGTGAGTGAATTCACTATTCATCTATGCACAGTAGCACATTACCCATTGTAAAGTACACTAGGTAACCTGTAGAATATGTTGCTAAATATTTATTGTTGATCTTTGACTTGAGAGATGGACAGGCGTTGAAATTTTGTATTCTGCTGAATATGAGTTGATAAAAAATACTGTACTGTACAGTATTTAACTATGCACTAAAGAAAGTTATCCATTGTAATTTAGTTAATAGCTTGTAGGTGTGTAAAATATTGTCTTGGTGATCTTTTGTGGCTGAAGAAGTACTAAGGAGGGAGTTGCAAGCCATCAATCACCATCATTATCAACATCTTGATTTCTCCTAATAATTTATGTTGTCCCTTGTTTGCAAGAGATAAAGTACTGAACTACTCATTCATGATGAAAACTTAACAAAATAAACAGTGATGTTTTGAAAATGAGCAGCTCCCTCACCAGCGTCTGTTTTTTTTTTTTTTTTTTTAATAATAACCAGACGCTGTAATTCCCGAGGAGTGGCCATGAACATCAGACGTTTTGTCACGAATTGCTAGATCAAGTTGCCGGGGCTTGACATCTACCAATAACATTTTGACAGTGCGGGCTCGATCCGCTGACCCTTTGATCAGCAGCGGACTCTCTACTGACTATGCCAAGGCTCGCGTCAGGTGACTGGATGAAAGTAACACTCAACCTGCTCAGTTTGATGACAACTTTGATTCATTCTCACAAATGCAAGACTTTATAATTTATAATGGGCCTCTTAAATTAAAGTGTTATGATAGATCAGAAATCTCAAGATCCCTTAACTGTAATTGAGAAAAAACAGATATATGATGATGATGGTGATATGATGATTGTTAAGATTATGATGGTGACTATAGTGATGACTAAAACAATACAAAGATGTTTGAAAGAGTGGCTTTGTAAGTTATTTTGAAAAGGTATAAGAATGATTAGTATTAAGAGTCAGCACAGTATAATCTCAACTGCTATAATGAAGCACTGAACAACATACAGGCGTATTAATAAGTATACACCCATTCCAGTCTTTGAAACTTGAATGCCAAGTTCTGAAGTATCTAATGATAATGTCGGACAGGTTGGGAGAGAGGTAGCCTACTCTGACCAGGATTCGAACCCACTCACCCAGGTATAATTGGGAAAGTTGGGCACCGTAACCACTCGGCCATGATCCGAGTGGTTACGGTGCCCAACTCTCCCAAATATACCTGGGGTGAGTGGGTTTGAATCCTGGTCAGAGTACTTCTGAAATATTTGAGATATAATATAGCATTGTTTATCTTGGCAAGAGTATATGTGCAATGCTCTGTATATATTAGATGTTATTTTATGTTGTCTTATGCCGTTCAAGGGGTCATAGAGATTGAAAGCTATCTATTTATATACTCTGCCACATACTTTTTTTCTTCTTTTTTATGCTGGAGAGATTGAATTAGTACTTAATTATATTAAGTTGTTAGGGTTTAATACAGATTGAAATGGGTGCATAACTATTATAGCTCACGAGTGTACCGCATCCATTAGAACATCTACCATACGTGTGGTGTCGAGTGTGGGTGTCCAGTAGCTTGCCTTATGTAAATTAAAGTCCAGCATCCCAAGAGTCTCTACTTCAACACTGCTACTGTAATGCACTCTGTCTCTAGCCTCTTACTATACAGCTCCATTCTCTTGTAATTTGACTTCTATTTTGTATCAGCGGCTACTGTATTCACTCTGTCTAGCTTCTTACTGTACACCTCCATTCTCTTGTACAGTAGTCCGACTTGTATTTTGTACCAGCGGCTACTGTAATGCCTCTCTACTCTCTAGCCTCTTACTATACAGCTCCATTCTCTTGTAGTCCCACTTGTAGTTTGTACCAGCGGATAGTCGGATACTGTATGCATGTCTAGCAGGGTTACCAAATCAAGTCTGCTAGATAGTAAATAAATGCCAATAATAGCTAGAATAATGCCACAATCTCTACAACATCACTCTGAAATGGCTCAAATCTACATAATATCACAAGAGTTCATGTCACTAGATGTAAACATTGCCCTGCCTTTTACTGTATTTTGTACCAACCATGGCCTGGATTTACTAACTTATACTAACTAAGGTCAGATCAAAAGTGACAGCAACTTGGAGGAAGTACAAACAATTCATCTCCTCCTAAGGTGTTAACCCGTACAGTACCAGTGACGTCCTTTTCATTATACCTGTATTCTGGAAACTATTGGACGATTTTATTCAGCTCAGGAAGGACGTCTACCTATTAAAAAACTACAAACTATCTCAATTAATCCTTTTACCTATCATATATCCTTCCTAAGCTTCATAAAATTGTGTAAATGTACCTGAAACCAAATATGAAAGATGTCGTCGGTACTGCATGGGTTAATCCTTCTTATCCACACCCTGTTGCACTCACTTTCATGGGTCCCTTAAACCGGTATCACATGAGATCTTTTATAGTCAAACATTTTCTGGCAACATTTCTGGAATATTTTACACTATAGTATCAGAAACTAGATTGATGGTAGATGAATTTAGGTATCCAAAATATATTAAATGTTTACCTCATAAGTGCCAGACCAGTGTTGAGGATAAATGTTGAGGGAAAAAGTGCTTGTGTGATACCGGCTTTAGTTGGTATGGGTTAGTAATTCTTGGCTCAGTAATTAAAGCATTCCAAGTTAGAAAGACAGCCAATTGTTGTTACATACTGATAAATTTAAGGGGAGATGAACTGTTTTTCTGGCTCCCATTCTTCCTCGTGTTTAGCCCCATTAGTTTCAGATTTTAAGATATTTGACCCATTAATGATCCCCGAAGGGGTGGCCACAAACGAACCGCCCCCATTTTGGCAAGAGGTTGTTAAATCGACGACATTGGAAGAGGACAAATTGGCCTAATGTTTTTGGTCGTTGTTTGTGTTATAGTGATCAAATATAAATGTTAGTATTATGTTGTTATATTGAATGGCCATTACCTTATATGAAAAAAACTTAGCATATGTTTGGCTAATATTGTGGTATGATAATGTAAAACTTGAAAATAAACAAACAAAAACTAGGACGACACAAGATAAACGCAAAGGAACTAATCAAAATCGCTATGTGGAAACAACGCTTTAACAGACATAATTATCAAAGTTGGCTCATGTTTTACCACTATTATATCAACCAGACATAAATGACAAGTTAGTATAATGTTTTTGGCTAATGTTTTGTTGTGCATATCAATCTTTGTTGTGTAGAGTTGACCAAGTAGCTAATATATTTGCCTTCCATAACTTGCCTTTAAGGGGGGTGACCTTCTTTTTTAAATCTTTCTTGTTTGTATTCATTCGGTCCCATTCAGCCTACTGTTTTAAGACATTTATCCCCATCCAGGTGTTGATGTTTTCCTGGCGTGCGACAGCGAGCCAGTATTTTATTGAGAAATCCGGCTTTGCCGGAGATATTTTTCTATTGAAAAATGTACCAATTTAGCCAGCTAACAAATTATCCAAAATATGGTGGCTTGCCAGGCATAAATCGACACCTGGATGGGAATAAACGTCTCAAGAACAGTAGGTTGAATGGGGCCGAATGGATACAACCCAAAGAGAGGAAAAGAGCAGGCCACCTCCCTTAAGATAACCTAATATTTGGTGCACTGACCAGAGAACAGAAGAGTTCAGTAGATGTCACCTGGCATAACAGCAGAACAATGTGTAGCACGTGAGGGGAGGTGGGTCATTTTTCTGGTCCCCCTTCTCCCTCATGTTTAGCCCCATTAGTTTTCAGATTTTAAGATATTTGACCCATTAGTTTGTCGATTTTAAGACCTTTCGCCCCATTTCTTTGTCAATATTTAGACCGTTCGTGCTATTTAGGTGTCAAAAACCTTTCCTGGTGAACGATAACGAGCTTGTAATTTTGAAAGAACCGGTTCTTGGCCGGAACATTTTTCTACCGAAAAATGTACAAATTAATCTAGAAGAGGAATCTAATAGATGTTTTTTAACCCGTACAGTCCCAGACCCGAGTATATTCGTCAGTAGATAAGCAACTCCCCAGTCCCAGGCCCGAGTATATTCGTCAGTAATGTACTTTCCTTGTAACTGCCTGTACAACCCTGTAGTTGGCAACACGACTGTTTAAGAACTGCTACCGGTCTGGCAACACTTCTCAGCTTATATAAGACCCGCTGCAGGGTGACTGGGCCAGTCTTGCTCCATCTCTTGAAGTGAAAAGGTGGTCTCTCCTGCCATTTTTGCCACAGTGCTTGGGACTGCAGGGGCTTTTATTACTGTATCCTACGGTATGGTATGGATTAAAGTTTGATGGAGATCTAGGGAGGAAACTAAAAAAAAATATTAATTCATATATGAAATAATCAACCAAAAAATAAACCATTCCCCCTTAAAATCACATCAAATGTTGTGTTCTGACATTAAAATAGCCTATACAAAATATACCTATGAAAGTTGATACTTTGCTGAAAGAAAATATTTACTGGTAAATTAAATATTAGGCATATGGCAGTATACAGTACAATCTGTGATTTAAGAATCACTTTAAAATTTAATTTAATGAGGAATGTTATAAGTACTGTATGCAGATTTAATTTAATTTAATGAGGAATGTTATAAGTACTGTATGCAGATTTAATTTAATTTAATGAGGAATGTTATAAGTACTGTATGCAGATTTAATATGAAAACTGTATACAATACTGTAGTACATTACAGCACTATGTGTGTCAATACTGGTTTTGCATGGATAATAAGACAATATTTTGTGATTTGAAATTATAACTTGCTGTTGACTAGTGATGTTACCATAATTATTTACTTAATACAGTAGTTGTATTAAAAGTTAATTTAAGCAGCATGAATTATTCACTGCAATAATAAAGTATTTATACATAATACAGTAGGCCTACTAGTTTATAATTATAAAATTATGAAAATATAGTGACGCATTTATCAAAATATTACATTAAGTATTAGCAAAGGTGAAAAGGCCTTTAGGGATGCAGTTGCCACCTAATCTGAGCACTTAGCCCAGTACTGTTGTACTGTAGAGCATTAACTCTTTTTATATTATTATATAATTATATAAAAGACTTAACTACACACCCATACTGTGATGCACTGGAAAAAAATTGTATTTGAAATCCTTGAGAGACAGACGGGAAAACTACTTATTCACCAGGACACAAATTTATGGACTTGGACATTGGCTACATTTTTTTTTTTTTTTTTTTTTTTTTGAGAAGTTCAAATTACAGTATTGTATGTATGTATGTATGTATGTATGTACTCAGGTGCATACCCCATTGCTGGGGGTGGCCGACATTAGAACGAGACAGAGCCCGAACAGAAACGTTTAAAAGTTCCTATTCTCAGGGTCCAGGACCACTTTTGCGTTCCCTCGCCCGTTTCTCTGTCTCGTAGAGTCTGAGAATTATACAAGGGAAGAAGAGTTCCTATAGCAACCTGCCCCCAAATTACAGTACTTATTTTGTTTGGTTCACATCATCATGACTGACCTCCCAAGTTCTTGGAACTGAATAAATTTGTATACAGTACAAATATTTAAATTTTAAGCTATGTAGTATGGTGATTTTTTGTTTCTATTTAACATTAAACTACAGTATAGGCTACTATTATAATCAGTTAAGAAAACTCAGTTCACCCTTGAGGAGTTTGAAAACCATATCAAATATCTTCAGTATAATAACTTATTTTCATGTATTTTTGGCATATATTTGTCAATTTTGAAGGAATAAGAGAAGGCCTCTCATTGTCAAAAGTGTTAACCCCTTCTTTACCGGCAACGTCTTTTCGATATTATTGTAGCTATGTTTAGACGATTTTGTGTAGTTTATAAAGGATCTGTGATAGTAAAAAGGTTTAAGAGAGATAGTTCGAACCTGATAATTGCTGGAGGCCCTTTATAAACTGCACAAAGATCATCTGATAGTAGCCAGAATAAACTTAAGATGACGTAGCTGGTACAGAAGGGGTTAACAGTGTTTATAATGACCGGTACAGGCAAGGTCAGGAATTCATGGTACGCTAAACTTAATCCAATAATTCAGACAAGGAGACGATACATTTTGAAATTTCAATAATGTACAGGCCTTGAAGATTAAATCGGTAAGCTTCATTTGTTAATGCTCAATGTCTCCTGTGTATCCTTGGGTAGTGTACAGGTAAAATAGTTCGCCAAGCCTTTGTTCATAAACTCTGTAATTTTATGTTACTATCACTCTTCCTCATGTGCTCCTATTAGGCTAACCCATTACTAGTGTATATACAGTAGTAGGCTACTATTTGTTTCACGTTATAATTGTCAAGTTAATGTCCCTGTCTACAGATGTGACATAAATATTGATCAAGATTTTTGGCGACCTCCTGATTTTGACCATGAATACCTGTCAGCAACTGAACAGTGTGTGGACAGTGCTGCTCCCGTCTCTGTTTATTAAAGGGTCTCTGGTCTATTGTCCTTGGAGTTGATCAGTCGTGTCGGCTTTACTAAGATGTATTCACTACATTATTTATATTGCATATCTGTTATTTTATTTGTTGTATGTTATTTATTGAAATATATAATAATCAGAAGTTGTTTGTGTTTGGATTAACCTGGTTTTAGAGTATTAATTGTATGTGAGCCGTGGCATAGTCAGTACAGTAAATGGTCGGCTGCTGATCAAAGGGTCGGCAGATTGAATCCCCACTGTCAAAATATTATTGGTAGATGTCAAGCCCGGGCAACTTGACCTAGCAATTCGTGACGAACGTCTAAACTTCATGACCACCCCTTCTCGGGAATTACGGCGTCTGGCAAAAAAAAAAATATATGTACAGTATATAAATACTCAGACACATATAGGCCTACCCTATAGCTGGGGGTGGAGGATGAGCCCGAACAGGGAAAACACAACAACATAAAAAATAATATAAATTCACACACATCTAGGTCGCTCAGGGGAAGACCCAGAGATCATGGGATCACTAAGGGTCTCAAGCACCCCCCCCCCCGGGCCCCGGTCTTAGCAAGCAAACACGCAGCGAAGCACACCTCACATCCAGGCATGACCCTTTATATATACCGGCTCCCCGGGCCAGGCGCTTGACGGACTAATATCTAGTCCAACTTCACAGAATCACAGTAGTGATGATGATGTTGATTATGGTAGTTATATATAGTGATGGTGGTGGTGATAATAATAATAATATTCATAAAGCTAGCGCATGCTAAGCCAGCTAAGGATAGTCCAATAAGGCCGATTTGGCATATTTCCATTGGGGTCCTGTACTACTACCCCATCCCCTTGCTCATGAGGGGACGGTAACGAGTCGGTGCTTGTGAAAAACCTTTACTGCGCCGAGAATGGGCGCGATCCTGGGACTTTCTGGGTGGAAGTCCAAGACGTTAGTCACTACACCAGCGAGCCGCTTACTGTGGTAGTATGTAGTTATAATGGTAGTTGTGGAAATTCCTCAGGTTGCCTGGCCGAACAGCCCCAAGGCCCCGAGCAAGGCCATAACCGAGCGCCCCAACAGAACCCTCCCTGCCTACCACAATAAAGCCTGGGTGACCGAAGCCACTCCATGGAGGGGAGCTGAGGAGGGTGTGGAAACGCCCAGGAAACCAAAGCCCCACCCAGGGCCCTGTGCCCCTCAGCAATTATGAAGAGAAAGTTGAGGGGCAAAGGGAAAATGTGACGCTTTGGCTTCCAATCTACCAACCTCTAGGCTGGCAGATTGGGAGGTCAATCCACGGAAGAGACGCCGTCACTTGAGATCTAGAAAATATATAAGTAAAAGGAACATGTCAGTCAGAGTAAGCTATGGGTATGGCAGAGATCGCTCATTTCTCACTCTGATAGACCAGCCCATCATCACATGACTAGAACCCAATCCTCTCGGCAACAGCTAGGAAAGGCCCTAGGAAGCCGCCTTTGGCGGGGGGGATAGCTCGCCTATTTATATTATAGTATGCTACTATGCTACTATCATTTTCTCTTACAACTACATAGTAGAAAACGCGATTTTAGGAGTAGCTACACCATTTCTCGCGAACAAATTGAGACAATAGGCCTATACCTTTTTTCTTTCGCCTGCGATTTCCAGAAATCATATATTGGTAACTTCAAATTGAAACTACTAAATTGTATATTGCTCTGCTTAGTTCCCCTTCTACACTATATATGGGACTATATGGTACCTGTTTGGTGTGCTCAAACTGGCCGCTCCTCTGATATGTTCACTGAATCGACCTATTTTATGTCGAATATTGCGCCACAAACGTATATATATATATATATATATATATATATATATATATATATATATATATATATATATAATTTTTTTTTTTCAGCACCTTCAATTATTCAATATGGGAACGCGAACACGCTAAGTTGTAGCCTAGGTGATGATTGTAGGATACGCCATAAAATAATTGCGGGAAATTTGAATTATTTGTCGATGTTTTGAATATTTTTACATATAATGCGATAAAATTCACGCGCGCGCACATAAAGTGATGATTTTTTTCAGCGAATCTTAGCATTTCCATTGGTATTAAAATGGTATAATGCCAGAAACAAAATCTCTTATACAGGGTGAATTGGGGGTGAAAAGTTCAGTCTCCCCATAAGGGGGTCTGAGTTGGCAAATTTCAGTCTTTGAAAGAAGTCTGAGACAGCGTGTTTGTAGCCTAGGGGGACAGACATTCTTCGAAAATGGCAAAAACAAGTAAAATCCTCCGTACCAATTAAATAAACATAGTACAGTATCATAATATCCCACAAAACGTCAGACCAGCTAGTTAAATGACCCGCTCTAGACAGCTAGACCAATCACAAGCCAGGCGAACCTCCCAGCCAATCATAACACTGCTATTGTTCGGTGACGCCGCGACGGTGAACCGTGAGCCGTGAGGGACGTCACGTCAGGTTGAATAACACACAATTGTAAGCCAGAAATTTTTCGTGTAAGTATTATTTGTCAATTTAAGCATGATACATTTAACCAATCTTAACAATATTTGTACTGTATATTGAATAGTTGACAGTGATCGTGTTGAACTAGAGAAATTTCCATATAAGTTTACAAAACTCGCATTAAATGAGATTGAAAGATGCCCGACTGTCACGTGTCCATGATCATTAGGCTAGGCCTATATTTGAGGAGTACTTATTTACCCAGTTAGGTGAATTGGACGTCGATCCATCATCCACAACGCTCTTCAACTCTACCAATACTCTACCAACTACCTAAAGTACTTATATAGGTCTATATAGGCCTAGGGCCTAAAGTTTGGTACGATTTTAGGTATTATTCTATAATTGCACCTATACGAGCTAAACAAATTATTATTCTATTTAACAGGAAGGTACGGCGAGGTAAGTGATGTGGTATAGGTGGCAATATGCGGAAATGGATTATAAAGGCATTCTGCCCCCCTCTTACCCCCTTACAAAATCTACGGTTATTCACTCCACCCCAACTGGATTTCTACCGTTTTACCCAACCAGCGGGGGTGTGGGGGCGGCAGCCCCCACCCATAATACTAGGTTAGGTTAGGTAAGGTTGTTAGGTTAGGCTAATGTCTCTCTGAAACATTGTAAATCCGTGTCACATCTAGATTGATAGACTTTTGTCAGAGGGGGGCGGAATGTCCTTATAATCCATTTCCGCATATTGCCACCTATACCACATCACTTACCTCGTTGTACCTTCCTGTTAAATACAATAATATTTTGTTTAGCTCGTATAGGTGCAATTATAGAAATTTACCCGATTTTACTAGGGACACGCATTTGACAGGTACCACCGAGGATTTAATAGGCTACATAGCCTAGGCGATAAATCTACAGTTATACTACCCCGATTTTGTCGCTATTCTGTTGGTAGGCCTACTAATGGGTTAATAGGCCTATTATGGTAAATTTCTATAGGCTATACGAGCTAAATAATATAGGATATTATTGTATTTAACAGAAAGGTACGACGAGGTAAGTGATGTGGACAGGTGGCAATATGCGGAAATGGATTAGCCTATAAGGTCAATATTTACGAGTCGCACCACAGCTGGGATCTCATTTCTAATGGTAGTTTTGGGTTCCTATCATTCTGTGCTTCATTGCTAGGCCTATATACTTTTTATCCACGGGAAAATAGGCTATTTTTGGTTTAATGTTATTTTATAATACACAAATTTTGTTCATATATTTGAAGATAAATATTGAATCTATATGCTCTAAAGATCATAAGAAAATTTGTTTTAACCTTCGGCAAAACCTAATAAAAAAGTATGGTAGCCTACTAAAATTTCTTTTTCGTAACAAGGTTGTCAATACGGTACTTTCAGTCATCGATAGCTCTATAGATCAATGAAAATGTGTTAAACCCTCGGAAAAACCTAATATAAAAGTATGGTACTAAAATTTAATTTTTGTAACAAGGTTGTCAATACGGTACTTTCCCGTTATCAATGTACAATCAAGCTGAAGATTGCAGAGTAAACACCATAGACTTCATCGACTTCTCTTTCACCTTCGTATAATCGACAGCCAATTTTTTTTTTTTATTAACCCTTCCTACCCAGGCTACCTTAGGTAAGGACAGCTCTGCAGAAGGGCCGCTACCCAGCCGTCCTTACCTAAGACGGCAGCTTAACCTAACAAGTGCGCATGGGGGTAATTGGAAACGTCCCCCTGTGCTGACGTATTTGAGGTGTTTCCGTCACTAAAATATTCATTGTACCATTAATAGCATTAATACTTATCCATATGCGCCTATTATGGGTTGATTCATATAAAGGTATTAACCTGAAACAACAATAAAACTAGTGAAAACAGCGTTTGGATGGTCAAAATCGGAGATATAGCCCGCGAGTTGTATAATGTATGGGTGAGGCAAGCTGCTTTCCCGCCAATTTCCCCCAAGGCCACTGAGACACAGTCGATCGATACTCTCTCTCTCTCGCACTCGCTTGCCATCAGTGATGACAACACCCTGCTTGCAACTCGCTAATGTTAGCACGAAAATATACCTCAGAATAAGGGAATAACAGGGAAAATAGGTGATAACTGAAGGAGAGGAGGAAAGTGGGGAAGGAGGGGAGGTAGAGGACTGAGATTTTGCATGGCCCAGGGGCCAAAAAAAAATAAAAAAATAAAAATTAAAAAAATATGTTTTTTCGATGTCAAAAGTTGATTTTTTTTTTCACTCACTCTTAAGAGTCTCCCCGCAGTCCGCCGGGGGAACTCTTTAAGAGTCTCCCCGCAGTTCCCGGGTTAATAGCCTAATTAAGCTTGGTCTGAACGCCGTGCGTACGACGTATGTCAACAAACACAAGCGTTGCGTCACCGCACCTCCGAAAACAAGAAGGAGAAGACTCTTCAATGTTATTGTTCTGACGTCACATGAAATTAGTGTGACCGATGATTCAAATCTCCCAATAGTCCGAATTTTTCAATTTGAGGCCAAATCCGAATTCACCCGATGGTCCGAATTTCAAGAAGTCCCAAAGTCCCCTTTTTGAGGCATTAGTCCACTCAAATGACACATAATGGAGCACACACATATCATATGTTCATGAATTCACTTTAAAAGTTTACCATTGTCATTGTAGCCTATTACCTACTTCAAAACATTCAGATTAATGGTCAAAGGAAGCTACTGATATAAACGTAAACCCCACATCGTCTGCTAGAGAGTTTGTTTTGCTCTTGAACGCATCCTTGGGACGCTCCGATGCGCTACTGGCTTGCACCGCATTTTCTGCAAGCGCATTCAGTCTTGAGCTTGAAAACGCACCTTTGGACGTTCCGATACGCTACTATTTATAGTTCAGTGATCGGAGCGTCCCAAGGGTGCTTTCAATACAATATAATATAACAGAGCACGTCACAAAAGGAAAATTACAAGAACCTCTCAGGGAAGTGCCGTTGTTAAGGCATTACTTCCCGAACCACATCTGATCTGATCTTCAAGAGCAAGACAAACTCGCTAGTAGACGATGCGGACATATGGTGTTTACGTTTATATCAGCAGATTCCTTTGACCATTAATCTGAATGTTTTGAAGTAGGTAATAGGCTACAATGACAATGGTAAACTTTTGAAGTGATTTCATGAACATATGATATGTGTGTGTGTCATTTGGGTGGCCTAATGCCTCATTGTTTTCGTCAGGCCATTAATACACAGGTTCATAGGGGTAAAGTCCGATAATCCGAAAAATCCACTAATCCGAATGAGGGCCGGTCCGCTGCCCTTCGGATTAACGGAAGTTTGCTGTACATTGAAGTATTACAAACCTTCGCGAACCCATACAGGGAACGTGACCTGAGTTTAGACCGTCGCGCACTCATAAACAGGGAACGTGAGCTGGGTTTAGACCGTCGCGGCGAGACAGGTTAGGCTAGGCTAATGTTAAAAATACTAAAATGCGACGGTCCTCAGTATTAAACAACACTGTACAGTATATAAAATAAAAAACAAACAACAAATTACCTGAAAAACTTGTATCTGGTTGGTGATAAATTTTTATCAAAATAAGTTTTTTTTTTCGGTTTCCGCGTCTACTGAACCATCCAAAAACACGCTAAAAGGCGTGTTTTGAAGGGGGGAGTGGTAGTATAACTGTAGATTTACCGCCTTGGCTAATTGTTTTCGGTTTTGGTTTAATTCTAGATCCAGTTTCACAGCACACTCCTCAATTTAGCCTAGGCTATAATTATAGTACAGTAAACCCCCGCTAACTCGGACTCTTTTTACTTGGAAACCCGCACTTCTCGGAAATGTCCCTGTATATCTCGGAAATCTCCGAGTTGGACGGGTTTTGTGTCCGGTTTACAATGTTCTCTCACTCGGTTTTAAGTGATTTTAGGATGAATTGAAGCCTGTGCCTTTAAACCATCAGACCCGGTTGGGCTCTGAGGCACCCATAACAACCGCGGACCCCGGAAGGGCTCTGAGGCTCCGGCAGCTTGAAAGCCTGTAAGCTTGTTTTGAAAGCCATCCGTCCGACGCATTTAAACACAGCCGGTATGCCCGACGTCGCGCACCTCCGAACACAAGAAGGAGAGGCATCGTTTGTTTGTGTGTGACTGTATGTTGTTGTTTTAGTAGTGAAAAGTGGCTCATATGGCTGACATCGCCACAAAGTTCTCTCCACGGAAATCGTCATCACAACTGAAACAGTTGACTAAGAGAAGAGAGCTCTACTCAACGCCATTCTATAGGTACGAAACACATCTACGCTTGGGGATGCGCGGGAATGCGGAAGCAGTCAAAATAACAAAGATATGGTAGCCTAGGCGAGACGTTTTTTCGGCCAAATCCCCCGGGTTTCGGGGAATATTTATAGAATACATAGCCGAGGCTGGAGGGTTAATTATTGTGTTAATATTAATTACCGGTACTATGTACTGTACTGTCCCTGAAAACAAATAAGTTTCGTATTTGTCATTAACCCGTGGAGCCCCGCCTAGTTTTTTATTTTTTGTTCACCAGAACCCGGCCCGTTTTCAAAAAATGGTTTTATTCCAGAAACAATAGCGAATGGGTTAGGAATGAAGGAAAAACCGCTCAAAAAGCTTAAAGAATGGTCCTACAGAGCCCCCGAAAACGTATTTTACAAGAGTAAAAAATTGAAGGCAATTTCCCCCAAAAAACAGGTTATTGCGCGCTCACGCGCACGCACGTGGACTTTGAGAGTTTTCAACCATCGGCACGGTTGCGTGGGATACGTACACAGTTCCCATACAAATCTGAGCCCTCTCGAGTGGCTACACCTGAGGTTACGGTCGGAGCAATTAGGGTGACTCGTCAGACGCGTCGCTGGGGCTGTGCGTTACATACATAGGCGACGCGCCAGACGCGTCGCTGGGGCTGGACGGGTATGATGAATTTCAAATGTAAACAAAAAAAAGTTATCTCAATTTTCTCTGACGCAGACTTTCCTCTTCTAATTCAGAATTTTCCCTCTCTAAGTCGGACTTCGGACATCTTGGAAAATCGGCCTTCTCGGAAGTGGTCTCGGGATGGATGTAGTGATCGGGCGTACGGTCGTCATGTGCTCTCGCAGTTACGTTCCCGTCTATTTCGACGCTATATTTTCTACTATTTGCCCCCTGTCATTACTACATGAATATTAGGTTAGGTTGTTTGGTTAGGCTAATGTATTTTTATATCCAAAGGCAGTCAAAATAGACGGGAACATGATGGGAAAGGTCCGACGCCACTACGCGTAGTGTAAACAAGGCTGGCGGTACGCCCGCACTTAACATTCTTGCCGTGGTCTCCCCCCAATTAGTCCGAGTTAGCGAGGGTTTACTGTACAGTGGTGCACCAACTTTCGCGGCCAATAGGGACCGCCGAAAGTGGCGCGAAAGTGCGATTAGCGAAAGTTGGGGTATTGAGGTAATAGGAATTAATTTAATAGGGACCGAGCATGTACGAAAACTCACTCCCAAGTTGAACAAGCCTAGGCAACTAATGACAAAGAATTGCAAGGCTATACATCAACGAAAACTTGGAATTGGTACACTTACTTACTGGTACTCAATATTTTAATGAGTCTACAGTGCTGATTAGCAGGCATAATAATGAATTACAGTTCTTATACTTCTTCTGAACCACTGCCATAGGCCTATGCAATGTTTTGGTAGAGTTCAGTTAGCGAACTTAGCGTTACGGTACGATACTGATGCTTCAACCGTATATGATACTATGAGGCGCATTTTGGCTCGAGCCAAAACTCAAGCAAAAATGCGCCTATAATTTGGACCAAGACATCATAGGCGCCGTTTGAACCCAAAACAGTGCATTTGCAAATGGCACCTATGGTGGTGGCCCTTATAACCTTATCTCTAAGCATTGTAACCTATTATAATGCTTTGCTAATCAGCATTATAGACTCATTAAAGTATTGAATATCTGTAAGTAAGTGTACCAATTCCAGTTTTAGTTGGTTTAGCAATTCTGGGTCATTGGGTGACTGACTAGGCTAGGTACGTTCAACATGAGTAGGCCTATTTGTAAGTACAGTACAAATAATTTTATTGAGTATATATTTGTAAGTATGTGTATTGATTAGGCTAGTTATAGTCATTGGGTGACTATATACTGGTATTGGGTCGTGTTTCGACACAAACATTTATTTTTCCTCTACCGAATCGTCTTGCTTGTGGCTGAATAGGCCTTCAATTTCGAAGCTCGGGCGCGAAAATGCGAGTTTTTACCGCCAAACTCAAATCGGCGGGATATTTAGACACTGCCGCGAAAGTGCGATCCGCGAATCGAGATGTAGCGAAAGTTGGTGCACCACTGTATATGGCTTCTAAATTTGTCATATACCATACTTCATTCCTATATCGGTCAGTTGCGGCGCAATGCCGCAAATGGAATTATAATTACTGTACTGTGAAAAGGTTAATATTTACGGTTATTTGAAACGACACTAGGCTACTGCAGCGTTATGAGAACCAATTTATTAGGGAAAATAGGCACCAATAGATTCGCCATATTTTTTTCCATATACTGTAGGACTAGGCCTAGTCTACATGGAGGATTTTCGTTATCGACAAATTTAAAAAATGGTTATAGGCTACTGATGATTTGGACCAACAGGTAGCCCATCGATCTTTTTAGGCCTAATAGGTCCGGTAGAGCATATACATCATTGCTATATATGTCATTAACCCTCGGAATCCGGGAGGCCTCATATGAGGGAAAATGCGCTCATAAAAATCGCCGCTATAATCATCAGAACTTGGCAACCACGTGTTATAGCGACGTCGTCTCTACGGCATTCTACAGACAACAAAAAGTTCTACAATTTGCAAAAACTTGACTGCTCTAGGTGGTTTCAATCAGTAGCTACTGAATTATGAAGTTGATTTTACCAAAATTCATAAGAGCCCCCCCGGATCCCAAGGGTTAACCCCTTATTAGCGGGGCCCGACTTACGTCTGTATCTAAAAACCTGGACTATGTGGCGGGGCCCGACTTTAGTCTGTGTGCAATTTTTGAGGAAGAATGGCTCTGAGAGAGAGACGAGCGATGGGAGGAGCGTAGGTTGCCTCATGACCGCTCGGCACGGACCCCGCGCGCCTACTGACATCTACTCCACCCTCCCTACCTCGCCACACGGAATTATATAAGGAAATTACCGTATTTTAGGGTTTTGCACTCGTGTTGCACGATCGTTGCAAGAGAACGCGTGGTCGTAGAAGGATTGTTCTGGTGTCATTGGAAAGCTCAATTTACACCCTTTCAGGGATACATAATTGTATTACGCTCTGGCTCTTGTTTATGCATGAAAAAGAGCACGGAAACAAGGCCATTTAGGGTAAAAAAAAAAAAAAAAATCACTTGGCGCGTAGTGGAAAAAAACTGACGGGCCCGCTCGTAAGGTGTTAAGAGCTGAAATGTATAGGCTAAGGGAGAACAAAAAAATAAAACGCTAAAATATGCACCACAGCTAGCAGTGCAAATGTTAATGGATGATGGCAAAGTAACAAAGATTAAGATTTTTTTCGCAAATATTTAATTAAACTTGCAGAAATTAATGGGTAATAAATACAATTATTTCTTATTTTAACTTATGTCCGCCGCAGCATTCATGTTATTGTTGTGATTCGACAGGGAGGGTTCTGTGGGGGCGCTCGTTTATGGCCTTGGCCTTACTCGGGGCCTTGGGGCTGTTCGGCCAGGCAGCTTGGGGAACAACAACAACAACAACCTCTCGGCCCTCTCACTGCCACTCGTTGCCAGAGTATTACTGTGTTTTTTGCACTGTTACCCAACCAGCGGGGGTGTGGGGGCGGCAGCCCCCACCCATAATACTAGGATAGGTTAGGTAAGGTTGTTAGGTTAGGCTAATTTCTTTTTTACGCTTTTAACCCCTCATTTTCCCTGAACTTCATAGCGAAGTGGAGAGCTCAGAAGAAAAAAAGCACTATCCGACTTGTGCCTGACTGCACCCACAGATCACCTACATCAAGAAACCAAAATCCTCAAAGTCAAAGACCATCTGGACATGAGAGGCACTCAATTCCTGGCAGCAGCCTCCACGAACCAAGACCACCCACTAAACTACATGGCAACACACCCACAGACACCAAGAAATATCAAAACAACACCCAGCACACGGTATCACACACAATTATTGTCCTCTCTCCCTCCCTGCCCACCCCAAACCAACTTCCAGAAGCACATCCATACTCATATCTCTCACCGATCCATCCACTCACTCACAGACAACACGCAGCTGCATGCACGACCTCCCGAAATCCATCCTTCCGAATCCTCCCTTCCTCGCGAGGACAGAGTCCACCTGGCCAGGCTGAGATGCGGACACCATCCAGCTCTCCTGAGCTATCAGAAGAGACTGGATGACTCCGTTGTCGACGCCTGCCCGGGATGTAACGTGCTGCCCATACCATTAAACACATCATAGAACACTGCATTCCACACAATCACTTACGCCAACAACACAATCTACACTCAATGAGAGCTCTGTGGGAAAGCCCGATCGCAGCCATGGCCTTCCTCAGGGACTCGGAGCTGTTCGGCCAGGCAGCTTAGGGAACAACAACAACAACAACAACAACTACTACTACTACTACTACTACTACTACTACTACTACTACTATTGAAAAGCAAGTTCCATCCAAAAATCAATTGAGATAGTTACCGGTATACATTACAGTATTTGCATCAAGAGAAACAGCTAGGGTCCACATAATTATGTGTATGTGACAATATTTGTGGAAAAAAAATACCTGAAATATGCGTATCGTGTCATAATGGCAAACAGAAAATGGGTGAAATGCGAGGGTAGTACGCCCGATAACAACTCTTACCCTATCATATTATTAGGTATAACTAGAATACAGATGAAGAAGTGCGGGAGAGGGTGCAACAGGGGAAGAGGGTTGTAGGAATGCTGAAAGCAGTAACAAGAAATAGGGTGGTCAGCATGGAATTAAAGAAATCCTTTGCTGACAGTGTGGTAATTCCAACATTGACTTAGCCTACTGGAGCGAAGCATGGATGTTGGTGGAGAGACTCAAACCAAGAGTGAGAGGGGTGAAAATGAGTTACTTGAGTAGTGTGTGCAGAGTTACATGGAGGGTTAGACAGACGAATGAGGAAGTGCGGAGAGGTGTGGTGTGGATGTAGATGTGCTGGAAAGTATGAAAGGGAACACCTCGAGATGGTTCGGCCATGTGGAACGTATTGGAAGCGAGAGAATGATTAAGAGAGTGTACAAGAGAGAGAGGGAGAGGTGGAAGGATGGAGTTAAGAAGTATATGCGTGAAAGCGGTGCTTGATGGGAGGAGGGGCATCGACTGACTGGGGACAGGTGCATGGGGGCGTTTCGTTCGTGGTCACCCCTTTGGGGTTCACGGCGTCCGGCAATAGATCGATAGAATTACATACATAAAATTTTAAGACTGAGTGTTCCACACATACGTGCAGTTTCAGTCTCTTGTCCTAATGGCGGCGTTCCAGGCAACCCTGTTAAGGGCTGCTCACTTGTCAAGTTCTTGGATTTGAGATCGGCACGTATAGTCTGATCCCAGGTCTTCCTCGGTCCACCCCTTGGTGCAGCTCCCTCCACAATCACAGACCTGCATTTTTTCCACCCAATTTTGTTCATCCATTCTCTCCACATGTCCATACCATCCCAGTCTACTTGTACGCATCACCTCGCTAATACTCTTTATACCTAAACGTCTCCTCAGCTCAACATTTGTTATTCTATCCTGTAGCCTGGCCCCACACATCCATCTCGCCATTCTCATCTCATTACGTTCCATTCTGTTGACATCCTCTACTTTAACGGCCCATGTTTATGAGGCATACGTCATTGCACTTCTAACACATGAGGCATACACGTTTCCCTTCAGGGGGAGAAGCATTCTTTTCATAGTCAGGATTGGCAGCAGTTCTCTGAACTTCCCCCATCCACACCTAATTTTAGCAACAGTGGCAGCCTCGACCCCACCACCGGCAGAGATGGTATCTCCTAGGTAACAAAACTTGTTCACCAGCTCCAATGACTCATTTCCAAACTTCACAGCCACAGGATCATCACTTAACACAAGGTCGCCTTTGCACACTATGCACTCAAATTCTCTATTTCTGACTTATCCTTCGGCAGGGGTCCCTTTATTCTACTACAGCGCTTACTCCCATGGTGGACCCAACATCGACAGATGCTACATTGAATTGAGTTAACGCCCACTCCCTTTCCACACACTGCACATGGGTATGCACCGCTCTTTTCCACATTGCCTCGTCTCAATCTACAATGCATAACCTTGGTTTTATTAATATTGACTCTTAAACCCTTGCTCGCCATGCCCTCTCTCCACTCTCTGAATTTGGCCGCAGCATCTTGCATACTGTCAGCTATTAGGACTAAATCTTCTGCATGAAACAATTCCAGCGGGAGTCCGCCTCTATAAACTCTAAACAGTGCCTCCAAGACCATAATAAAGAGGAGGGGGCTTAACACTGAACCCTGATGGACTCCAACAGATATTACACAGATTTGATAGCGAAATATGTTGATTATGAAAACTTGGCAGTAATATGATGCAGACATGGTAGTTTCTTATTTTTCCATTAGGTTTCGTGGAATCAGCTGCTAAAATGTTATACTGTATTTTGACGATCCTATCAGAATCCTTTTCTCATTACCCCATACCATTCTGTCCCAAGTATAGCCCTCCTACATGTCCCCTCAGAAGTAGACTTCAAACATTAATTCTGTATTTCTCCTTCCACAGTTTGGCCTGGATCATCTCCCTATCACTTCATCAAACTTCTGCACAATACAAGAGGAGCGCCACATTGAACAACTAAAGAGCTATTTATATCGAACTTTAAACGATGACGGACATCCCCATTTTGGCGGTGGAAAGTAGTGCCCTCTGGAATATTTTGATGCACCTCAAACCCCTCCTGGTGTCCACAACTACAGTACCATCATCAAGGCTCACCATGATGATCAGAAACACAGGTACGTCGGTTTAAGCCTCTTATCACTCAAGTGTTTTTTTCCTCAACTTTATATGGTCAGCGCTGGTCTGGTAGCTTCCGAGGTAAAAGTAATTGTCACCTGAATTCATCAAAATCTAATACAGTAAAACCCCACGCTTTTGGACTAATCGAGGGGATCTACTTGTCCGAAAATGCAAAATATCCTGATCGTCCTCTGTCTTTCGGACTACAATACGAAAGAGAGATAATAAAATACGAAAGACAGAGTCCGAATACAATCTCAAGCTTCCGTAAAAAGTACGGAAATGAGAGAATAAAAGTACGAAATAGGACTTTGTTTGATATCACCCACCTGAGATTGTTGAAAAGCTGGATTGGTGTATAATCCAGGATTCAGCAAGAGTGGTACAGTTGTAGAGTGCCAATTAGGATGAATAGTGGGGTGGTGGATGGAGTGCCAATTAAGACTGCATCGAGTGGTAGCGGAATGCCAAAACTTTAAAAAAATCATTCTGTACTGTATCATTTAGCGTATTCATTTATATAATTAAACTAAAACAGATATGTATTCTTCAGCACTCATGATAACTGTGCTCATAAAACTAAAAGTGATCACTGTATAGCACTTAGATTTTCACTGTACTTGAGTATAATTTTCTACAGGGGTATTTATTCATTCACTGGAGCTGTCGTGGCCTAGCGGGCTAAGGCTCTACGCGCTATGTTGGTGACGACTAGCCGCTTGGTTTCGAATCTTGGCTATACTACGACTAAATGAGTTTGGAACAGTGTGCGAAAAACGGAATTTGAAGGTAAATGCGGGGAAGAGCAAGGTTATGGTCTTCGAAAGGGGTGAAGCCACAGAGTGTGAGGTGAAGCTGAACGGTCAGGCTATGGAGATAGTCAACTCTTTTAAGTATCTGGGCAGTGTGTTGAGTAAAGATGGGACTATGGATGAAGAAGTGCGGGAGAGGGTACAACAGGGGAAGAGGGTTGTAGGAACGCTGAAAGCAGTAACAAGAAGTAGGGTGGTCAGTATGGAAGTGAAGAAGTCCTTGCGTGACAGTATGGTAATCCCGACACTGACTTACGGAAGCGAAGCATGGACGTTGGTTGAGAGACTCAGACCAAGAGTGAGAGCAGTGGAAATGAATTACTTAAGAAGTGCGTGCGGAGTTACATGGAGGGATAGACAGACTAATGAAGAAGTAAGGAGGTGTGGTGTGGAAGTAGATGTGCTGGAAAGTGTGAAAAGGAACAACTTGAGATGGTTCGACCATATGGAACGTATGGAAAGCGAGAGAATGACTAAGAGGGTGTACGAGAGCGAGGTGGAGGGACAGAGAGGGAGAGGTGGAAGGATGGAGTGAGGAAGTATATGAACGAAGGCGGTGCTGATTAGGGGGAGGGGCGTCGACTGACTGGGGACAGAGGTGCATGGGGGCGGTTCGTTCGTGGCCACCCCTTCGGGGATCACGGCGTCAGGCAATAGATAGATAGATAGACTATGACAGTTTCCAGTGCTATATAGCCGTCGTCGCTTAGTGCAGTAGAATTCATTACAGTTGGGAATTTCCCGCAGATGAAATAAATTCATAAGGTTATTCAACCTTATTATTGTTATTCATTCACTTACTATCAGCTTTTTTGTTTGTTTAATTTCTTAGCCTAACTTAGTCACTAAAAGTCTGGCACTCCACTCCTACTTTGTACTGCTGTCTGACAGACACGCAGCATCGTAGACGCGTTATTGCTGATCCTTGGTGGCTGGCGGGACCAAGGGTGGGTGAGCGGGGCCGCCATACTTGATGGAGGGTCGTCTATATCTTCTTTGGCTTTATCACATGGACTTGGGGAGCCTTTATCGCTTGATGTTGAGCCTGGGTCACCCTTGATGGCGGGAACACACGATAATCCAGGGGAACAGTAGAAATAAGGTGGATGCCGGCGGACACAATGCGGGAACGGGAACACTCAGGGTTTGTAAACTATGCGTCACAGCCTTCTTGTTGGGTGCAGGGCAGGTACCCAGAATCCTCTGCGGTCTGATTAAATTTTCTCCGCTTCCGGATTTTTAATGGAAGCAGAGGAATATGACCCGGATATTCCGGATTACATACTTTTCTCTTTCATAAAAGAACGAAAGAGGGGGAATTTAGTCTGAACCAAAATAGATTACGGAAGCACTGGGATTCAGAAAGTGCGATGTTTTACTGTACTAGCTTCTCATACCAGAAATGGGGACCATCAAGAATTGAGGATAAAGGCTCTTGTGTGATATACCTTTACTCTTTGGGTACTGTACAGTCGCTCATAAACATTTGAGGACCTCTACTATTTTAATTATGGTATCGGTATATCTCGGGTAACAAATTTATGAATATCTTTTTCTTTACTGTACAGTACATCAATTATAAGTTATGGCCTTGGCCTTGCTCGGGGCCTTGGGGCTGTTCGGCCAGGCAGCTTGGGGAACAACAACAACAACAACAACAACAACTGTATTTGCATCAAGAGAAACAGCTAGGGTCCACATATTTGTATGTGACAGCATTTGGCTGAAGATGTCTGTTAACCTAATAATACAGTACAGGTATTATATATATATTGCTCTTCAGGCTACTGTGTTGGTGATGTAATGGTTTAGATGCTTATATTCTGGGTGTGGTGTCCCGAGTTCGAATCCCGGGAGGACCTTATGCATTCATTAGTTTATTAAAGTACATTGGGGTTTGTAATTGATGATTAATGTTAAGACCGGGGTGTTAATTATATTCGGTACCGGTACCTTTAAAGTGATTGCTGGAAATTTATTCCTATACTAATAATGCTTATCTGGTCATGTACTTCTCAAAAGCACCAATTTAATTTATGTGGTGGGTGACAGTCTGACAGATTAAGGCAATGGCCAAAATAATGCAATTCGATACTAATTTCCCTGTATTGCTTCATGTTCATTCTAACCTTAAATTATTTTTTGCCCAGTTTGACACCCTGGATAGGAAAGTTGGTCATGGAAAGATATAATAGTATAGTTCTGTGTGTATACAGTACCTTACTGATCATGTAGGCTTATAGTTAGCCAATAGTCTATATATTATTAATTAGGTGAATTTTCATTTGCTCCCTTTGAGCCAGAAACTTTACTTAGAGCTGTGGGAGCTGCACGTGGGTGTAGACCTTGAAGAACTTGGAATCAGGTATTGTACACTACAGTATTTCAATCCAATCTCAAAATAAAGAACTTGACAAAAGAGGCAGCCCTAAACAGGGTTGCCTGGAATGCCACCATTTAGGACACAAGACTGAAACCACACTATGTGGTCTCCCCTAGAGTTAAAAGAGTGACGGGCAAAAACAAGGAATGTTACGGCCAAAATGTCTG
Source organism: Paralithodes platypus (assembly GCA_032716605.1). Classification (NCBI taxonomy): domain Eukaryota; kingdom Metazoa; phylum Arthropoda; class Malacostraca; order Decapoda; family Lithodidae; genus Paralithodes; species Paralithodes platypus. Next base: position 4,256,631 of record CM064574.1, read on the forward strand.
GACACAGAGTTTGAAGCAATTCACATCATAGGATGAGGGAAAGGTGGTTTTAGGGAGAGAGTTCCAGAGCTCAGCTGTTGAATAGAAGAAAGATTGGGAGTATCGTTTCACTCAGGTTGGAGAGTTGCACTGAGTAGTCTTGGGATTGTGTTGCAAGACGGGTACTACGTACCCTACGTAGAAAAGGTGGTATACTGTACACTGAAAGAGCTCTGAGGAACTGATTATTGTTATAGTGTTAGAATAGTGAGAGAGATGCAACATTGCAGCTAAGAGAGAGAGATTGCAGAGAATTGATAAGTGGACGTTAGTTAATGAGACGAAAAAAAAAAATCTACTTTGTCTATAAGTGCTGTGTGAGAGGATCCTCCCGACACATGCGAACAATACTCAATACAAGGACGCACTGTGCAAGACGTACAGGGCAAGAAGCTGTGCAGGGCTAAAGAACCCCTTGAGGCGGTTGAGTACAACCAGCTTCTGGGAAGCCGTTTTAGAAAGAGTGGTGACAAGGTCTTTCAAAGAGAGATCAGAAGATAAAGAGACACCGAAAATACTGAGAGAAGATGGTTTGATTTTTGTATTGTTGAAGAATAAGGGATAGTCCTCTGCGAGTTCTTGACGGGTAGATAAATGGAGAAAGAGAGGTTCTTAGAGAAAAATAGGGAGTTATACATGGTTTTTGTAGATCTGGAGAAGGCCTTTGACCGGGTGCCCAGGAAAGTAATGCATTGGGTTATGAGAAAACTTGGAGTACAAGAGTGACTGGTGCGTGTGATAATGAGAATGTATGAGGGGTCACGGGCAGCAGTTAGAGTGAATGGGGCCTGAGCGAAGAGTTTCCAGTGATGGTTGGAATTCACCAAGGTTCAGTGCTGAGCCCATTCTTGTTTGTTTTGGTCCTGGAGGCTCTGTCAAAGGACTTTAGGACAGGACTCCCATGGGAGCTGTTATATAGTACAAAGGAAATCAAGCAACAACAGGTCTAGTGACCCTTCTAGGCTGCTTGTCCTCCAAAACACTGAGGATCAAGTGTCCAAACACTGAAGGGGGGATAAAATAAAGTTATTCATTTACAAACGCAGTCAGTCACGGGTTTGATGCGAGATATTTGTCTAGGCGAAGTTTAAATGAATCAACGGTGCTGCAGTCTATAACGTCTCGGGGAAGCCCATTCCACAAGTTGACAACTCGATTGACGAAGAAATTCTTAGATTCGTGTGAGTTAAAAAGATTTACCAATAATTTTTTTGAAGATGATCTAGTGCGCAGGAAGCAGAGGCAAAGTTCAAAAGATGGAGGGAGGGTATGACAAATAAGGGTCTAAGAGTTAACATAGATACAACAAAGGTCATGATTAGTGGAGTTGGGCGTGGAACTATGGAAAGAAGCGGCAACTCTCCATGCGTAGTATGTGGGAAGTAACTCAATTCAATGTTGCGTCTGTGTGACTGGGTACACAAAGAGATATAGTGGAGCTCGAGGACCTTTGACAAGAATCATAGACTTTGAATGTGCAGTGTGCAAGGGAGGTCTTTTATTAAATGACCCACCTGTCAGTGTTGATTTCAACAGTGTAACGCTGGAGTGTGTAAATAAGTTCTCTTACCTGGGTGATACGGTTTCCGCCGAAGGTGGCGCTGAAGCTGGCTTCATTGCCAGAGTCAGAATGGCTGGGGAAAGTTTAGAGAGCTGTTGCCACTCCTGACTATGAGAGGGCTCCCACTCCACCTTAAAGGGAAAGTGTACTGTATACCTCATGGGTCAGGAGCGCGATGACCTATGCCTCGGAGACGTGGCCGGTTAAAGCAGAGGATATCAATAGAATGGAACGGAATGAGAATTGAATGGTGAGATGGATGTGTGGGGTTAATCTCAGGGACTGGGTATCGAGCGAGGAATTGAGAAGGCATCTGGGCATTAGGAGTGTCAGTAAAGTGATGTACACGAGCCGACTTGGTTGGTTTGGACACGTGGAGAGAATGGATGATCAGAACTGGGTGAAGAAATGCCAGACTGTGAACGTGGGGGGAGCTGCTCTTAGGGGTGGACCTAGAATGACGTGGGATCGGGTACTCCGTTCCGATCTCAAAATAAAGAGCTTGACAGCATAGGCAGCCCTTGACTGGGTCGCCTGGAAAGTCGCCATTTAGGACGTGAGACTAACCACATTCTCTGTGGACAAAACGGTCTTTAAACTTGTATGTATAGAAATTGTGTTTTGGAAGCATTGAAAGCAACAAGGTTTTCTCGACCCAATTGGAAATGGTAGTTAGATCAGAAGATAAGTGTTCTATGGCTTCATCACGTTTGTTTTTTTTAGATTGCTTGCTGGGGCGTTCTGGAAAACTAGTTGAATAGTGAAAGGTAGAGTCGTCAGCATATAAATGGATAGCACTGGAGGTACAGTTGAGAAGACCATATATAAATATTAGAGAGAGAATTGGAGATAGGACAGAATGTACAGTATGGATGGCAAATTGTCCTGTGTAGCAGGGTATCAAACGAGAATATTTCAAAACCAGTCGTATAACCAAGTCTAACTATACTATATTGTTATTACTGGTTTAGATACAAAGTTATTGATACATTAAGAGATCTTATTATTTTGTATAATGACTGGACTATAGGGTAGTACAATGTTCAATACTTGTTTTTGCATCTGAAACAAGTTACTCGATACATTACCATAAGCCAATCAGCTCCTGGGTGTTGTTTTTTTTAGCTCAGTGACTAAGTACAAGCTTTCATTAGTTTATTCAAGTACATTGGGGCTTGTAATTGATGATTAATGTTAAGAATGGGGTGTTGCTTATTAACACCTTATTGGCGGGCTAGGCGGTCTAGGGGACCGTAGCGCCCAGCGTTTTTTTAACCCTAAATAGGGTTGTTTACGTGATAATTTTCATGCCTAAATAAGACCCAGAGCGTAAAACAAGTATCTATCCCTGAAAGCGCGTAAACAGAGCTTTCCAATGACACCCGAACCATCCTTGTACGACCGCTGGTTCTCTTGCAACATGAGTGCAAAAACCCTGTAATTAGGTAATTTCCCTACATAATTCCCTGTGTAGCGAGTGTGAGAGGGGAAGGAAGGGTGGGATTCATGTCAGTAGGTCCGCCGCGGTGGTCTGGAGCAGTCATACGCTTGCTACGCTCCTCCCACCACTCATCTCTGTCTCTCAGCAACATTACGTGGTGAAAATGGCACACGACATAAGTTGTGAACTGTCACTTAGTCCATATTTTTTTCACACGACATAAGTTGTGTGCCGCCAAAGAAGGGTTAATATATATATATATATTTTTTTTTTACAGTACTGTACCTGGTTTTGTCATTATAATTTTTTCTGTTCTTAATTTTCCATTAAATCTCAGAAATCAGGTGTTATGAGACTAAAAACAAAAATACTAATTAGTTTGCTTGGGAACCAGATTAACTTGCTCATGTAGTGATGTACACCCTATGTTGTGGATTTTGTTCTTTTATTTCAAATTTTATTTTATTAAGCGTTATTTCCACATAGCGATTTTGATTAGTTCCTTTGCGTTTATCTTGTTTCGTCCCAGTTTTGGTATATTTATTTTGCAAGTTTTACATTATAATTAGGCTATCATTATTTGTTTCTTTGTTACAATACTGTACTGGTATATTTCCTCCTACAGACTGGAGCAATGCAGTAGAATATAACGCCATTAAAAAACAAAACAACAACCAAAAGACCATGGAGGGAGGAAATCCAGAAGAAGGCTCTCACGGTTCAGGGGAGACTTGACAGGGATATAGTAGAGAGCAGCCTGAAGTTTACTCTATCTCGATCTAGCATTCCCTACAACAATGGAACGACCTTACATTCCGAACCCCTCCACCTTACAACTGATTTTCTTCAGATGACCAAGCATACCTTTCAAGAACGGAAAGTCCTTTTAACCCATACAGGTCCTCCCAGGATTCAAACTCGAGACACCACACCCAGAACATAAGCATCTAAACCATTACACCACCAACACCCTACAACAATGGAACGACCCATCAACCCATACCTATCACCTTCATATGACCGACAATGCCCTTCAACATTGGAACAACATTTCAAGTCATACCAACCACTACCACCTTACAACTGGCTGACCAGAACTACAGGTAAGTTTTAATGTACTGTACAGTATATATTATGATTCCTTAACAAATTAACCAGTAGACCATTTCAACCTGTGATAATTCCACCAGGGATAGGCCTATTCATACCAGTGCCAATTCGATAATAACATTACTATTTGTAAACAACCTACTGTGCTAAAACCCTCACAAGGCTGGAAGGACCATTGGAAGCCCTAACCTATCTTAGCCAATTTGGTCTGAGGGGTGTCTATTTGGACCTCCTCTTTTACTCCATTAGTTTGGCGATAATAAGATGCGATGATGGTATGATATCGAGCCTGTAGCATAAAAGAAATCTGCCTTTGGCAGGGACAATATTCTATATAGAGGGGGTTGGGGAAGGCATTTTTGTCAGCCTTGGTGACAAACCATAATACATTGCTTAAAAATGGCAAAAGCAAACAAATCTTCAATAATAATCAAACGCAATATCATAATAAACCAAAAGACGTTGGATTGTATAATGTTAACCTAATACTGTACATCTAAACCAACAGCACTGGTTGAGAAATATGCTGGTTTAACTGTGTTGGTGGTATAATGGTTTAGGTGCTTATGTTCTGGGTGTGGTGTCCCGAGTTCGAATCCCGGGAGGACCATATGCCTTCATTAGTTTCTTCAAGTACATTGGGTCAAGTCATGTGGTGATGGGGTGGTCTATCAGAGTGAGAACTGAGGGATCTCTGCCATACCCATAGCTTACTCTGACTGTTCCTTTTACTTATGTTTTCTAGATCTCAAGTGACGGCGTCTCTTCCGTGGATTGACCTTCCAATCTAGAAGTTGGCAGGGCCGGGCGCCTGAAGGACTGTTGTCTAGTCCAACTGGCGACCGACCCCCACTCCCTACGACCGCGTTATCACTTATCTATTCACTAGCATTCTCCACTCATTCCTATTCTTTTTGTAAGCCTTTCATCACCCATTTGTTCAACATATCCATACCAGCATAGCACCCTTCTTTCCACTCTGGCCGATAAGGGTTCTTGTTGTCCAACTCTCCTATGTACCTCTTCATTTCCTCTTCATTTCTTCATCTGTCTATGCATCACTCCATACATACTCCTCAAGCAGCTCATCTCCATCACATCCAACTTTCTTTTCTCTTGTACATTCAGACCCCCTGTCTCAGCCCCATACATGACTGTTGTACAACTATCCCTCAATACTTAGCACTTTTAGCTAGTAATGTACAATCGCGCTAAGAAGTGATGACTCGATTCCCAGTACCTTTTGTTCAGAAAGTGCTATCTGGCAACTATTGCGGCTCTACTATATTCATATATTACACACCGGGGAGAACTGTATTGAAGGACAAAATACCAAAAACACGATATATAAGTATTGTTACAATATATTTATCTCATTGTGTGAGAGCAAACCAAATAATACGAAAGTTGAGACTAACCCGAACGAAAGAATGTGAAACTCGTAGTATTTCGCTCACTAGATTCAGGATTAAAATGTGGAGGAAGTCTCTTAATGCTTTTATTACTTTTTAAGCCAACAATACTGGGAGAAAAGTATCTCATAAAATTAAACCCAACCGTTAAAAGTAATATTCAACCCATGAGTGTCAATAAATCACGTAAATAAACATATAACAGATTGTTTTTTCCACATTTAATTCTTTATGTGGGACAAGTCTGCCTTAAAAAACAAAGTGGTCTCCAGTATATTTTGGGATAAAGCTTGAATACTTGAGAACAGCTTGTAATTTGTATAGACAGACAATGAAATTTCACTTATAACATATTTAATAACCCATAGGGACACCCATATAGGAACGAAAGATGGAAAGGCATGTAGTAAAGGACAAAGGTGGATATACGAGCGGAAGAGATACACTCTCCCTCATATACCGGCAGTGACTGACTTGCATTTTTTTGCAGGCCTCCAGGCGGCAGGCCCAGGGAGTGTAACATGCTAGTGCTAGATAGCGCCAGGAAATTAAATACTTTCATTATTCTATACAGATATTGAAAACAAACCTTACTTATATATATTCAAACAACAACATAAATATAATTTAAAAGGCCTAAATAGGTTAATTTTGTCAGTAGGCCAATTATTGGGAATATCCGGAGACCTATAGTTATAAATTAGGAAATGACTGGGCTCTGACGGGCAGTGGAGAGTTGCCAGCGGTAGCCAGATTTGGGGACTTTTGTCCGAGCCTTAGAAAAATCGAGTCATGACTTCTTAGCGCGATTGTACACCCCTATGTGGTGGATTGTGTTCTTTTATTTCATAAATTTTATTTTAGTAAGCGTTGTTTCATAGCGATTTTGATAAGTTAATTTGACTTCATATTGTCTTTGTCCCAGTTTTGGTTTATTTAGTTTGATAGTTTTACATTTTAAATGCATTCCGAGATTCCTCACCTTCCACATACCGGTACTGTACTTCCCATTGCTCTGTAAACTTAAGTTTCTGATTCTAGATGACTGACCGGCAAAAGATACGTGTGCACATCTGCCTGCTAGGAAGTTGGCCAGCCACCTTTTTGTGTTGTGCAAGTTTGTGTTGTAGATTTTGTTTGTTAGGTTGTGGCGGGGGATGGCATCGAAGGCTTTACTAATGTTGAGTGTGGCTAGTAGTGATCTGTGTGGTGGTCTAGCTGAGTTGATGCCGTCAAAAGCTCTTTGTGTCTTAGTCTGTGAGAAGAGTGTTGGTGGAGTGCAGTGGCCTGAAGCCATGTTGTGTTGGAGCTAGGGGTAGGTCGGGTGTAATTAGTTATAGTACAAGGCGTTCCATGACTTTGGAGGGGGTGCAAAGGAGTGTGATGGGGCGGTGTGAGTAGGGTAGCGCCGATAGGTCAGAATCTAACTTTTCCTAATCTCCCAGTATATTTATACAGGCATCTATATATCTATTGCCAGATGCCTTAATTGGGGTGGCCATACACAAAATGTCCCCAAGAGGGACAACCCATGCCAGTTTACTGAAGGACTTGCAGGATTCACCACTTAATTTAGGGTCCGTCTGACTCAGAGGCCTATTATGTATTTTTTAACACTATTTTTCTACAGTGGTGTGCAGCTAATCCATCCACTAACCTGCTTCACCCTAAGATAGCAGTACTGATTTGTATAAGGTTTACTCCCCTAGACAGGTTGCCGATCAAGGCTGATGAGTCCCATCCACCCGGATATTTATAAGGTTATCTCCCCTAGATGGGTTGCCGACCAAGGCTAATGAGTCCCATCCACCTCATACTGTACTTATGCCGAGTGCTCCACACGAAATGTGGTTCCGATTATTTAGGAAAAGGTTACTGGTAGTTTTCTGAAGCGAGATATTGAAAATTAATTTTGAAAACAAAAACAAAATTATATCGGGTGCACCACACCCGTATTCTGTTGACCATATTGTGTGTTTTTTCCCTGGCATTATTTTATTTGTTTTTAGTAATTTGACATGCTTGTGGGGGGTTGCCCTACCTAAGATACTACGTTAGGTTAATGACATTATAAGGGAATGACCCCTTCCTCCCCCTTTCTATGTTAAGCCATATATATACAGTAGGGTCTCACATAAAACGAGTTTATGGTTGATAAACGAGGGCGTTTTATGCGATTTCGTTTTATGTGAACACAGCATTTTGGTGGCCCAATATCGTCAATGTTTACTGGAAGCGTAAATTTCCGTCAGGAGCGTACGATATTTCGTACGTTTTGTACGATATTTCGGCGTTTTATATGAAAGCGTACGATATTTCGGCGCTCTATATTAAAACTCCTCGGATTTGCCCCACTTTGGCGGCGGACTCGTTTTATTTGATCACATTCGTTCTGATCGAAAATTAAATATTAATATTTTAGGTCGGTCGTTTTAATCGAGACTCGTTTTATGCGGGACCCTACTGTATATATACATACAGTACTGGTCATTAACCCTCCGGATCCGGGGGCCCTCATATGAGGCGGATCGCTGTGTCCGGGGCCATTTTCGTACAGTCAAGCTTCATAATTCAGTAGCTACTGATTGAGACCACCTAGAGCAGTCAAGTTTTTTGCGAATTAAAATATAAAACTTGCAAACTAAACAAACCAAAATTGGGACAAGGACAATATAAAGTCAAATTAAATTATCAAAATCGCTATGTGGAAACAACGCTTACTAAAATGAAAATTATTAAATAAAAGAACACAATCCACCACATAGGGTGTACATTACTACATGAACAAGTTAATCTGTTTCCCAAGCAAACTAATCGCACATATAACAACGCACTATCGTCACGTTAAAGGAATTAGTCAAGTTTGAGAAGTCCGGGACGTTCTGGTAAATTTTACTAAACTCTGCATGAATAAAGAAACTACATGTTAAATGTCAAAATATTATTTAAAATCAAATTTGCAACATGACAAGACATCAACAATAGTACAAAATACAAATATTGATAAGATATCTATACTATTACAAAATAATATATAAAATACAGTACAGCACTCACTAACGATAGTGCTATCGGGTAGGTACCTGTAAGCATAGCATGCCTCAAGTGACCCCTATCAATAACTACCCTACAAATAACCTACATTTATTGCACAAATAAACTAAGGAAATCGCAAAAGCAAGCAATTGATACTATCGACAATGAATACATATAATATAAAGACAAATAATTGCAAAATATGAAGTAACAACAGATTTAAACAAAGAGTACTCTTTTAACAAGAACAATCAATTTAAAAAATCATCAATGTTAATATTAATAATAGAAAAAGAAATAGATAAACAATAAATACAGACAAAAAGTAAGCAGAGGTTATACAAGAAACTTCAAGTTAAAAATGCTTGATTAAAATTATTGATGTCAAATTTTAGAATACAGTCACAATAATTGACCCTAAACAGATTAAATTTATGGAACAATTTACTTGCCTCAAACAATGTCTTGTCTTGTAGAACATCTTGTTGTCTGCAGACTGCCGTTGAGATAACATCGCTACGACGCATGGTTGCCTAGTTATGATGATTTTAGCGGCGATTTTTAGCTGCGCATTTTGCCTCCTATGAGGCCTCCCGGATTCCTGCCAATATTTTTGTTTGCCTCATATGAGGCCTCCCGGATTCCGAGGGTTAACCTAACACGTAGTAATGTACACCCTATGTGGTGGATTGTGTTCTTTTATTTATAAGTTATTATATTACTTAGCGTTGTTTCCACATAGCGATTTTGATTAGTTGTTTTGTCATTTTACTGTGTTTGTATAAGTTTTAGTTTGTTTATCTTGCAAGTTTTACATTATAACCTAATCTAGTATCTTTGGTGGGAGCTGCTGTCAGGAAGGATGTAGTGTCCGGGCGTATGGTCATCATGCTTACATAGGTCTTGCGGTTATGTTCCTGTCTATTTTGACTATTTTGACTATTTTCCCCCGTCTGGCAATCTGTATGATGATGACAGTAAGAGGAACGATGCTGCAAGTGTCTTCTTGAAAATTACTCTATCATTCTGATAGGGTTAAATCTTGCCTCATATAGCAAATTCTAGGTTAAAAGTGTGCCAACTTTGTCCTTCAGAGCAGCGACTTTTTCCCTTGGCGAACTATCATGGAGTACACACAGACTTGAGTAACGGTCTAGGGTTATTTCACCTAGCTTTTTCTGGTTAATGAAAGTACAGTACCGCTTTTCCCCTCAACTTTTATCGTCATCACTCGTTCGGCAGCTTTATAAAAAATATATATGTATTGTACAGTATGTACTCAGTCCCATTCCACTTTTATTTTTATTTTTTCTAGGGGTGGTTGACTCGAGACAGAACCTGAACGGGGACAACAGAACACAATATAATTTATTTTTTTATAATTTTCCTCTAGTTCAGTTGCCATTATTATTGCATAATAGCCACAAGGTATTGCCAGATTAAAGTTGTAGATGAAATATTATAAGCTCTTGTAGGATACCCTCTTTTACTCTCATGGTTGATTGATCGACTTAGTAAGAGTCGGCCACAAAAAATAAAGAGGAAAACTGGGGTGTCAGAGTATATATATACTGTATATACATACAATACATACATACATACATACATACATACATACATACATACATACATACATACATAGTAAGAGTATATGCTTCATAGGTACAGTCGAGGTTAATAAGTGTTGTCAGATATTTCACAAAGTTTCAGACACTGACTAATACTCTGAGGGATAAGCACTTTTACCAGTAACTATAAAGATACCAATAACACTTCTTGAGCGAAAACCACTGGAATCTATGACAACACTTAACCCTTAAAGAGCAGCGCTCGACTTAAGTCGTGCACCAATTTGCAGCAAGTTAGGAGCATTATTAAGGCTTAAAGGGTTAAAATCGAGTGCAAATGGCTGGGAGAGCAGCGGGCCAGACAGCCGACTCCCAGGGCTTACCGCCGCCCATTAACTCATGTTCCCTGTGTTCTCGAGAGGCCGGCAGTGTAGCCAGTAGTGAGCATAGCTGGGAAAAATATACCGATATATGCTAAACTTCCATGTTCGTGGCACCACTGCAAGAGAACCACGAGTGCTACGTAGCTCGTTCTGGTCTCATTTTGAAGCTTTTAGTGCCTAGTTTTTTGCTAAATATTTTTTTTGTTTTCATGCAGATGCTTGATTTATCATGCAGGAGGGCCTGAATATGCCCAAATGAGCCCAAAACACCCCGCTAGACAAGGGTTAATACCCCCGATTGTACAGTTTGCTGCACATATTCCGTTCCTCAATATCCCAGCAAGTTGGTAATTTTGGCAGCGCCGCAGCCACTTCCCCGACCCCCCTCCCTCACTCCACCTCCTGGAAGGTAGCTGGTGAAGTGAGGGAGGTGAAGGGTGTCAAACCAGATTTTTTTTTTTTTTTTTTTTTTTTTGAAGACTTAGAGTGAATATGAGGAGTAACAAAAGAAAATGATCATGAAATAGCATTGTTTTGGCCATTCTATCACTTCCAAAGAAAAAATATGAACTTTAAACCACAATGTTATTTTTACATATACAATATTAAAGACTACCGGTAGGAAGAATGGACTCGTCTTTTGTTTGACACCCTGGGGAGGTGGGTTGGGTTCTGACAAAATTAGGAATTTACTGGGGTATTGAACAGAATATATGCTATAACTGTAATGTACACTCGGATGCCATAGTCTCTAGCCCACTCAAATGAATTCATGGACCCCATGTTTTTCGTTATGCAATTATAAGTACTGTACTTGGATTATGTTTTGATATAAATTCCTTATACAAAATAAGGGTACATAGTTCTGTAGTTGATTTATAGAAAATTGTATTCATAAATTAGTTTCCAGAGATATACTTCCATAGTTCGAAATGGGTGAAGTCCAGGAATATTTATGAGTGGGCTAGAGACTATGGTATCCGACTGTACATACAAAGTATCCACTAGATTATTAAATGCATAACTCCCACAAGGCAAAACCCCTAAACTTTAACCCTTTGAAGATTATTATGCATTTTCGACAGTTTATTCTGGCTATCATTAGACCATTTTATACAGTTAAGGAAAGATCTTGGAGAATTTTTAGGGCAAAGACTATCTCAACCATCTGACTTTTATATAGCCTTCCTAATCTGAATAAAACTGTCTAATAATAGCCAGAAAACAGACAAGAAATGCGTAATTGGATTTCGAAAGGGTCAACATATTTATTTCTAGTAGGGTCCATCTTAATTGTAGCCAGTCTTTCATCTTTTTGGCGTTAGTATTTATAATATAATTTTTGTTCACAGATTGATAGTGAGCGGTGACCGAGAGACCACCATCCAGGGTTGAAGGGTTCTACACGTACAACTCCGAGTGGCGCGCCCCCCAACATAGTGGACTCTCCATCGCCGACCCTGCCACTGAATTTTTATCCAGGGGCCAGATGCCGAGATACCAAAATTTCAGGAATCAGTATATTTCGTACAGTAATTCTTCACTTTTTTCTTCTATTATTTCATAACCAAAAACAAAATTTTAGTAAGCGTTATTTCCACATAGCGATTTTGATAAATTTTGATAAGTTATTTTGCCTTTATATTGTCTTTGTCCAAGTTTTGGTTTGTTTAGTTTGCAAGTTTTACATTTTAATTACCTTGCTTGGTCACCACTACCATACGGGGTTTTTGGACTAAAAGTATCCTTCATTCCCTGCACATTTTCATGTATAAACAAGAGCTAGAATATAATTCAATGATATATCCCTGAAAGTAGAGGAATAGACCTTTCCTATGACACTTGAATCATGTCTGGACGACCACTGATTATTGTGCATTTGTAAGTTTTACATTTTAATTAAACGATATTGAAAGGGGTTCTAGGTGTTTTTGAAGCTTGGAGGTATAGTGAGGAAACTTAAAAATTATAAAATCAGTACAGTATATAGACCAAAAAACAAACACTACACCTTAAAGTTTTGATATTCTGGATATTCTCTATGTAAGAAGCTACGATTTTGAGGGGGGTGTCATCATGGAGGGCTATAGGGTGTAAGCTACTTGCCGCTGCTGGTGGCTGGGTGATGCGTATAGGTTTTGTGTTGTATTGATTTAAGCGATTTGTGTGGTTTTTTTTTCGAGCGCCAGTGAATTCTGCGGAAAAATTGGCGCTTGTGAGAAATAAGTAACATGCTTATTATTATTATTAACGTAACCACAAATTGAAGTGAGGAATTACTGAGTTTATATACCACAAAGTAAAAATAACGTAAGAAATACATTATGGGGATAGAATTTAGTCCTTTTAAATTATTCCAATATTGACTCTGGCCCCTTGGATTATATGACCTAATTGCTTGTAAACCGCAGTGCTACATATCGTTGGCATAGTTTGAACAATAGTGGTTTCCTAGAACAATTATCCCCTTGAGGATTAAGACGCGTTGGACAGTTTATTCTGGCGATTTCAATAATTTCATTTCATGCAGCTTAGGAAGAATCTGGGAATTAAGAGTAGAAAAAATTTACTCTCGATTTCCACATACCCTTCTTAATCTGAATAAAATTGTCTCCATACTATGAAATGCATCCCAACATCCTGAAAGGGTTAATACAGTATGTTTATCAAGAACTATTCACAAATTTAAAGACCTTATTTACTGTACAAAGTTAACAGATTATTTTACATTTTAGTTTGATTTTAAATACGGTGTTACTGACATGACCTCATAAAGTAGGTTAACACTTTTATTGCATTTCCATCAGATTACTATTATTATTACTTAAATTTAAATGCATTTTTCCACACACAGATTTTGTTTAGTGTGTTGTCGTTTCGATAGTTTTTTATTCTAATGCGTTTGTTATATTAATTTGAACAGTAACTTTTGAGTTCAAGTTTTATATTTTAATTAATGACCTGAGTAGGTGAACACTTTTACTACATAGCTATAAATTATTACTATTATTACTTTTCAATTGCTATGAATCATTGCTACCACTGCTACTATTCAATAGCCTTGATTTTAAACTATCATCAAAGAGTTACTCCAATATCTAGCACTGTGGTAAAATTTACTCATGTGTTTTTAATTTGTTAATGTGCTCCCCTCTATATATATATATATATATATATATATATATATATATATATATATATATATATATATATATATATATATATATATATATACTTTTTTCTCCTTTTTTTTTAAATAGAGTTGCATTCGGTGAGTTACAACCTATATTTTGTTCAGTAGAAAATTTAATTCTATAATTATGGGCCATTTTTTCAGTATATTTTTGGTATTGCTCTAATGCATCAAATTCTGCCTTTTACATTAATTTATTGCATAGTAATAATGTTCTTTTATTTCAAAATTGTATTTTATTAAGCGTTATTTCCACATAGTGATTTTGATTAGTTCGTTTACATTTATCTTGTCCCAGTTTTGGTTTGTTTATTTTGCAAGTTTTACATTACAATAGAACTTATTAGTACTTTAACCCATTCTGTATTGAAGGAACATAATAATTGATGATATCTGTTTATTTTCATTCTGGCTACAATTAGATAAGTTTAGCAGCTTGGGAAGGATGTCTAGTTTAAAAAAAAAGGCTTTAACCCTCCAGCCCCGGCTATGTATTCTATATATATTCCCCGAAACCCGTCTACGCCTAGGCTACTGCATCTTTGTTATTTGGCTTGCTTCCGCATTCCCGCGAATCCCCAAGCGTAGATGTGTTTCGTACCTGTAGAATGGCGTTAAGTAGAGCTCTCTAAGTCAACTGGTTCAGTTGTGATGATGATTTCATTGGAGATAATTTTATGGCAAAAACAGCCACTTTACACTACTTTTCGATACTTAACAATAACATACAGGCACACACGAACAAGCGACGCACTCCTTCTTGTGGCCGGAGATGCGGGGCGTCGGTCCAGCCGGCTGTTGTTTACATGCGTCGGACGTACGCCTCGCACACCAAGCTTACAGCTCATGAGTGCCTCGGAGCCCTTCCGGGTAGCTCGGGTGTGTTTTTTATGGGTGTTTAAGAGCCCTTCCGGGTCTGATGGGTTAAAATCTCCATTTACTCAATCAGATTCTTCCTGTCCTAGATCAATATAATTTTGACTTAATCCAGCAACTTCCCAATACACGAAATAACTCTTTGATTAATATACAGTATTGCTAAAACAATATTACTGTGGAAATTCCCTGTACTGGAAACTTGATTTTATTAATTTCATTTATAGTAAGCGTTGTTTCCACATAGCGATTTTAATAAGTTAATTTGACTTTATACCGGTATTGTCTTTGTCCCAGTTTTGGTTTGTTTAGTTTGCAAGTTTTACATTTTAATTTATTATGCGTTATTTCCACATACCGGTAGCGATTTTGATGAGTGCTTTTGCTTAAATTAACTTTTATTTTAGTAAGCGTTGTTTCTACATAGCGATTTTGATTAGTTATTTAGCCTTCATAATGTCTTTGTCCCAGTTTTGGTTTGTAAGTTTTAAATTTATTTTGTCATCCCAGTTTGGTTTGTTTATTTTGCAAGTTTTACAATATATCTGAAAAAATGGCCTTCTATAATATACAGTATTAAGATTATATTTTCACTTAGGAGGTAGTTTTTTCTGGACTCCCTTCTCTCCATGTTTAGCTCCATTAGTTTTGAGATTCTAAGATGGATCACCCCATTAGTTTGGCGATGTTAAGACATTTTGCCCTATTTGCCAATAAATGACCTTTTTGAGCTATTTAGGTGTCAATGTTTTCTTGGCTAGCTAAAGTGGGTCTTTAATTTAGGAGGCACCAGCCATTTTTCTACCCAAAAAAATTACTGTACACATTTATCTCAAAGGGTGGTCTTTTGATTTTTGTTTTTCCCAAACTCTGATGAAGATATTTTGATCAACTAATTTTCAATAGTCTGTGATATTCTTCTGGATAATTGAGATTGTTTTTGTATCCCTTTGATTACCGTGATATTTTATTCACTAGAAGCCGGTGTGACTGCTAACAGTTGATATTATTCAGATCAGGAAGGATCTGTAATGGACGCCAAACTTTTTTTCCTGAGCTGTATAAAATTGCTTAGGCATAGCCAAAAAGAATTTGATGTGCACATTTTATAATAATTTTAATTTTGGCATGATTTTTTTTTTTTTTTTTTTTAAGAAATCTTTCAGTAATTAGGGAACAGTTCACTTAAAGCTGCTAAATCATACTTCATAAGTTGCAAATTATATATTAATATGTCTGATAACATGAGAAATTGTAGAAACATAGCTTCATTTAAAGTTGATTTTCACAAACGTTCTGCAACTTTTTAGTGAGAAGTTACTGTACTGGGATTGGAGTAGGCTTTTTTGACAAGGTCCTTTCTAATCTGAATAAAATCACCTGGCAGTTATACAGTATATTTAAATAAATGTATATGATTGAAAATATTTGACAAATTTTTCCATTCTTTGCAGTTGTGGCGATGATCGATGGACGCCTCGGCAAGAAGAATCGTCATCTTCGGGATTCGTCGTCTTCAAGATTCGTTGCGTCGTCTTTCCTCTTATTTTTACTTTTCTTGTGTTTCAATTTTCCTATTTTTTTTTTATTATCTCTGCTTTCTTTCTTTCCCTACTAGTACTTTCTTTCTTGGCTCCTCTTTCTCTACCTTTCTTGATTTCTATCTTTATTTATCTCTACTTTTTTTAATTTTCCCCTTCCTTGATTTTTGATTTGTCTTTCTGCTTTCTCTATTTTTTTTCTCTCAACTAGGCTCCTCTTTATCTACCTTTCTTTATCTGTACTTTTTCCGTCTTCATGTTCTTGATTTTGTTTTGGCCTTTTTCTACTTTTTCTTCTCAACTTCTTTACTTTTTCCTTTTTTTTTATCCTTTCTCTCTTGCTTATTTTCTATATCCTTACCTTATCCTGTCCTTAGCCTTTCCTTTCCTTTATCCTTTTTATATTTTCCCTTTCCTTGATTATTTGTGTTTTTTTTTGTTTTTTTTCTGCTTGTTGTGATGTGAGGGTGGTGTTGGTGGGAGTGATTTATTGTGTGTTGGGGGGGTGTTTTCTGTAAGCTGTTGTACATTGGTTGACATTAGTGGTTAAATTGTGTGCTGGTCTAGGTCTTGGGGCTTGCTGTCGGGTGCATAAGGTAGTCAAGCCTTTAACTGACGAGAGATTAAGACCACGGGTCGGCTTATTCCTGAAACGTATACGCATAGTTACACATTCTCTCGACTTTACTATGAATGCTTTAACTCGCCCTAACCTAACCCAAGCGAAAGTTTGTATTCTGGTTAGAGGTTACTGTGATCATAGTAATCTTCGAGGTGTAGCGTAGACATTTTTGGATTATGTGACCGTGACCAATAGCAACGCACTGGTGTCCTGAATGCTACAGCTTAGAGAACCACCCCAAAAGTGCCCCTTCCATTCTCCGAGTGGAAGACCAGGCGGGGCAGTGTAGGGGCCGGCATCCTGTTTCCAGTACCCTGCAACTGTCATCTTTCAATCTAAGTCTTAAGCTTGACTATTTCTCTCCTTCACCCAGTTAGTAGTGTGATAGATTTGTCTGTGATGGTAGTGGTGAGGGTGTGGTTGTGGCAACACAATCACACACTCATTACCCACTTAGTCATTTCTCTAAACTGAGTTGTGTTGACCATATGGTGATGATGCCAAGGACTTCTTGACACCACTCGTCATAAATTCACAACTGAGTCACTGATCAGCTGTGGTGACTCATTTGGGTTTTCTTTTTCTGAATGTGATATGGCTAATAACCAAATCACACCAGAGCACACAAATGAAAAGCTAGCTGAGGTGGTACATTTCATGACTGTAATGTTCTTGTGTGATACATAGTACCACACGGTCATCACACATAAATGTCCCATTAAGAGTTGGTTGACGACTGTTGGTGATGATAAGAAGTGGTTAATGTCTCAGTGTCTCATGGGAGAACCGCAGCTGCAGGCCACCTTCTTGCACTAGCTTGCATTTAGGTGTACATTCAACCACAGCCCAGTCATCACCACGAACACCTGCTGCCTGGGTACCATCATCCCCCTCACATCACAGTGTGACTGTATGTGTGCGTCTACCCCCCCCCCCTCTTATTACTAATCAATATGTGTTTAATTTTCAGATGGAGTACAGTATGTTTATTTCAAGGTAAATATATTACCTTTTTTTTATAACTCCTGAATGCAACTTTATTTTATTTGGGGGAGCACATATTTTGACAATAAAACAAATATAAATGTATTCAATATTTTATTTTCCTGTGAAACATATTGGTAGAATATAATGATTGAAAGGCATAACAAGTGGTGGAATAATGAGAAACAATGGGTGGATGGGACTCGTCAGCCTTGGTTAGCAACCTGTCTAGGGGAGTAAACCTGATACAAATCCGTACTGCTTACCTAAGGGTAAGGCAGGTTAGTTGTTGTTGTTCCCCAAGCTGCCTGGCCGAACAGCCCCAAGGCTCCGAGCACCCCCACAGAACCCTCCCTGCCGACCACAATAAAGCCTGGGTGACTGAAGCCACTCCATGGCGGGGAGCTGAGGAGGGTGCGGAAACGCCCGGGAAACCAAAGCCCCACCCAGGGCCCTGTGCCCCTCAGCAATTATGAAGAAAAAGTTGAGGGGCAAGGGAAAAATGTGACACTTTGGCTTCCAATCTTGGTAGATTGGGAGGTCAATCCACGGAAGAGACGCCGTCACTCGAGATCTAGAAAATATATAAGTAAAAGGAACAGTCAGAGTAAGCTATGGGTATGGCAGAGATCACTCAGTTCTCACTCTGATAGACCAGCCCATCACCAGGTTAGTGGATGGATTAGCTGAACACCACTGTAGAAAAATGGTGATAACAATATGCACAGAGGGCCTCGGAGTTGGACGGATCCTAAATTGAGTGGTCAATCCTGAAAGTCCTTCACTAAACTGGCTCGGGTTGTCCCTCTCACAGGGAATAGGTCCGCTTGGGGGCATTCTGTGTATGGCCACCCTCGTAAGGGGAGTAAGGCGTCCGGCAATAGATAGAAAAATATGCAAACCTGACAAATAAAACTCAAAATATTAAAAACTAAATACGATATATATTTTCATAAAGTTTATACTGGTATAATATAATAAATGGAAAGCATAATGTAATAATAATTACAAAATATGATAAAATTAAATATAATGGAGAAAACTTTAGATGTATAACAAATTATAAAGGAGGTAGACAAAATTATATAAAAAGGGATAATTATAAAAAATAGGAACATTAAAAGGTTGAAAATAAGGAATAAACCTAAATAAAGGGAGGAGGAATAATAACTAGAATGAACGAGGAATAATACCGGTACTAATAATTAACCTAAATAAAAGGAGAAAGAAAAATTAACAAGAAATATTACTAATAATATACCGGTACCTAAATGAAATGAGGAATGATGAAGAATAACAGTAATAGAGGAAGTATGATAAGAGGGAAAAAGGAGGAAGAGAAGAGAAATGAAGAGAGAGATAAATAATGAAAGATGTAAGAAATTGAGGAAAGAAGGAAGGAAGGATCAGGAGGAAGGAAGAGTGGAGAAACTGGGCGAAGGGAAAATATAAATTAAAGAATGAGGGCATGGGAGCATATTATAAATGGGAAGCTATTATACTGCGTCTATACTATATAAGTCTAGGGTAAAGCAAACCCATATTTCAACAATAGTAATTAATACTAAAAGTCCATTAGTTTATAATTAGTATAAGTCTAGGGTAAAGCAAACCCAGTTTTCACCCATTTTATTTTTGCACCAAGGTAATTGTTAAGAACTTTAATATAATAGGCTCCCATTTCCACAAAAATGGGTAAAATTAAAAACGGTTTGCGCCATTGGATTCAGCGTTTCGTGAGGATTCCAAAAGTATCCCCACATGTCCAAATCTATTTTTTCCAAAAAAATTTGAGATAATTTAACTTGTGACCATATCGTTGGAATCCTCTCGAAGCGGAGAGTTCCCAAAAATTAATTCAGGTGATTCCGACCTATTATAACCCCACAAAACACAAAAAACCGTTTTGGAAAATCTTAAAACGGCTTTCAAGGACGCACAAATGGATGGAATTAAAATCGGTTAGCGCCATTGGATTCAGCGCGTCGAGAGGATTCAGAATAGTCTCTTAACTCAATTTTATTTTTTTTGCCAAAATCCTAAAGCCTTAGTTTTTTTTGGAGGTTGACCGAACAATCTCGATTTTCATATTTTTAGCGGTATATTCGGATTCTTCTCGATGCGAAAAATCCAACGGCGCAAACGGATTTTAATTTCACCCATTTTTGTGGCCTTGAGAGCGGTTTTAAAATTTTACAATACTTTACAAGGAATTGGGCAAAACTGTTTTTTGTGTTTTGTGAGGTTATAATAGGTCGGAATCACCTGAATTAATGTTTGGGAACTCTCCGCTCCGAGAGGATTCCAACGATATGGTCACAAGTTAAATTATCTCACACTTTTGGAAAAAAATAGATTTGGACATGTGGGGATACTTTTGGAATCCTCACGACACGCTGAATCCAATGGTGCAAACCGTTTTTAATTTTACCCATGTTTGTGGAAATGGGAGCCTATTATAATTTTAAATAGGAGACAAAAATATAATTTTGTAACTGTCATATAAGTCTAGGGTAAAGCAAACCAAGATTTCAGCATAGTAACCCAAGAATGGCAAAGGTCCTCAATTGAATCTGTAGTGAGATTTTTTTTCTATGTGAAAAAAAAAAACAAAAAAAAAATCACTACAGACTCAATTGAGGACCTTCGTCATTCCCGGGTTAAAAGTCCATTAGTTTATAATTAGTCTCTCCATTATTAGTGTCTGAAATATGGGTAAAACCATAGACTTATGATTAGGCCCTACACTTATTTAACCCTTAACTAGCGGCTCGCAACATAAGTCGAGTTAAAGAAACTGGCAAAAAACGGGTGAAAAAAGGGTGAAAATCGAGTGAAAATGGGTGGGATAGTAATGATCCATACGTCCGACATCTGTGGCCTCCCGGCCCACACTAACTCCAGTTCCCCCACCGCGCGGGAGGATGACAGTGTAACCAATAGTTCGCTAAAAGTGAGCAATGTAGCAAAATCAGCTAAACTTCCATCTTCGAGGTAACACTGTCAGTGCTCCACGAGTGCTACGTAGCTGTATCTGGCGTCATTGTGTAGCGATTTCCGCCTAGTTTTTGGCGCAATACAGTTCCTTTCATACTGATGGTTGATATAGCAGTCAGAATGGCCTGAAAAGGCCCAAAACGGCCACAGAGGGCCCGCTAGACAAGGGTTAATTAAGAAATTAAAAATAATAATAGACTCATACGTGTGGGGAAGATCCTCACACACAACACTTCTAGACAAAGTAGAAAACAAAGCCTTCTGTTTCATTAACTCACGTCCACTCACCAATTCTCCGCAGTCTCTCTCTACCGCTATTACAATAATCAGTGTTACTCAAAGTTCTCTCAGTGTATAACACCCCCTCTTCGTAGAGCACGTAGCACCCATCTTGCAACACAATCCCACCCCTACTCTGTGCAACTCTCCAACCCAAGAGTGAAATGTTATTCTCAGTCATTTTTCTATTCAACAGCTGAGCTCTGGAACTATCTCCCAGAATCAGTCTTTCCCTCTTCTTATGACTCAAATTGCTTCAAACTCTGTGTGTCCAGGAATTTTGGCTCGAATGTCCCTTGATTTTGGCCCTGTCACTCTTTTAACTCTGGGGGAGGCACTCTCTACAGGCAGTTCTGCTTCTTGTCTCCCTCACTCACATAGAAAACACATTAAAACAAAATTACCATCAGTTTTCTGCCATGCATCAGGATTTTTTCCTCCTTTATATATACATACTGTACATACATACATATATACATACATATATACATACATACATACCGGTACATGTTTAAAAACGGTTTTAGCCACAGAGAATATGGTTACAGTCTCACGTCCTAAATGGCAGCTTTCCAGGCAGCCCTGTCAAGGGCTGCCTTTGTTGTCAAGTTCTATATTTTGAGATCGGACAGGAGTACCTGATCCCATGTCATTCTAGATCTACCCCTAGCCGCAGCTCCCCCTACGTTCACAGTCCGGAATTTCTTCACCCAATTCTGATAATCCATTCTCTCCTCGTGTCCAAACCAACCAAGTCGGCTTGTGTGCATCACTTCACTGACACTCCTAATGCCCTTTATAATAGCATTAATCAGCTGTTTGACCAATTTTACCTCAATATTTTCGGCTGCGTTTAGCATCTCAGTGACAATGCCGGAGCTCCCAGCAGCTTTACTGGACTTCATTCTATCCATAGCACTTTTAACAGCGTCGTACCCTATCAAAGGCTGGGAGCCTTGTACTGAGACTACAGTGCTGAGCTGTTCCCTGTTCTCCACATTTAGCAGTCTTTCATAATGCTCCTTCCATGCCTCTCTAATTTAGTTTTCTGAGTAAACAGTCATGTCACTGTCATTATTTATGCATCTTACACCCACAACATCCTTGCTAGTCCCTCACATTCTTAGCTAATATATACAGTATATCCCATTGGTATTATTAGTGCTACAAACTACTGTACCGTAATTCTATCACACTATCCTGTATGGTTTTCTTTGCCATGTAGACCTCAGTTCTAGCATTACATTTGGCAGATAGGTATTCTTCCTTTCTGCCACGTCCTTCCTTCCATACTTTGAAACATCTCATCTTCTCTCTGACTGCTGTTTCTACATTTTTGTTCCACCACCAGGAGAACTTTTCCGGGTGGCCCCTTTGTTTTGCCACAGACTTTGTTTGTGGCATCATGTAGGCTGCGTTCTATAGTTATATTTGCTATCAACATCAGCTGGCCTAGCACCCACACTTCTTTCAATTTCCATCATTTTGTTGTGGAATCTGTCTCTGTACTCCACTTTTTCCAACAACCATACTTTCCTTTTTGGCAAATGTACCGGTACTTTCTTTCTCACAAGATCTCTGCTTAGGCACATATCACACACTAAGGAGCTTGTGTTGGGGGATGCATTCTTCACCTGGTATGATCTTAGTATCTCTAACCCATTTCCTGTCAGATTTGCTGATCAGGAAGTAGTCTATCTGGCTACTGGAGCCACCTGATTCATATGTTATCAGATGGCTCTTCCTCTTCCTAAACATTGTGTTATACACCACCATCCCTGTGGCAGCACAGTGCTCCAGTACCGGTATGTATTCACCTCCCAGGTTCCTTTGGCTATATCCCTGTCCTCCGTGCACGCCCTCAAATCCGTCAAAATATGCCCCAACATGCCCACAGTCTTCTCCTACAATAATTACTACCGTACCTCCCTTTCCTTGCATCCGGCAACCAACCCTATTAATTCATTCCAGAACTGCTCTTTGACAACTCTACCTAAGCCTACTTGCTGATATAACATCTATGACGCTCGCCCAAACTTTCAGTCTAAGCAAAATTAGTCTTTTAGTAAACCTTTTGACTCCTATCACACAATCTGTAAACCTTTTAACTCCTATCACACAATCTGCCCATCTCTTTGCCACCAGGAAACCAACCCCTCCTGTGCCGTGTTCATTTCCCTTTCGTATGAAATTGAAACATAAATTTTTTCCAATAATCCCCTTCGCACTCCCCCCTCTCCACCGGGTCTCCTGGGCACAACCTAAATCCACTCTGCGTCTCTCTAACATTTCCACAATCTCACCTGTTCTACCTCTCACTGTACCAACATTCACATTTCCGAGCCTGAACTTGGGGGAAGGATCCGCAGTACAGTAGGCCTAATGTCCTTTTGCGATTTTGTATCAACAGACTTGCGATGGCTCTTATAAGTTTTGGTGATGTTCAGTATAGGTTGCCAACGTTGGAGGTCACTATCCCCAGGTAGGCCTATCCAGCTCCAGGCTGCCCCAGGTGGTTGTCACCCAGAGGCAAACACAAGATCTTTCTATGGGTGGGACCTAGGTGAGTTACTGTATACAATTAGCCTAGTACAAGACAAATTTATTTACAGACACATGATGCCTGATCCTGCGGAGTTGATGTGTCTTTTCAGTTTTCAAGTCACTGTTGAGTGTCCATGTTTTGTAAACATTTAACAAAACAGGCTGTCTGGCTGAGCAGCCCCAAGGTCCCGAGCAAGGCCATAACCAAGCGCCCCCCACAAAACCCTCCCTGCTTACCACTAATAAAACCCAGGTGACCGAAGCCACTCCAAGGCGGGGAGCTGAGGAGGGTGCGGAAACGCCCGGGAAACCAAAGCCCCACCCAAGGCCTTGTGCCCCTCGGCAATTATGAAGTGAAAGTTGAGGGGCTGCGGTACGGTAATTGCACAGTACGGCAAGGAGGGAAAGGGCAGATGAAGAGACTGAGGGAGATGGAAGAGCATATAGAACACCTCGAGCACCTCCTAGCCTCCCAAGAGTGGCCAATACATCCCGAAGA
Source organism: Paralithodes platypus (assembly GCA_032716605.1). Classification (NCBI taxonomy): domain Eukaryota; kingdom Metazoa; phylum Arthropoda; class Malacostraca; order Decapoda; family Lithodidae; genus Paralithodes; species Paralithodes platypus. Next base: position 4,280,716 of record CM064574.1, read on the forward strand.
CTATTAGGTACACATAGTACTCCAAACAATCCCTCCCCAATCTTGTTTGCAAATATCCAAGGCCTAAAAAATAGAACCACGAACAAAGTACCATTTATCAGGGGCCTGCTAGAAGAAGGAAACGCTATATTTGCGGCTCTCACAGAAACTCACATTAAAGATCAGGAAGATAGTGAGGTATGGATTCCTGGTTACAACCTACATAGGGCGGACAGAACGCATAAATCACATGGAGGTGTAGCCTTGTACATACATGACTCACTGATATGTACTGAATTCTTAAATAACAGTAATGAAGTGGTGGAAATACTTGGGAGTTAAAATAGAATCCCTAAATTTAGCAGTTATTGTTACATACAGGCCTCCAGACTCATCCCGAGAATAATTAAAAACCCAGCTCAACAAAATAAAATCAGAAGTGGAAACCCTGGGGAACCCAACACCAAATATTATATGGCTAGGAGACTTTAACCTATCAAACATTAAATGGAGACAACTAGAAAACCAGTTAGTGGCAAATAACACCGGAGAAGCAAATACTAATACGAGAGAGCTTTTTGAACTTTGTGATTTTTTTAGTCTTACCCAACATATTGCTGAACCCACACGGGAAAACAATATCTTAGACCTGGTCTTCACTAATAACGACTCTCTAGTACTGTACACAGCATTAACATATCGGACACAACATACTCAGATCATAAATTAATTGAGATCAAAACAACCTTAGAAAGTGTACAGACAACCTCAGAATCGAGAAAAAAAAACGGCCCCTTCAGTAAATTTAACTTCAATAACAAAAACATTAGATGGGAAGAGGTAAATCAAGAAATGGAAGAAATAGACTGGGAAGATTTAATGGATAACCTGACACCAGCAGAATGTCTAGTCTTAATAACAGAAACCATGACCCAAATCTGTAGCCACCATATACCTGCAAGACAAACAAAACGAAGAAGCAAACAAGATCGGGAAAGGAGGAGGCTGTACAGAAGAAGAAAATTACTCACACAAAGACGCACACATCAAAATCTACAGGATAGGCAAAAGGTCGAAATAGATAGAGAAATTGTGGAAATTGAACAAAGGCTAAGAATATCATATGAACTACAACATATGGAAGAGGAGAGGAAAGCTATTGCAGGTATAAAGGAACATTCCAAATACTTCTTTTCATATGCCAAACAAAAGGCTAAAACAACATCACACATCGGCCCACTGAGCAAAGGGGACGGCTCTTTCACAGGGGACAAAAAGGAAATGAGCGAACTCTTAAGCAGGCAGTATGAAATGGCATTCAGTGAGCCTGATGAAACAAGTCATCAGAGACCAAAATATATTTTTCATGGAAACCTCCCCCACGGAAACCCCTCAGATGCTGGATATTGATTTCGGTCCAAAAGACATAGAAGAGGCCATTTCCAACATGCCATCCCACTCGGCACCAGGCCCGGACTCATGGAATTCGATCCTAATGAAGAAATGTAAGGAAAACCTCTCAAAACCCCTGGCTATAATGTGGAGAAGGAGTCTAGACACTGGTGATATACCAGATAGCTTGAAAAATGCAATAATTGCCCCACTGCATAAAGGAGGGAGTAAAGCACTACCAAAAAACTACCGCCCGGTAGCTCTAACCTCTCACATCATTAAAGTTTTCGAGCGAGTCCTGCGAAGCAAAATTTCAACATTCATGGAGACAAATGAACTACACAACACCGGTCAACATGGGTTCAGAGCGGGAAGATCATGTCTCTCACAACTTTTGGAACACCATGACAAAATTCTTAAAGCGCTAGAAGAAAAGAAAAACGTGGATGTCATTTACACCGATTTTGCGAAGGCATTTGATAAATGTGACCATGGTATAATAGCCCACAAACTGAAAGCAAAAGGTATAACTGGGAAAATCGGACGGTGGATATACAATTTCCTCGTAAACCGAAAACAATCAGTAGCAGTAAACCAAGTCACATCTGAGCCTGCGGATGTCAAAAGTTCAGTGCCCCAAGGAACAGTGCTAGCGCCCCTTCTGTTCCTCATACTAATTTGCGACATAGATACCAACACCAGACACAGTACGGTGTCGTCTTTTGCTGATGACACAAAATTAAGCAAGATAGTAAACACACAAGAGGACACGGGCCGACTGCAGGAAGACATGAATGTAGTGTTCCAGTGGACCAGGGAAAACAACATGCAATTCAATGAGGAAAAATTCCAATTAATACGGTACGGAGATAATAATGGTGTTAAAGAAATTACAAATTACTTAACAGAATCTAATCACACAATAGAATGGAAAGACAGTGTGAAAGACCTTGGGGTATTAATGTCTGAAAATATGGGTTTCAAAGTACATAACCAGGTCAAAGTGGCGGCTGCGAAACGTCTAACGGGTTGGATTCTGCGTACTTTTAAAACACGTGGGGAATTGCCTATGATAACGCTCTTCAAATCTCTAGTGCTACCGCGGCTTGAATGCTGTAGCGTATTAACATCCCCATACAAAGCAGGTGAAATAAATGACGTAGAGAGTGTACAAAGAAATTTCACTTCGTATATAAGTTCGATAAAACATTTACACTATTGGGAGCGTTTAAGAGCACTGAATCTGTACTCACTGGAACGTAGAAGAGAACGTTACCTAATAATATACACGTGGAAAATCGCAGAGGGTTTAGTACCAAACCTACATACTCCGATAGTCATGAAATTCAGTGATAGGAGAGGCTGGGAATGCGAAATCCCCCGGATGAATAACAGGGGTGCTATGGGCTCTCTGCGAGAGGGCTGGTTATCACACAGAGGCCCACGTCTCTTCAACAAACTCCCACGGCGAGTAAGAGACATGAGGGACATCTCGTTAGACAACTTCAAGAGAGCCCTAGATGTCGAACTGCAAAAAGTGCCAGACGAGCCCATCCTCGCAAGGGAGCGAGCTGTCGCTTCAAACAGTCTACTGCACCAAATCACCACCCATAACGAGGGGCGTCGCGCTCCTTGGTGCCGCTAGAAGAGTGGCGAACACATCAAAAGGTATCAAAAGGTAAGGTGTACAGCATTAGCACTCTCCCCTCTGGACACTACTCACTGAGGACCTTTTTAAACTTATAATAAATCATAAATGAGAATGGTGAGATACCGGTAGATATGTGAAGTTAATATGAAAAACAAGGTACCAGTATAGAAACTTACGAGGAGCTAAGACGGGGGGTTGAGTACCGGTATTTAGGATCAGTAATGAAGAGATGCAAACAAGCAGGTTTGGTTGGTTTGGGCATACCGGTACATAGACGATGGATGACCAAAGTTAGAAGAACTACCGTACAAGTTTATGAACACGGAGGGAGCTATGTAGAGAGGTAGACCTAGAAAGATGTGGGATCTGATCTCAAATTTTATAACTTGATTGAGGCACCCAAGAACAGGGCTGCCTGGAGTCCCATCATTAGGGCATGGACTGAAACCATAATTTTTATGGATCAGTCATTAAAGTGTATGTACGGTATGGTACCGGTATGTATATACTGTACTGTATTTGAGATACACTATCCAGTTAAACATATAAAATCTATTAATAAATACCCTTCCATTAGGTATACTATTGCATAAATGAAAAATAGGTAGGCCTATCACAATTTTGTTTTAGTGATAATATATTCCGGGTTACAGGGTACAAGCACAATTCAGAGGAGAAGCAAGGATGATACAAAACACCTACAATTTCTACAAAACATCAAAAGTTCCATTCATAAATATTATTCTAACCTATACGGTAGTAACGGTAGGCTACACTTAAACTTTTGGCACCAATATTTCATGTGCACTTATAGTTGTAGTTATGCTCAAGTCACATATGAGAGAGAGAGAGAGTGAGTGAGTGAGTGAGTGAGTGAGTGAGTGAGTGAGTGAGTGAGTGAGTGAGTGAGTGAGTGAGTGAGTGAGTGAGTGAGCCGACTTGAGACAGAGCCTGAACAAGGTAAAATAAAATAAAACACACACACACACTTGTACTAGATCGCCCAGGAGAAGACCCAGAGACTCAGGCCCATTTGGGGTTTCCAGCAAAAGATTCCCAGGACCCAGACCTCCCAGAGAGGTTCCGGTCTCAGCAGGCAGACACGCAGTGAAGCTTTACCACCACAATGCCTGCCCACCTCACATCCAGGCAGGGCCCTTCATATATACCGGCTCCCAGGGTCAGGCGCCGACAGAATATTATCTAGTCCAACTGGCGCCCGACCCCCTCTTCCAACGACCGCGTTATCACTCATCACAATCATTCTCCATTCATTCCTATCTATTACCACTTCTCTTTCATAACACATACGGTAATTTATGGAATTTGCAGAGTTTCTATAGGCTAAAGGGTTCTCTATCGCAATGAAAAAACTAAATCTTAACTATAGATCCACTACAATGAGATTGATTACCATTATGCCAAAGATAAATATGTTAATGATAACATGAAAATCACTTCAATAGTTCATATAACAGTAATGACATGATATTGGCATAGGCCTACAAAAGATACAGTATTTGTTGTCCACTCTCTTCACTGTAAGGTATTATCAGCACAAACCGGAGCAATATTGGTTGAAGATTTGAATGAATATGTGAAGAAATACAAGAAAACAAACATGAAATAGCGTAGTTTTGTCCTGTTTATCACTTCCGAAGACTAAATTTGAACTATAAACAATAATTTTCTCTCTACGTACCGGTATATAACAATAAAGACTAAAATGATTGGACTCGGCTTTCGTGTGATACCCTGGACTATTGTGGTTATATTCATGCAAAGCTGTCTCAACACAAGGACCCCAAGACAAGTGGCAAGAGTGGAAAAACATGGCAACTGGTTACCGTACATCTAAAGTCTATTCACTAAAGGTAGGCCTGAAATTTTGCCCCATAACCTCTTGTATCTTTAAAAAGGGCTAGAGAAAACAGGCTGTAAACATCCACACCTATTTCTTGATTGACTCTTCCCAAACAGTAAATGTCAGCTCGATTGCTTTCATCCTTGTTGAGCTATAAGAGATTAGAGATCTAGAGCTATGGCCTATTTATAGTGAATAAATTATATTTAATTTATATGTACCCTTATATATTAATGGTTAATATCCTATGTATTCATTCATTCTTCTATACATACCACTGATAAGGGTCTTTCAAAACTTTAACCAATAGATTTTCTCCCACATAATTTTACTTTGCTAACAGGTAGTCTACAGTCGGATACATAAAATATGGCCTTAAATTTTCAAAGCTATCTTGAAATGAATTGATTCTACAGTACTTATTAATTGATTCTACAGTACTTATTAATTGATTCTACAGTACTTATTAATTGATTCTACAGTACTTATTAATTGATTCTACAGTATTATTAATTGATTCTACAGTACTTATTAATTGATTCTACAGTACTTATTAATTGATTCTACAGTACTTATTAATTGATTCTACAGTACTTATTAATTGATTCTACAGTACTTATTATGATTCTACAGTACTTATTAATTGATTCTACAGTACTTATTAATTGATTCTACAGTACTTATTAATTGATTCTACAGTACTTATTAATTGATTCTACAGTACTTATTAATTGATTCTACAGTACTTATTAATTGATTCTACAGTACTTATTAATTGATTCTACAGTACTTATTAATTGATTCTACAGTACTTATTAATTGATTCTACAGTACTTATTAATTGATTCTACAGTACTTATTAATTCTTTAGGCAAGAATGTAGTTACCGGGTGTACCGCCCGTCTTATTTACACTACGCGGACGCTCACCATCATGGTCCCGTCTATTTTGACTGCCTTTGGATACAAAAATACATTACCCTAACCAAACAACCTAACCTAGTATTATAGATTTATAAGTATTTATTTTATTATAAGTATTTATAGATGATTTATGTTGTATGTCGGTAGTGGTGTAAAGTCAGTGAAAGTAGGCTAGCCTAGACAGACCTCGGATGCGGAAATACCCTAAGCCGAACAGGCCAAGGGGGATATCTCTATTGGTCTAACTGGTAAGCCTCACACCCAAGGGTCGAGAGTTCGTGCCCCCACCAGGGCATGATATTTTCGTGAGGCTATTTCCGCATTTAACGAAGTTTAGGTGTGTTGGTAAAATTGTTCAGATGGTTGAGAGTAAGATCGGAGCTCCATAAATCCTCTTTCGGGTAAGGTGTATAAACCGATCCCCACAGTGGTACACCCGGTAATTACATCCATCCCATTCTTTACTTAGTACGGTACATGCAGTTCAAAGGTTCATAATGTCAGCTATTTGAGGAGTCAGATGAAGGGCTAGAACTTGTGTCCTATGGTCGGTTTCATTTCAGCTGACGGTACGGTAGTCATGTTCTTATCTAGTTTATTCCGCTATTATGAAGATCTTGTAGCGAAGTACGATGTTCGTTATGAAAACTTAAGACATAATTATGGCACCGAGGCAGTAATTTAATAATTTTCATTAATTATTAAGAAATCAGTTGCAAAGAGATGCGAGATTACCATCAGTTTAAATAAAAGACGTAGCAGAGGGTTTAGTACCAAACCTACATACTCCGATAGTCATGAAATTCAGTGATAGGAGAGGCTGGGAATGCGAAATCCCCCGGATGAATAACAGGGGTGCTATGGGCTCTCTGCGAGAGGGCTGGTTATCACACAGAGGCCCACGTCTCTTCAACAAACTCCCACGGCGAGTAAGAGACATGAGGGACATCTCATTAGACAACTTGAAGAGTGCCCTCGATGTCGAACTGCAAAAAGTGCCAGACGAGCCCATCCTCGCAAGGGAGCGAGCTGTCGCTTCAAACAGTCTACTGCACCAAGTCACCACCCATAACGAGGGGCGTCGCGCTCCTTGGTGCCGCTAGAAGAGTGGCGAACACATCAAAAGGTATCAAAAGGTAAAGGTAAACGTATACCGGTACTGTAGTGTGTAGTCTATAACTATAGTCTATTTGTTTCCAGCTGAGGGTAAATTGCCATGTTACTATCTTGGTTACTCAGCTATAAGGTAGATTTTGTAGCGAAATATGCTGTTAATTATGAAAACTTGGCATTAATATGACGCACAGCCATAGTAGTTTCATATTTGTCCATTAAGTATCGAGAAATCAGCTCTACTAAGGGATTCAATTTATCATCAGCTGGAAAAAAATAGACTATAGTGTTTATTACCGGTACTTCGGGAATTATGAATCCATTGCACTTATGATTCGTACATAGCCTATGACTGGAGAACGATGACATTTTTCCACCTCTAATACTCGTCTTTATCTATTGGGGCTTTTATTTTATTTATTCATGTATTTACCGGTATTATTACTTTTTTTCTTACAAGGAACCATTCTGTGATCTGTATTTTATAGATGAACAGCAAAACTTATTTGTCTTGGTATTTTGGAAAGAACTGTAGTGCTTGGTATCATTTTAAACCTTAACAAATTCTGCACAATCTAGTCATAAAATTTCCCAAGAAATTGAAGAAATATATAGGCTAATGGATGATGATGATGACAATTTACTATAGCATAAGTGATTAGGGCCTATATAGATGATTGAGATGAACAATTCATACAAGCAAAAGATAAGAGTTAATTTGGTTAAATGTTATTTTAATACCACGAATTATGTTGATATATTTGAAGATAAATATTGAATCTATATGCTCTAAAGATCATAAGAAAATTTGTTTTAACCCTCGGCAAAACCTAATAAAAAAAGTATGTTACTAAAATGTCTTTTTCGTAACAAGGTTGTCAATACGGTACTTCCAGTTATCGATAGCTCTAAAGATCATATGAAAATTATTTTTTTTTTGTTAAACTCTCGGAAAAACCTAATATAAAAGTATGGCACTAAAATTTAATTTTCGTAACAAGGTTGTCAATACGGTACTTTCCCGTTATCAATGTACTGTACAGTACAGTACAATCAAAGCTGAAGATTGCAGAGTATACACCGTAGACTTCATTGACTTTTCTTTCACCTTCATATAATCGACAGCCAATTTTCTTTTATTTACTAAGGGATTGGTATTCAACCAGCAGGGGTGTGGGGGCGCCCGGCGCCCTGGGCAGCAGCCCGGCAGCCCCCACCCATAATACTAGGTTAGGTTAGATAAGGTTGTTAGGTTAGGCTAATGTCTTTTCAAATCACTATCGGGGCCCCGTGTCTCAACATCGATCGATCGATAGGCCTAATGGGGAAAATAGGTTTTCCCAAGATTTCTAATTAATTACAAAGACTATATAGGCCTATTGATGCAAAAAAAATATATATATATATAAAAAAACACTCGGAAAATTTGTGGTACTGTATTATAATTAAAAAAATCGGTAAAATCCTAGTTTCACGTACACAGCGACAAAAGGGAAGCGCCGTTGTAAAGGCATAGCTTCCCGACCAACTATGAAGATCAGGGAAATTGCTGGGTAAAAGACGTAATATAATGATAATAAACTACATTAACGACATTAGCCTAACCTAACAACCTTACATAACCTAACCTAGTATTATGTAATAGCTATGGTGCCGCATATGGGGAGATTTTTTTTTTTTTTTTTTTTACAGTAGGTATAATTCCTTATAATGCATTTCCCCTGCTTTGGACATATATAGGAATTAAGTATGGTATATGACAACTCTAAAGTAGTCATAGAAATTTATGAGTATGCTGTGAAAGCGAAACTAGAATTAAACCAAAAAATCTGTTAATTTTGCTGAAAAAAAATTGTACGATCTGTGCTGGCGCCTATTCTATCTATCTAGCCTATTGCTGAACGCTGTGATCCCCAAAAGGGTGGCCACAAACGAAACGTCGCCATGCACCTGTCCCCAGTCAGTCGACGCCCCTCCTCCCATCCAGCACCGCTTTCACGCATATAGGCCTACTCCTTAGCTTATTCCGTACGATAAATACTATCAAACAAAGTAAATATAGGCTTAGACTAGCCTATACAGTTACACTAGGCCTACTCTCCTCATCCATGAGCTATCATAAAAAAATCATCACATTCAGCACTGAATCTGCACTCTGCACATCTTTGTCTCAACCCTTGTCCCTTACCCATAGTCAATATTATCATAGCATAGGCTAGTGCTTGAAGCCTTGAACACTACTCACTAGGCTACTGAGTACCTACTACTGTACCTGTACCGTGTACCACTGTACGTACAATACTCCTGAAGTAGGCTAGTTATATATTTTAGGCAGGCAGCATTTTTCTTATAGCCTACCCAGAACCATTTTGAACACGGCTGCTAGCCTAGTATCCTGAAAATCTAGCGGCTCTAGCCTATCATGTAAACACTCAGAAATGTATTTATAATTTGTATAGGCCTAGGCTAGGCCTACTAATGCCTTACACTGCTTACAAATTACGGTAAACCTGACTTTTTGGACCGACAGATAGGCCTAGCCTAGGCCTATTTCAGTATTTGTTTTTTTTTTGTTTTTTTTTCCTTCAGATAGGCCTATAGCCTAGGCTAGGCTAGTGTTGTTTTATGCTGAAGAGGAGCTGAAATGAGTATTTACCCATTAGGCTATCCAACAATCTAAAAACACGCCCCCCACCAGTGGGGAGGGCTATGAAGTTCAGGGAAAATGAGGGGTTAAAAGCGTAAAAATACAATAATAGCCTAGGCCTATAGCGTTTTGTATGAAAACTTGGCTCGGGTTTTCCCAAATTGCAAACCAATAAAACCCAATTTTGTGAATACTCGAGCCAACTTTTGACGAAAGCTGGCACGGATTTCACGGGGTGGAGTGGGTAGCCTAACCTAATATCTTATGTTATAAAAATAGTCAACTTTGGGAAGACATTAGCCTAATCTAACAATCTTATCTAACCTATCCCCCCCCCCCCTCCCACTGGTTGGGTTAGGCTAGGCCTACTTTTTTTTTTTTTTTTAAATGTACTAGCTTTAGCCTAGTAGCCTAGTAGCCTATATGCCCCCCCCCCCCCCCCCCCCGCTGGTTGGGTACTGGCTGAAAAACTTATTGTTTTACAGTAGCCTAGCCTATGTAGCTAATGTATTTTAGCTCTTAATGACATAGGACTAGGCCTAGCCTATATAGCAATGATGTATATGCTCTACCGAGACTACCGGACCTAGGACCTATTAGGCCTCAAAAGATCGATGGGCTAACTGTCGGTCCAAAACATTAGTAGGCCTAGCCTATAGCCTAGGCCCTAACCCAAATTACAAAGTAACAAATTAGGCTACCCTTACATTTACTTAGGCTACATCAGCTCAGTCAGCTGACTTAAGTTTGTATTTTTGTAAATCTATAGAAAGTCTGTCCCAGCCCCCACATTCAACACATAATATATTGTACACATTCCCCGGCAACATTACTGAAGTATCTACTGTATCGGAGTATCTGCAACTCAGCATCCTTGATTCACTCGTCTCCCGCTCCCACTGCCATCTCTTTCACTATCACTAGGTCAGTCACTTTCAGTATAGCCTAGGCCTAATGGTCCTGGAATAGCCGTTCACGAGTCAACAATGTCCCTTTAGGCCTATTTGTCCCTATGGTCTTTTCTTATTATAATGTAAAACTTTCAAAACATACAAACCAAAACAGGGACGCCACTGAGTGACAGGAAACAGGAAGGTCAAGCCAGTAGCCACCCCCCAGAAACCACGTGGTTTTGCTGTCACCCCTGGGCCCTGTCTTCTCACTTTTTCCGCTTCCTATGCCTCTCAATGTTTCAAAGCACACTCAGCCTGAAGTAATTTATGCTTAGAACGTCTACCAATGGCTCAAAAGTGCATAAAACCGGCCATTAAAGCACACGTGCCTCTCTTCTTCTTCTATCAAAATACACCTAGGAAGTAGGCTTATGGATCGTTTTCTAATTTGCCTCTGTGCGGATTGTAAGAGAAAATCTGCATTTTAGGGTAGACTATGCTATACAAAATTAACTGCCAGCATAATATAAATTTTAACTAAATCTAACTGTGTTTCCACACTTTGTAGCCATGCCATCTACTTAAAATGGAGGTAATTTAAATGCCATACTAGGCATTTTGTACACGCTTTGTAGCCATGCCATCCTTTTGGAGTAAGGGGTCGGGAGCAAGTTGGACTAGATAATAGTCCATCAGACGCCTGGCCCGGAGAGACGATTAATATGAAGGGTGCGCCTGGAAGTGTGGTGGGAGGGCTTGTGGCTTTGGCTCCGCTGCATGTCTGCCTGCCGAGATCTGAACCTCTCCGGGTGGTCGGGGGCCGGGGGAGTGCTGGCGCGACCTTGGTGACCCTGGTCTCTGGGTCTTCTCCTGGGTGACCTGGATGTGTGTGAGTTTGTGCTTTTTATCTGTGTTTATTTGTTGTTTTGTTGTTTTTGTGTTTTCCCTGTTCTTGCTCTGTCTTGAGTCGGCTACCCCCAAAATGGGGATTGGGCCTGAGCATATAGATAGATAGATAGTAGCCATGCCATCTACTTTAAATGGACGTAATTTAAATGCCACACTAGGCATATTTTAGTCATCCTAATTCAAACTAAGGGAGTTAACGAAGCCTCAGAGCCGCGGTGGTCGAGTGGTGAGCTCGCTCGTGTGTGAATCCACTTGACCTGGGTTCGATCCCAGCCCAGGCGGACATTTATATAGTGGGTGTTGTACGTCCTAGCATGTTTCACATGCTTGCACCCAGACGGGGGACACCTCGACGACGTATGCAGACTAATAACACGCACAACAAAGCCACTCCAACAGCTTCCTCTCTCTCCAACACCCCTTATCCCATATCTACACTCGTTAGAAAAATAGGAAAAGTAGAATGTAGATACGAGGTGCCATTGTAAAGGCTTATCCCTCAATACCTTCACCTGGCCTGACCTGATATTATACAGAAATGCAATCATTATGTAGGTTTCTGATAGATAGGCCTAGACTTTAGAATTTATGTTTAATGTGATTTTATGTGTATATAAATGTAGGCCTACTACAACCGTATTTTAGCTGGTAATTCCTGCCTAATATCGATATCTACGTACAGCTCCAACTTCCTTATATACCTTGAAGTTCAATTACCTGTGTTCAATTAATAAATCAAATCCCAATACACCCTTTGACTCCCACAGGCTGAAATCCTTGACCGGCGCCTTAGGGAAGCCATACTGGCAGTCTGAGAGTAGGTTTTGAGGATTCCCAAACCACCCACAGCCATGCAAATAGCCAGGATTTCTCTGCTATTAGTTCCAGAAAGGGGGTGGAGCTATCTCCAACTACCGCATTGGCCAAGACGTTCGCTTGAGCTACCATCCTATTTTTTTTTAATATTAGTTTAACCAGACCACTGAGCTCTACAAAAGAACTCTCATAGGGCTGGCCTGAAGGATTCGATCAAGATATATAACTAAACAAGTGTGGTGATGGGCTGGTCTATCCGAGTGAGAACTGAGCGATCTCTGCCATACCCATAGCTTACTCTGACTGTTCCTTTTACTTATATATCTTCTAGATCTCAAGTGGCGGCATCTTTTCCGTGGATTGACCTCCCTACTGCCAACCTAGAAGTTGGCAGATTGGGAGCCAAAGCGTCACATTTTTCCCTTACCCCTCAACTTTCCCTTCATAATTGCTGAGGGGCACAGGGCCTTGGGTGGGGCTTTGGTTTCCCGGGCATTTCCGCACCCTCCTCAGCTCCCTGCCTTGGAGTGGCTTCGGTCACCCGGGCTTTGTTAGTGGTAAGCAGGGAGGATTTTGTGGGGGCGCTCATTTATGGCCTTGGCCTTGCTCGAGACCTTGGGGCTGTTCGGCCAGACAGCCTGGGGAACAACAACAACAACAACAACAACTAAACAAGTCAAGATAGAGAGGGAAGGGCAGTAGGGGAACAAATCGAGGAAGGTGAAGACACGTAGAAATTTCTCGCCATTTCACCAGTTCAGCCGGACCACATGAGCTCCACATCAGAGCTCTCATAGGGCAGGGCCGAAGGATGAGGCAAGAACTGCTACACCGCAACACCAACCAAGAAGTGATCAGGGCGAAGAATGATTGATCAGGTCGAAGGTAGAAAAAATCACATCGAGAAGCAACAAATGCATTACCGAAGAGAATCAAGTCAGTCCGGCCACATCAGCAACCGAAGAGACAAATCAGGCCAGGAGTCTGCTACCTAGCCAGGCCAGGGAGACATGAGATATAGGATGCCCGAGGACAGCCAAATGGGACAGAATAAGAATAGACGGGGAAAATCATAGAATGAGGAATGAAAAACTACTCAAAATTAGTCAAGCTGAGGACGAAAGCTCGAGGGGAGATAGGAAGGGTAAGTACCGCAACCATCCCCCATCAAGCTCCAGTCGCCGGCCCCGAAGCACCCCCAACCACGTCAAGGAGAGAAGTATCAGGGGGGTACCATCCTATTGGCTGACCCAGAATCCTGGAGGACGGAAACATGGGCAAAGGAGTTCACCCAAGCTTAAACAAATCTGGAGGATCAAGGCCCGGGTCAGGCAAACCTGGAATCCCTGCGATTGGCTAGCAGCTAACACCTCGATCTTCCAGCCATATACTGTATATAAGGACCCCACACCCATTCCTCAGCACACAGTCGCCGCTGTTCCCAAGGACCCGGCTTCCCTCCTCTCCCTGCAGCCCTAAACTTACTCTCCTTCGGCAGTACCAAAGAATATGCTAGTCATAATGCCTGAACCAGTATTTTGATATCGGCATTGTGTCTCACGGGTCGGCATTTTGACTCGATACTGAACCATTCCGAAATCGTTAAAGTTAGCTTAGCGTTTCGATACTTTGCGTTACATTCACTCATAGGTTTGATAACTGTTTTAAGACTTTTTGTTTATATCCATAATATAGTAATCAATTTGTATGTAGTTAATATAAATGTACCTAGCCATGTCCTCAGAATGTCTGAAAGAAGCATCATAATCGTATGGAAGGGTGATAACCTATATATTAGACTTTGTATACCTATAGGCCTACTCAAAAGTAAGTAATTATATTATATGAATACCCATCACAATTTTGTACAAATTAAAAGTATATTAAAATATGAAACTACTATGGTTGTGCGTCGTATTAATGCCAAATTTTCATAATTAGCACCATATTTCGCTACAAAATCTACCTTATAACTGAGTAACAAAGATAGAAACATGACTATTTACCCTCAGCTGGATTTTTTGTTACTATATGTTGTCAATTATTGCAGTAATTATCATACGGTATTATCATTATTGAAACAAAATATAATTTTGGACAAATTTATCGAACAAACAAACCAAAAAAGAGGTTACTAAGTCATAATGCCGACGTATCCATTCAAAACGAAATGCCGACGCTGGTGGCAAGTCAAAATACCAGCGTTGGCATTATGACCAGACACCGTACCAAAGCTAGATGGTGTGGACGGGAGCTCTAAACGAGGCACTTTTAGAAGAGATAATTTGTTAGACGCTGAATGTACTAGGCTGCCCTCAAGCCTCCCACAACCACTGCTGCAACTGCCCCCGCTGAACTAAATATTTAGTTGTTGTTTCCCAGACTGCCTGGCCGAACAGCCCCAAGGCCCCGAGCAAGGCCAAGGCCATAACCGAGCGCCCCCACAGAACCCTCCCTGCCTACCACAATAAAACCTGGGTGACCGAAGCCACTCCATGGCGGAGAGCTGAGGAGGGTGCGGATACACCCGGGAAACCAAAGCCCCACCCAGGGCCCTGTGCCCCTCAGCAATTATGAAGAGAAAGTTGAGGGGCAAAGGAAAAATTTGACACTTTGGCTTCCAATCTTGGTAGATTGGGAGGTCAATCCACGGAAGAGTCGCCGTCACTCGAGATCTAGAAAATATATAAGTAAAAGGAACAGTCAGAGTAAGCTATGGGTATGGCAGAGATGCTCAGTTCTCACTCTGATAGACCAGCCCATCACCACATGACTAGAACCCAATCCTCTCAGCATCAGCTAGGAAAGGCCCTAGAAAGCCACCTTTGACAGGGGGATAGCTACCCTATTTCAACCCCTTTCGGGGTTGGGCACCCACCCTAATTATTTAGTTCAGTGAACTGCCCCCTATCGCCAACTGCCCAAAACTGCAGGACATGCAAGCCCTTATCCAGGGCGGTAGGGCCACACTCTTGGTGCCCCAGACTCCTACTTTTATGCATTGACAACCCTTTGGGAGACAGAACTGCCCAGGGTACTGAGAGAGGAAAGCCAAGCCAACGACTGAGGCGCTCACCCGACTATTGAGGCCGCCCCTGACGACACCCTTGAGAGAGTCCTGCTACCAATGCCCTTGAGTGTGATCTTTTTTTTTTTTTTTTTTTTTTTTTTTTTAAGAGACAATGAACGGAGGAAGGAAAAACACAGATAAAACAAAAAGGTCCATGTGCCTAAAGGCATCCTCCATTCATAAAATGTTTGTAACAACTGGATTTAAACATTTGTTGATTGTAAGTTTGTGGAAAGCAATTCGAGGGAAGTGAATTCCAAAGAGTAGTAGCTCTGGGGATAAATGAATTCTGATAAGCAGAAGTTCTGCATTGTGGAGGAGAAAGTGTAAATTCATGGGCGCTCTCAGCTGCCCTAGTTCTACGGGGAAAGATGTGGAGAGGCGGCACAATTGAAGCAAGTTCCTCGGAACAATTGCTGTGAAAAAATCTGTAGAATAATGCAAGGGATGCAACGTTTCTTCGTATGGCTAATGTAGGAAGGTCCTGTGTGATTGCAGGGTTATTGATTAATCTAATAGCTTTATTTTGAATTTTGTCCAACTGCCTCAATGCAACCACTCCACTTCCACCCCACAGAGGTGAACAGTAATCCATCTGAGAGCGCACATGACTTTTATATATTACGGCCAACTGCTCGTCAGTGAAGAATTCTCGAACTCTGTACAGGAGTCCCAGTTTTTTAGAGGCATTCTTAGCAATGCTTCTAACATAATGTGTCCAGCTCAAGTTAGTAGTTAATGTTACACCGAGAATGTCAATACTAGGGGAAGTGGGAATATTTACATCATTAAAAAATATATGGGAGTCAGTGAGATTCTGTCGGTTAGAAAATTGAATGTACTTGGTTTTCTGTGCATTAAAGGAAACTAGATTCTCTTGTCCCCATTCATTAATTCTAGAAAGGTCCTGGTTCAGAGAAATTGCAGTGTTTATTTTTGAATTTATAAGATCGGGTTGGGTGAAAGAATTGGTAAATGTGAAGGAACTGTGGAGTGTTGAGTCATCTGCGTAGGAATGTATTGGATTATGAGTGGTAGATATGAGATCATTGATATGAATGAGGAACAGAGTTGGGGCCAAAACTGATCCCTGGGGAACACCAGCATTTATTGAGTGAAATTGAGAATAAAGGCCATCTACCATTACACATATTTTTCTGTTATGAAGATAAGAAGAAATTAGTGGAACTAATGATGCAAGGCCGTAGTGTGACATCTTCGACAATAAGGATTGATGCCAGACTCTATCAAATGCCTTTGATATATCCAGTGCTATTGTATGTGTTTCACCATGTTGGTCTGTAGCTTGGTTGATTTTATGCGTAAGAAGGCAAAGAATGTCTGCAGTTGATCGACATCGTCTAAAACCATATTGCCTATCACTGATTAATTTATTATTCTCCAGATGCTTAATTATGTGATTATTTAATATAATTTCAAAAACTTTGCCAAGAGTGGAAGTTATAGCTATTGGTCTGTAGTTTGATGGATCTGAAGAGGCACCTTTTTTAGGAACTGGATGGATGTTTGCTTCTTTCCAGGGTACTGGGAAGCATGAGGTATGAGTACACAGACGGAAAAATTTTGCCAATACAGGAGCGAGCACCAAGGAGCAATTCTTAAGTACTATTGGAGGAATTTCATCTGGACCAGGAGCCTTATCTACTGAGAGATTCTGCAAAATAGTTTTGACATGTCTGGTGTGGATCTTAAGTGAGGGAATTTCAGGTGAATTAAAATTAAGTACAGGGACATCTTGATTTATTTCATCTAAGGTTGAGTTGGTGGAGAAAATATCTGCAAGAAGGTTAGCTTTACCTCGTGGGTCACTTACAAGATTGCCAGTCGGAGATTTTAATGGTGGAATGGATGAAGCAGTAGTGAAGTTGGATTTGAATGAGTTAAGAGTAGACCAAAATATTTTGTTATCATTTGGATTATTTAGAAGTTTATTTGCCTGCTTATGGAGAAAGTTTGATTTAGTTAGGTTTAATACAGTTTTGGCATGATTTCTGATGTTTCTAAAGTAATTAAAGGCTTCATGTGTTTTTGATCTTGTGTATGCATTGTAGGCTATTGCTTTTTGTTCAGTTACTCTAGCACAATTATGGTCAAACCATTTAGGTGAATTAGATCTTTTACTGTACTTTTGATGAGGAATAAAAGTTTCCATTCCAATTTTTACAAAATCTTGTATGTGGCTCAAGGTGGAGTGTGCATCATTAGAAAAGAAAGAGGTCCAGGGAATATCAATAAAGAAACCTTGAAGACCCTCCCAGTCTGCCCTATCGTAATGCCATTTAGTCACCAAAACAGGTTCAGAGTGGGAAGGTGTGGTAGGTGATAGACAGGTGGCCTGTATCAGACAGTGATCAGAAGATCCAAGTGGGGGCCTCACTGTAACATCATAATTTTCTGAATTGGTTGTTAAAAATAAGTCCAGTAGGTGGGAATTATGATTAGGATTATCTGGTACACGGGTGGGTTGGTTGACTAGTTGAATGAGATTAAATGAGTCTGCAAATAGCTCACATTCAAGACCAGCATCATCAGTCCTGGCTGAATGAGTGAGCCATTCAACATTATGGACATTAAAATCACCCAACACAGTGATTTCAGAAGAAGCATTTAAGTTGAGGACACTGAGTTGTGAGGACAGAGAATCAAAAAGACTTTGCTCTGGAGGAGTATTTGGGGAACGGTAGATGCAACATATGTATTTAAATTTACCAGCAGAAATTAATTTGTATATAGAATAATCAAAATAGGGACAATTGAAACTAGTAACCTCCTCCAGGGCAATTTCAGATTTTGCGAAGCAACATACACCACCTATACACCACCAATACACACTAGATCTGCTGCGAAGCCGAGACAGAGGCGCAGCCGACGACTAGGTGATAAACTGCAGAGATGCCCTGGTCCAAGAGGACCAGCCCCACCATCTTTTGATCAGTTGTACTAGACAATTGTAGGACTGTCAGATTGTCTACAGAGTACTGCTAGCAGTACTGATAGGAAACATTGATAAGGCTCCTTGCTTTACCCGTGGAGATGAGTCATTGCTCGAAATACTTGTAACTTGCTTCATAACTAAACTCAAGATTAGCTACTAGAAAGTCACTAAAATAGATAGTTAAATGACTCTCTGTTCTAAACTCGAAGTCTTGCAAAGTTAGAACTTAGAAACCTAGTCAGCTAGGGAACTTACTTTCCCCACAGTGACGAGAGAATCAAGCTTATCGATAGAAACTCTAATTAGCTTAATCACCCTGAGCTTAGCCTTGCCAATAAAATCACAAAATCAAGTTAGAATCCATTAAGCCTTCAGCTACGGAAATTAGGAGATTACCACATTAAGGTCCTAGAATTACTAATAAGCTGTTCAGGTTAGACTGCCCCACCCCAGGCACTCAGGCTCGAACATATTAACAAGACGAGTTCCTCAGAACATGAAATAATATTATCTTATTGCATAGTAATCGCGAGAGTGCTGCCAAGAGTGTTATTTACGAATTGAATAAGAATCTTTCATTGTTGTCACGATAAGACTGTTCACTGCTTACCTGTTGCGCCCCAGAGTTCATTATTAATAATTGCTTATGTTCAAGAGTTAATACTTCCTTATGTTCAAGAGTTAATACTTGCTTATGTTGAAGAGTAAATATCTACTTATATTGTGCTTATGTTGAGATGTGTGTGCCCATACAGAGCACACACACATACACAGTCATTACAGTACTACGCCACCCCTATGGGGGGCTCCGTAAATATACTGCATACAGTAAATATTGAAGTCGATCTGAAATTTACCAGTTCCCATTCTGAAGGGTAGTGGACTTTATAGGAAACATTCAGGTGGTGCCCAATCACTCATGACAAATTTACTAAAATTCATACACAGCGAAAAGTGGGGATTGGGCCTGAGTATATAGATAGATAGATAGATATATTCTGACCATATTCACCTGTTCAAACTTCCCAAGATGATGAAGACAAAAAGTACTTAATATATAATGAACAAAGGTTACTGTAAAACACAATATGCACATTGAGTACTAAAAATAAATTTATTGAGATACATCACTCTCAGCCCTTCCACATACACTGAAACAAGGAACATATTTCTCCAAAGATAAGAAAGTTAGTGATATGTAAAAGATATCAAAATGGAAGCTTTTACATGTTGAGAAAATCTATTCAGATGCAAAACATATATAAAAGGCATTCGTATGGGTTGAAAAATAAATATATACAGTCCAAAGCACTCATGTTCAGCCGCACTCAATAATTGTGTTCCACCTTCCGTAACTAATAATAGTGATAAAATAGTTTAACCAAACCACTGATCTGCAGCATTCACAACATATACCGTACTAAATTTTCCTCTCTTGATAGAAGAAAAGTACTAAAAGAGGGAACAAAACTTGAATATAAAGGCTTCGTTTATGTGTTGAATTTTTTTTTTTATCTTTTTACTCAATACAGGTGGTGA
This sequence comes from Paralithodes platypus, assembly GCA_032716605.1. NCBI lineage: Eukaryota > Metazoa > Arthropoda > Malacostraca > Decapoda > Lithodidae > Paralithodes > Paralithodes platypus. Next base: position 4,300,468 of record CM064574.1, read on the forward strand.
AGGTATTGAGGGATAAGCCTTTACAACGGCACCTCATTTCTACATTCTACTTTTCCTATTTTTCTGAAGAGTGTAGAGAGGGGAGAAGGGGTGTTGGAGAGAGGAAGCTATTGGATTGGCTTTGTTATGTGTGTTATTAGTCTATATACGTCGTCGAGGTGTCCCCCGACTGGGTGCAAGCATGTGAAACACACTAGGACCTACTACCACACCCACTAAATGTCCGCCTTGGCTGGGATCGAACCCAGGTCATGCAGATTCACACGTGAGCGTGCTCACAAACTCGACCGCCGTGGCTCTTCAACCAAATATATAATTATGGAGGTTCCTTATAAAAACAACTATTGAGTGTGGCTGTTCAGTTAACCCATTCAGAACTGGTGACGTCATTTTCATCATATTCAACTACTGTATTAGACAATTTTATTTAGTTTAAAAAGTGCTTCCAGCAATTAACAGGCTTCAAGCTACCTCACTTAACCCTTTTTACTACTGCAGATCTTTCTTAAACTGCCCAAATCATCTAAATATAGCAAGAATAAAATAAAAAAGACGTCGCCGGTACAGTACGAGTTAAATACAAAATGAAACTTGTGAGTCTGAAGAATAAATACATACAATACAACCAAACTGTAAACGTTGCATAAAGCTGGTATCACACTAGACCTTTTATAGTCAACATTCGATCATCAAATTTTTTCTGGCATCATTTCTGGAATATTTTGCACTGGTATCAGAAACTAGACTAATGATAGATAAATTTAGGTGACAGAAATATTTTAAATGTTTGCCAGACCTGTTTTGAGGATAAATGTTGAGGGAAAAAGCGCTCGTGTGATACCAGCGTAAGTACAATGAAACTTTATACCGAGATATGAGCAGAGACTTTGAAGCTTCACTACAGTGGTCTTTAACACTTTCAGTACGATGACACCTTTCTTAATATACATTCTCCAATTAGGGGATTTCATTCAGATTTTATTCAGATTTTGTTTAGTTTGCTTGGGAAACAGATTTACTTGTTCATGTAGTAATGTACACACTATGTGGTGGATTGTGTTCTTTTATTTCATAACACAAATTTTATTTTAGTAAGCGTTATTTCCACATACTGTAGCAATTTTTATAAGTTCTTTTGCCTTTATCTTGTGTCGTCCCAGTTTTGGTTTGTTTAGTTTGCAAGTTTTACATTATAATTTACTAGATACCAGATTATCTATAAATAAAACATAAGAATAGCATCATCTAAAGTTAGCCACAATATGAAAAGGTAGCCATCATATTGAAAGTGTGAGGTTACAGCAGAGATCTGAAGCTTCCCTAAGTGGTCCTTTACGTTGCAGCAGCACCACAGTTAACTACAGCAGGGTGTCAAACCAGACCAATTTTGTTTGAAGACTTGAAGGAATATGAGAAGGGATGCAAGAAAATAAACTTGAAATAGCATTGTTTTGGTCATTAAATCACGCCAAAAGACATAATTTAAACTAAATTCATATATTTGTTTTCTTTATCACCAAACAACTTTACTTCTAAACTCAATTAATGAAATAAACAAATACATGTGGCACTCCAAGGGCTCGAACCAAGAATACTCACACAAAAATTCCACGCATTTATGCATTATAGCAGTTTTGGTCATTAAATCACGTCACAGACATAATTTAAACTATAAACCATAATCTTGAGTTTACGTATACAATAATAAATACTAAAAAGAAAGGACTTGGCTTTCGTTGGACACCCTGAACTACAGTAGACTCTTATTAAAAAAGGTCACACACAACTTTGATGACAGAAACTATGCAATCACAAGATGAAACTCTTTATCTTGGCATTCTTCAGTTGCTACCGGTCACCCTTGCACTGTTACTCATTAACTTCACCCTTAGGATTGTCAAATTCATGTGCTTCTCTCTGGAACTTAAATAGCTTCTCTTCATGGTAGTCAATAACATGTTCAAATCCAGCTATACATCCATATCAACAGGTAGAGTCGCAGCCAGAAGATCACGGTAAGTTCAAGTTGTGTCATTTCTGAATACACCACAATATTATGCATCATCTAAGTGCATTAATTTAACTTCACTTCCTTTACGTAGAGAAACATCCAGGTTTGTTAGGACTATGGCAAAAACTTGTGACAGCTATAGCTTGTGGAGATCTAAACTTCTACACAGAATATTCGCTACTGTTAATGAATGAAAATCTTACAGGCATGATGTAATGGTTTCCTATTGTACATAGTGTTAACCCTTTGAGTACCAGCGACGTGTTAGATTTTATTCTAGCTATATTTAGACGATATTATGCAGCTTAGGAAGGATCTGTGGTAGTTCAAGGGTTGGCTGAGTTAGTTTGAAGCCCTATTATTGCTAGAGGTCCTTCCTAAGCTTACTATAATCGTCTAATAGTTCCCAGAATATGATGAAAAGGACGTCCCTGGTACTGTATGGGTTATTGTTAGTTTCCAAATCTTCACACAGTACATTGCACTCCAAATTAAGAATGACAAGGCAACAGTTACTTCACTCAACACACCAGCCAGAATGATTATAGTTTCTTTCAACCCCTTCACCACCATTACATAATTCTCACCATATTCTGGTTACCATTAGACGATTTTCTTCCGTATATAATCTACCTCCACGACTCAAATGGGTATATACGATCTCATTAAACCCTCTTTATGGCTAGGTCCTTCTTAAACTGCATGAAATCGTCTCATTTCAGCCAGTATCTAAGGTAAAGAGGCGTCATGGTGCTGAAGGGGTCAAGATGGCGAGAAATTTCCTTATCCCCATTATAATTACTCGGCTATTACGAAGTTTTCATAGCCAAATATGGTGTTAACTGTGAAAACTTGATAGTACATGTCTCCCTCACTATCTGATGCCCCGATTTACGATATTATTATAGGTTTTTAGAGGTTTCTGTTTGGGGTTTGGCTGGTCATAGAACACATCTCCATTTATCCCATTAATCTTAGGGTTCGCTATACAATTTTTCTATTTAGGATCGGGTTTTCAGGAACGTAACCCAATCGTAAATCGAGGGAGACCTGTACTGTAATATTACAAGACTCACTTTTTTTTCCTGTAATTATAGAAAAATTAGCTGCTAATGGAGTAAACTTTTCACCAGGTAAAAAATAATAATTATAGTTGTGCGGCACTGGAACAAAACCCTCCACCACTCATCAGTGTACAATCAAAATTAATAGTTTGATATAAACCTTGATGATAAATTATGTGAAAGCTAGAGAGAGGGGAATTTACGTATCACTTAATAGTATAAAACCTTGGTGATGAATTATGTGAAATCTAGAGAGAGGGGCATTTATGTATCACTTAATTCTCATGTTCTTTACACCAACCCACTTTACAGTACAGTACTTCTAAACTCAATTAATGAAATCAACAAATCCATGTGGCAGTCCGGGGATTCGAACCCAGGACGCTCACACCGAAAATCAGTACACTTATGCACTACGCCACCTTAGTGATGAATTATGTGAAATCTAGAAAGAAGGGCATTTACGCGTCACTTCTACCATATAGGGGAGGTGTGGTGGAGTGGTCTTGCCGCTGGCCTGGTAATCCAAAGGTCCCGGGTTCAAATCCCGATGTATCAATGGGAAGATATTATTGGGATGGAATTTGTTCTGTACTTAGTATCAGTGCATTACCACAAAGCCCACCGAAACGTCAATAAAATACCCTCACTGTTCCTTGATTAAATAGCACTGTATGAATATTCCCATATTCAAAATATGCTATAGGGGTGCAATGCCTGGTGAGTTATCTGCTCAACAGGTGGCGTTGTGTGTGTAAGAGTGAGAGTCCGAGTGTAGGGGGTGAGACAGTGAAGCACGGGAACGAGGTGGCTTCAGTGATGGTGTCACTTCGGGCCATGAGTGAGCACCGTGCCTCATGTGAAGGCAAGATGGCAGGTGCTCGTTGTACTCTACGTGCTTCACATGTCTCACTCCCTAGACTGGAACAAAACCTCACAGGCTTCACTGTTCATTGTACAGCGGTGAATGTTCAGGCTCTCAGCCTATGCCCGAGAGGGAGTAAGTGGGAATATAGAAAAATAAAATAAAAATAAAAATAAAATAAAAGGGAAGTACTATAGTTCATTCATAGTAGGTAGGCCAGAAACTGTAACCCCGAACCTCTGTAACTCGAGAAAGGCTAGAGCGGGCTATTACCAACAAATATAATAATAATAATAATATTTATTCAGTTAGCATTTTACAATGTTGGTACCACATATTTTACAAATATGACATGTACCAGCTTTGCATAATTCCAACTAAGGATAGCCCAATAAGGCCGTTAGGAGGCGTATTTCCATTGGGGTCCTTGTGGTATTAAATTAGCTAGGGAAAAAGGGGAGAATAAAAAATATACTGTAAATTAATATTAATTTAGAAGAAACTGTGATAGAGACTTAAAGTATAAAGTTTATAAAACCTTGCCAAACTATTTATCTTGGCTGTATAGCATAGGTAGCAATCTATAGCCCTTCAAAATATTTCAAGATAATATACAATACTGTAGCATATATAAATGGTAAAGTACAATAACTAATGGGAACCACAAATAGGAGTGATTCTGGACCAAATATGAAGCATTTTACGATCTGAAGCATCACAAACTTTTAGCACATGAAATATATTGGAAGAGATTTTGATAAAGTTTTGGGAAGACTGAAAGAAAACTATAAACTGTTATTCAATACCAATTCATCCTATATTTTGACATTATAGTACTCCATAATTATACTGTACAGTAATCATTTTCAGCATGCAGAAGACCTTGGAGTCAAATTAAAAACAATATCAATTAATATTCTAAACCTGACAACATTTCCCTGTCACCTGGTGATTTTGTTTAGCTTAGAAAAGACCTCTCGGAGATAAGAGGTTAATTACTTTGCCTGGATGTACAATATTGAATGCTACAACCAAAGAAGACAAATAAGTACAATAAAAGAATGTGGTGTTCCTTTGCGTTTGTCTTGTGTCGTCCCAGTTTTGGTTTGTTTATTTTGCAAGGTTTACAATATAATCTCTTAAATATCAAAGGCATGTAGCTCTGTGTTCAAGATTGCTCCAGGGAATGATGTACTATGGTCTATAGTTTCATTCAACTTAAGAAGTACCTCTAATTTTCAAAGGATTAAAAATACCCTGTACTTTATATATTTGTTTAAACCAATGTTAACTTTATTTGATCCTAGCTTATCACCAGATTTTTTTTTCTGTAGCTGAGAAAGAACTTAATAATCAATATCAAGGGAAGAAAGACATCACTGTTCTGAAAGAGTCAAATCATTACACATTATTTAACCTATGCTCACAAAACACTGATAATGAATTTGTTTGTAAATATGCTCACTGAAACCACAAACTATTCAGATTAAATCACCAGATATTTTGTACACTGAAGAAAACCAAATTGTATAGTGGCGCTAATAAGTCATGTCTCAGCTGTCATTACTGTACGTTCGGCTCGTTTTATGCTGTAATAATGTCAGTCAAATGTTGAATAGGGTAGATAAGTGTAGGAAAATGCTCGTACATCTCACTCAAAACGAATAAATCAAGTATTTAGACATTGCTGATACCAATTATTGATCGAAGTACTGTATACTTGGTGCCGAGACATCACTTATTAGGCCGACTGTACACTCCAATATTTATAACACAGTAATTATAAAGATACCTTAACCACAAATGTAAAAAATTAACAACCCAATGTGGAAGCCTCTGTAACCAACCCAAAGAAGACACGCAGTAATGCATATATGATAAACATTATGCGTACAGTCGCCCACATGAATACTCTCCCTCTCTCCAGTACATGTCTCCCTCTACTATCCGATGCCCCAATTTACAATATTTTTTTAAAGATTTTTGAGGCATTTGTGTTTGGGTTTTGGGTGGTCCGAGAATGCGTCCCCATTTACCCAATCAATTTTAGGGTTTGCTATAGGATTTTTCTATTTAAGATCGGGTTTTCAGGAATGTAACCCAATCGTAAATTGAGGGAGACCTGTAGTTAATTCATGCTGCCATTGGGACATGAGACTGAATCCAAACCTCTAATGGATCAGTCTTTAAATTACATAAGTGTATGTAGTGAACGATTACATAACAAATTACACTACTACTACATACATAAAATCTGAAAGAGGGGAAGGACTCATGATGGCGACTGTACTGTATTGTGGGGAGCATAGAGGAATCAGTCGGCCAAATAAGCCGTGGCATAGTCAGTAGAGCGTCGGCTGCCAATCAAAGGGTCGGCAGATCAAGCCCTCACTGTCAAAATTTTATTGGTAGATATCAAGCCCGGGCAACTTGACCTAGCGATTCATGACAAACGCCTGATATTCATGGCCACCCCTTCTCGGGAATTACGGCGTCTAAAAAGTGTTCGGCTCATTCTGCACTGTTGTAATGTCTGCCAGATGTTGAAGAAGAGATGTACATGTAGACAAATATGTTAAAAATGTCCTTGCGATAACTAAATTAAACTTGTAATGGTAGATGACATTATCTTATTAATCAGTAGTCATGAGCCATAGTACCCACGCACCTATTTCAATCTGTATCAAACCCAAACAAGACAATACCAAGCTTTATTATATACCAGATACTTCAGTAATTGGCTTAGACCCCTTCTCTATCGGCTACGTCTTTTAAATTTTATTCTGGCAACTATTAGACATTATTAATCTTAAAAAAGGCCTTCAGCAATTAACAGGCTTCGAACTGTATCACTTAACCCTTCTTACTACCACAGATCCTTTCTAAACTGCTAAAAATGGTCTAAATATAGCAAGAATAATGAAAAAGCCGTCGCCGGTATAGAAGGGGTTAAAGGATCAACTATTCAAATGGGTGTATATGTACTAAGGCTTGTGAGTGTACATAGAGTTGTGGCCCGACTTATTTGGCCAACTGTGCTGTACATGATAGCACCAATATAAACAATGTCACGGTATGGAGGGGTAAACAAAAAAAATCTTTGGAAACAGATTAACTTGCTCATGTAGTACAGTACACCCTATGTGGTGGATTGTGTTCTTTTATTTATAAAGATTTATTATTTTGCTAAAGCGTTGTTTCCACATAGCGATTTTGATAAGTTGTTTTGTCTTCTTACTGTGTTCGTCCAAGTTTTGGTTTGTTTATTTTGCAAGTTTTACACTAATAAGTATGTATGAGGGGCTTAAATCAATGATACAAATTATAATAGTTACAGTAATAATCACTTGCGGACTCTACCTTACAGGGTGTCAAACATCTCGCTTTACCTTCTGTTGTAAAGTCAGTGAAAATAGATTATCCTAAACTGAACAAAATGCAGAAATACACTTAGACTACCAGGCTAAGTGAGATACCTTTATTAGTTTTGTGGTAACGTGATTGCCTCAAACCCAAGGGTCCCGAGTTTGATTCCCGCCCTGGGTATAGATTTTCGGGAGGCTATTTCAGCATCTAACCAAGTTCAGATGCGTTGGTAAAATTGTAAAGATGGTTGAAAGCAAGATCCGAGCTCCATAACCCTCCTTATAGGCAGGTGTAAAAACCAGCAGCATGGCGGCTTTCTGACAAGTGAAATAAATAAATTGGATTATGTGCATGTCTCGTTCCCATTCACTTTTCTTCACTCATTGATAGCGGGCACTCTTTACGACATTTATTAGCTGCAGTTGTTGGAATTAGCCACATAACACAACACATCACACATCAAAGAAAAGTTTAACAAATAATATCCACTGTTTGAAATACTGTCAGCAATAGTATGCAACCCAAGGCCGTTATAGTATTGTAAAGCTCACATTATTCTCCCTAAAAACTGAGCCACTTTATATATATAATTATCACACTTTACGACTTAATATGTTTTGATTGGAATGCAAAAAAATAAAATAAAGCATTATAAACCAACCAGACATATGCAAACCATTCTAATAATCATCTTCAAGCAGTCGATATATATTCAGCTTAGTAAGAATCTCTCAATGTCAAAGAGTTTATCGAGATACTTTTTCACCCTCTGTTACCTAGAGGTCCTTCCTAAGCTGAGCAAATCTTCCAGTGGTAATAAGAAAATAATTACATAAACCGTCTGTTTGAAAAGTGAAAGTGTTATTACAGCACAATACGGGCATGTACCGTAAGGTTTTCCTGCATATATGACGATGGAAAAAATAACCCATGTTATTTACACATAGGAGAGAAAAATCATGATATATACGAAAGACCATGAAGAGAAATTATGGTTTATATGCAAGACAAAGGAAAGATAAATCATGTTATTTATGCAAGACATGGGAGAGATAATCATGTTGCTGAGTAGGGCGACATATTGGCCAACAGTCATGCTACTCTATGTTGTTTGATGTACATATAAAAGTTTAATGATTTATAGAAAAACAAACAAAACAACTACAAGTTAAAGTACAGTTGGCCCAAATAGTCACGTCACATCACCAAGGATCATTCCAACACAAACTTGCTACAATATTTCAACCTGGCTGCCTATCTTCCGGACTCAGCAAGATCACCTGGATAACTTGGCTCAAGAATTTCCTTCACCCAAGATCCTATACAAACTGGTCATCAGACAACTTGTGCAGCTTTGAAGAGAGTGTTCGATAATTTTTCTACTATACTGTACTGTTTTTTCTTCATCTGACGGTAAATTGTTATGTCTTCAGCTTGATTACTCCGCTATTATGCAGTTTTTGTAGCGAAATCTGTTGTTAATTATGAAAACTTGGCACTCATATGAAGCAGAGACATGGTAGTTTCTTATCTTTCTGTTAGTTATCGAGAAATCAGTTGTTAAGGGATTCAATTTACCGTCAGATGAAATGAAACCGAATATAGTTGCTTCGGTCTACATGTGTATAATATGCTAAAGAATAATCCTCAACATCCATAACCAAATTAGCCACATCATGAAACCGAGCGAAGGAATATCTTGAGCCAATTGTACCTGATCTTCCACTAAGTAAACAGTACAGGTATACAGTTATTTTAAAGCTGTATAGCTTGCGACATGAAAATATTGCTCATAATTTCCAGTAAACATTAAAAACTAATTCCTATACAGTACAGTACTGCACAAACCATCACCAGAATAAATTACTGTAAGTACTGTTTCCCAATTATGCATTGCACCTCACTCATGCTACAAACAAAACAATGATTTACTATTGATACTTGTTGAAGGTTACCACTCTCTCTTTAATGGCCAAACAGCAGACTTTTAGGAGCACTCCATCTCGGAAAGAGGAAGTGTTCAATAATATTATTTCCATATGCTCTCAGAACAAACTTGAAACAAAATAAATAAATCAAATATTAATAATAATAATAATCCACTTATGGTACACCACGTACAGATGGCTAAGAAGTATTAATACACTTGTCATTATGCTCCGTTCACTCTTCACTATAGTAGTGTCAGTAAGGTGAGTACAAAACATAGAAAAGTATTTAAAAGACTTACTCATAAAACTAACTTAAGACTGGTAGGGGCTTCATGAAATTTTCCAAGCAAAATTGTGACTATCACTAACCCAAGTAACAATGTTCTACTGTAGGCTACTTTTGCTACAAGATGGCAATGTTTTGGAACTGCAGTAAATCTGAATAACATTAATCTACAGAGCCGTGTTCCTATAGTTTGTTTGTTTCCAGCTGTCCCCTTGTGGATACCTTGTGGGGGTTCGGCCCGAGAATCCCACGAAAGTTGTTCCCCCCCTGCGTCTGTCAGCTGTCGGTGCTTGATGAACTAGACTATTCGAGGGAACAGCTCTTTCCTCCGCGAAGCATGGCTGATCAGGCATCGTATTGAGATGGCTGATCAAGGCTCTCTTGAAGCCTTCCGTTGGCACATCCATCAGGTTTCTCACGTTCTCTGGCATTTTGTTGAGATTAGTACCCTTATTTGTCAACCAGGAGTCCCTCAGTGTGCTCAGAGCTCCCCTACACTTTAGGGGTGGGATATTACATTTTCTACCTCCCCTGTCACTCCAGTTCCATGATATTGTGGTGTGCATATCTGGCACTAGGATCTTCATTAACTTTCCATGTGTAGATTATCAACTACAGTACATCTCTCTTCTTCGCTCCAGTGAATAGAGGTTAAAAGTTTTCAGCCAATCCCAGTAGTGAAGATGTTATACCAAGCTGATGTGGGATGTGAAGCTTCTTTGAACACCCTCTATTTCTTATACTTCTGCTTTGTGTGGAGATGTTAGCACACTGCAATACTCCTGTCGTGGGATTATGGAGGATTAATGATTTGTATCTTCATTACTCAGCTGTTACGAAGATTTTGTAGTGAAATATGGTGATATTTATGAAAACTTGGCATTAAAATGAGGCAAAACATAGTTTTTCATACTTTTCCATAAGTATATACAATAGATGCAGTTGCAAAGGTATTCAATTTACCTGCCGTCATTTGAAATAAAACCAACTACAGTTGATGGGCCAGTACTTTAATGTTCAGGAATTGGTGCCATCTGAGGGTGCCTAATTTCCAGCATAGCTATCTATTGGCAGACGCCTTGATTCCCGATGGGGGTGGCCATGAATTAATCGCCTCCATGAATCTCTGTCACCTGTTACCTCTCCTCGCACCCAACCCCACTATCACTAATAGGCTATACCTCTCAACTCTATCACTCCACCTCATAAACTTCAATAAATATTTACTAAGTAAGCATATACTGCATACCATACTCATCGACAGAGGTTATTAATTTAACAGGTTATTGAGGGTTCATTTCACAAACTTCAGAGCAGTCAATGGATCCCACCAAACCCAGCAAGCACTTCCCTTGAGCTGAGGCTGAAGCTCTACCCTTACGCCAAATAAGTACAAATAAAAGTATTACAGTAATTACATATGATACAAAAAAACATCACTCAAATCATGGGAGAGCTACTGGTAATTGTCCCTACCAAGGATACAGCCAGATCCTGTGTTTTCGAGTTGTTAAGTACAGTAGGTGTAAATGACCAAGAAACGATATGGGTCTTCTCGTTCATCAGGTACCCATTTTCACACAAATTACATATAAAAAATGTGTAAGTGTTCTCAATAATCATGTGTTGTGCATACTATAGTACATGACTATATTCAATACCTATAATGTTTGGTAGTTAAATTTTAATGTTCATATACAGCAGATGTGGAGTTTCAAAAATGTCTAAAGTCCAAATTATTGTATTTCAGCCACCATCCTCTTCCTGACGAGAATAACCCCATTAAAACAATTAATTTGTGTTTACTATGGGTATCAATGACTGAAACTTATAGTATGCAACTGCATTCAATGCCTGGAATGTGTGGTAGGCATAGAAATTTCAAAATGCAGCATATTCTTCCTGTTTGGAAGGCTACTCAGTGGTAACCCTAGCCAGAGTGTCGACATTTAAATGCCCCCAGCGTGGGAAAACAGCGATAATCTGCTGTAGCGGTCACTTGTGTCATTACCTTGGTAGGGAGAATTCAGTAGTAAGATTTTTTTTTTTTTTTTTTTTTTCAATGAAAATAAATAACTAGTTCAATCATTCAATACTGCTAACTCGATAATAAATTCAAATGTCTCTGTGGGGCACCTTGCTTGTGCAGGACACATTGCTAATGCTAAAAAATAAAAATACATACTGTACTGTATATACAAATACAGTGTGCCTCCCTAAATACATACTGTACTGTATATACAAATACAGTGTGCCTCCCTAAATACATACTGTACTGTATATACAAATACAGTGTGCCTCCCTAAATACATACTGTACTGTATATACAAATACAGTGTGCCTTCCTAACATTCTACCATTATCAAAGGGTGGTCTTAGAGGGAGCTGTAGCCCTATGAGAGTTCTAGTATGGAGTGGTCTGGTTTAAAAAAAAGAGATGTTGGTAAATCAATCATGCTAATTGGTCTCCACACATTTCACAGCCACAAAATTAAATGGAGCACCACATCATATACAGTAGGTGCAGTCATTTACATCACTACACCACAACATGTAAGTACAGTACAGCCAAGAGCAAAGTCGCGATGCACCCATTTCAATCAGTATCAAACGCAAAGGAGATAATACTATGCCATATTATAGCCCATACTGCTCAGAACTTGGCTTTAACCACTTCCCGACGGCGCCCGTCATCTGACAGGCACCGATTTCCGGCTACAGTATTATGTGGCCTGGGAGCGAGGCAAGCTGTTGCAGGCAGCGCGGGAGGGCCTCATCCGGAGCCAACGGAGTCCCGGCACATACTGAAGTGTGAGAGCGAGTTCCCTCTCACCTCGGCAACGTTACACATACCGAAAACAGCTCAAAACCGGTCGCTTTTAAAGATCGTTGCAAGACAACCAGATGTCGTACAGAGATGATTCAGGTGTCATTAGAAAGCTCTATTACTGTACTTTCACGGATAAATAATTTTATTACGCTCGGCTGTTGCTTATGCATGAAAATGAGCAGGGAATGAAGGTAATTTCAGCCCAATATGCCCACTCCACAGGGGTTAAAAGTTCAAATATTGGATTTGGTGTAACCTTATGTACAGTATGCTGAGAACTGTGCATATCATTAACACTAGTTATAAAATTAGCACCCATCAAGAAATCACACCAAGAAGCATTAAAATAGTTACAATACTGTATTGTTATTTGTACAAACAATATCAAATCAATATGAAAAAAACAAATGATACAAACAAAATATAGGGGTGTTGTTAATATGCAATCCCACTTAATTAATTATAAAGTTCCAAAAGTAATAAGATTGTGACAACCCCCAACAAGTGACCAAACCGATTATAATTATTGTTGTTGTTGTTGTTGTTGTTCCCCAGGCTGTCAGACTGAACAGCCCCAAGGTCCCGAGCAAGGCCAAGGCCATAATCAAGCGCCTCAACAGAACCCTCCCTGCTTACCACTAAAAAATCCCAGGTGATCGATGCCGCTCCCAGGCGAGGAGCTGAGGAGGGTGCGGAAACGCCCAGGACACCGAAGCCCCACCCAAGGCCCTGCGCCCTCAGCAATTATGAAGGGCCAGCATCTTTCTTTAATTTGGGATTAAAACTGTATCCTAGCTTTCTTGCTTTCTTAATTCAGTATAACATGGTATTAGCAATCCCCACCCTGTCTACAAGAAGCATAACAAAATGGAATAAATAAATCAGTAAAAAAATATTAAAGACCGTAAACTGTACAAAATATATTGGTAAAAATCATATCAGTAAAATTATAAAAGAAATGGAGTAAAGACAACATAACAAATACAAGCGATTATGTAAACTAAAACTAGAATTACGACAGTGATAAATCTACCACCTTACACAATATAACAAGACATTGGACCAATTCATGAGAAGCAAATCTGACTGGTTGGTATTGGGTGGCTGAGAAAATTGGCTATGTATATCCAATATTCCAATATTCACCTTGGCAGAAACTTTAGCTTCACTGCCACCAAGTTCATACAAAATACTGGATTTAATTTTTGGTTAAAGAATAACCAAATACAAAATTACTATTATTAAGTATTATGAAGTGGTCCAATGTTACCCTGACCTGAGCCATCTATAAGGAAACTAACCCAAATATCTTCAGTAATGACCATGTTGTATACCTTACACTGTCAACCAATGTTCTACACTCTAGGAGACATGTTGTGGCTCTTTCTAAATCCTGTAACTGCTTAATGAATTAACCCACGAAATACAAATACTACAGTAAGCAAAGGAAGATTTGATTCAGTTCAGGATTGCTTTAAAAACTTAAAGCCATGATTTATGTCCTAAGGTGTAACTTCAACCACCGAAATATGTCAAAATTAATTGCGAGTTATAAAAAACACATGGGATCTGAACATATGTTCAATAGACAATAAACAATACAAAGCACACAACATGGTACCTTTATCCCCTGCAATACGACGATAACTTCCTTAGTTTTATTATGGCTATCATCAGATGATTTTAAGCAATTAGGAAGGACCCCTAGGAATCTAAGGGGTAAACCCTACATAATTGCATCTTTTGACTCGTACTGATACTTCCAAAACTGCATAAATCCTCTAATGAGAGCCAGAATAGAATGAGAAAAGGTGTCATGGTGCTGAAGGGGTTAAACAAATTTGACCAAACTCTCCCCATAGTAAAGACTCTGCCCACCACACCTCACTGGATACAAAAAGTGACTTACATAACTTAGGTAGTCAGATTAGAGATTAATTACAAGACAGAAAGATCAAGTGTCGAGTGCCCTGACTCTTACATATTGCGGTATTCATATTGCGGTATTTAATTACAATATATGGTGTAAGTGTCGAGCACCCTGATTCTCTCGTTCATCCTATATTGTATGTATGTATGTACTGTATATACTCAGGCACATACCCCATTGCTGGACGTGGCCAACTCAAGACAAAGCACGAACAGAAATAACATTTAAAGTGCCTATTCTCAGGGTCCGGGACCACTTTCACGTTCCCTCGCCTGTTTCTCTGTCTCGTCGAGTAGGAGAATTATACAAGGGGAGGAGGATTCCTAGCCCCCTGCCCCCATAATATTGTACTTAACTAGAATATGTGGTGTAAGTGTCGAGCACCCTCCTGACTGTCTCGCTAATCACATATTGCTTCACATATTGCTGTACTGTATTTAATTAGAATATACAGTAGGGTCTCACATAAAACGACAAATTGGTCGATAAACGAGGCCGTTCTATGTGAACACGGCATTTTGGTGGCCCAATATCGTCAATGTTCACTGTAAGCGTAAATTTCCGTCAGGAGCGTACGATATTTCGTCGTTTTGTACGATATTTCGGCGCTCTATATGAAAACTCCTCGGATTTGCCCCACTTTGGCGGCGGACTCGTTTTATGTGATCACATTCGTTCTTATCGAAAATTAAATATTAATATTTTAGGTCGCTAGTTTTAATAGAGACTCGTTTTATGTGAACACGTTTTATGCGGGACCCTACTGTAGGTCTCCCTCACTATCCGATGCCACGTTTTACGATACTATTATAGGTTTTTAGGTGTTTGGGTTTGGGTTTTGGCTGGTCCGAGAATGCATCCCCATTTACCCCATTAATTTTAGGGTTCGCTATAGGATTTTTCTATTTAAGATCGGGTTTTCAGGAACGCAACCCAATCGTAAATCGAGGGAGACCTGTACAAGGTGTAAGTGTCGAGCGGCTTGACTCTCGCTAATCCCATATTGCTGTACAGTGCATCATTGGACACCCATTGCCACTCACACTCCGCTTACATTATCAGAACTTAACATTAATTTAGGTATTCCATTTCTACACATAAATGTATGCGCAAGTCAACTTAGTGGTTCCATACTTGCTGTTGTCCATTAGTAACAGTTGCAGTAACTATAGTCCGTTCATTCTAGGTTGGGTAGAAATCTTAATCTCCAACCTCTGTAACTCAAAAAGGGCTAGAGCACATCAGCTGTCCATTCCCACACCTATTCCCTAGCCAAGTCTTCCTATGTGGTAGAAAATTAGCTCGATTACTCTAGTCCATTTTGAGTTATGAGAGGTTCGAGGTTAAGATTTTTGCCCAACCTAGAATGAACAGACTATAGTGATATTTACAGTACACAAGACCTGTTGCTTTGCTTCTAAATGCATATGTGAAAAAATAAAAGTAAAATATAAAACTAAATTATTTAACCCTCTGATTTTTTTGTTTTCTGGCTGTTATTAGACGATTTTATTCAGATTAGGAAGGGCATATGGAAGTCAGAGGGTTGATGGAGATAGTGTTTACCGTTTATATTCCAACAGATCCTTCCTAAGCTGTATAAAATCATCTAATGATAAGTCAAAATAAGCTGCCATATCCTCAAGGGGTTAAAAGGGTTATGAGAGAACCTAACCACCTAACCTAACATAGGTAACAATAAGTCATGATTTGGTAGATTATTCAGACCATAACGGCAAGCACACAAAACAACCACACACCATCCTTTTCATAGTTAAATCCCGTTTTTAGAGTGTCTTAATAATATGCAGATATACAGTACAGTATATACAAAATTACATACTGTACTTAAAAGTAGCTCTGTACCAGTTATCTCTATTGGCCTAAGTTAAAAACAAAAGTATATACAGTATATATATATATATAATACTTTTGTGCTAAACGAATTGTAATTTTTCACGTATTGCAATTCTGTTTTGCTATTTTTTGTGTTGAGATTTTAGTTACGGTAATATGTTATGTTTGCTGTGTTCAGCATGCACTTCAGCTAAATTGTTGAGTTTCATATTTTTCTAGATGAAGGTATTGAGGGAAAAGCCTTTGCAACGGCACCTCGTATCTACATTCTACTTTTCCTATTTTTCTGAAGAGTGTAGAGAGGGGAGAATGGGTGTTGGAGAGAGAGGAAGCTGTTTGAGTGGCTTTGTTATGTGTGTTTAGTCTGTTTATGTCGTCAGGATATACTTTATTGCATTATGCATATCTTTAACCATATTCTGGCAAACACAAGACCATTTCAGTAAACTCTGAAAAGGCATCTTGCAGTCAAGAGGGGTTAATGGATTAAACAAATATAACAATATTGCAATGACACCCTCGAACCGTGACTCTCCTCCATATAACACTGAAACACACACACACACACCTCACCACTAACACTCACTCGTAGCAACAAGGATTTATGATGCGTTTTTTACCATGCCGGAATGTGAACATGGGGGTAGCTGCGCGTAGGAGTAGACCTAGAATGGCGTGGGATCAGGTACTCCGGTCTGATCTTAATATAAAGAACTTGACAGACTCGCCTGGAAATCCGCCATTTAGGACGTGAGAGTGTAACCACATTCTCTGTGGACAAAACGGTCTATAAACTTGTATGTAGTCTACAGTATGTATGCACTCCCTGCTCAAGAGCGGGGCTAGGGTGGGTGCCTTGATGTTTCAGGGACATAAGTGGACACTTGCCGCAGATGGCTATACCGTGCCATGGATAATATATACCGTACTGAATATGAAAATGCATTGTTATAGGAACTTAAAATAATCCAAAACACACTCACTCCTCTCCTAAATTAAAAATAGTTAGTTAGTTATGTAGAGCAGATTAACCAGACCACTGAGCTCCATACGGAACTCTCATAGGTCTGGCAAATTAAAAATAAACAGTGCCACATTTTATAACACATATTGATCGGTTTCAAGATTATAGACCTATCATACAGTATGCTGGGAATCAACACACAGTTTTTCAATCCTCTGTTTTGTACTAATGGTCATTGTTACAAAGCATAATTAAAAGCTGTTCTGAAATTTGTTTAAATTTTCCATGACCTTGAGATACAATGTACGTGTGAGACTATTTAGGGCTTTGAACCAAGGTATAAATCCTCAAAGAGGTGTGAAAGGCTTTAATTAATGTAATGCTGAGAGAAAGTATGCAGCATTGCAGCCAGCCACCTACATGTCACTAACCCTGGGTAAGGGACCCCAGCTCTGATCCCCTACCTGCTACATATTATGGGACAGGATGTAGCCATTTTTGTTTTATTATTTTGTAGATAGCTTACTGTGCAGTCTTAGTGTGTAGTGTTGAGTCTTTATACTTACACCCAAATGAGAAAACAGAACTAAGTTGCAAAACTAAAGTAAATCTACAGTATGAGTGGCAGCAGATTATGCTTTGCAAGGTAAAAAAAAATCCCAAACATGAAAACATGAAAACATGAAAAAAGGCTCAACCCTTACTGTACCAGCGGATATTACCAGCAATGTACCGTCCAGTACCAGGCAGTGTAGCCAAAATGGCGTCAGAGGCAAGGGAGAACATCCTCCCACCTCAAAAGTTGGTGAAGCACTGGCCCAGATAGCCTGTGGAGGCTTGGAACCAAGCTGAGAAGTGTTGCCAATTCCTCAGAGCAGTGTTTACAAGTCATGGTAGCAGTTACCGCTCGATACTGGCAGTTACAAGGACCGCATATTACTGACGGACGGCGTCCGTCTCTGGTACTGACGAGTGACTTTTTTACTGACGTCCATCGCTGGTACAGAAGGGGTTAAAAGACAATAACTGAGTGTAAGACTACATTATGCCACACTCACACACAGTCCACTCCACCACCTTGGCTGATTAAGCACACCACCACACAAGACAACACTATACAGTAGCCTACTTTATTTTTTTTTCCAGCTGATGGTAAATTGATATCTCTCCATCCTGATTACTATGCTATCACCATGATTTTGTAGTGAAATGTTGCTAATTATGAAAACATGGCAATAATATGGCACAGAGGCATAGCAGTATCATATTTTTCCAGTAAGAACCAATAAATCAGCTGGAAAAAATAGACTATGGTAGAGAAACAAGCATGTGCCGGTCTTTGAGAATCACAGTACTGTACTGCAGCTACAACTACATTACACCGTTGTTCATTTCTTTTATTTAATAATTTTCATTTTAGTAAGCGTTGTTTCCACACAGCGATTTTGATAATTTAATTTGACTTTATATTGTCCTTGTCCCAGTTTTGGTTTGTTTGGTTTGCAAGTTTTACATTTTAATTTCATATTCAAAGTTGATCACTTCTTCATTGGCACGATACTGATATACAGTATGTACAGTAATTATTACCTAATCCTTCAGGCCAGCCTTATACTGTAAGAGGTCTAGTTTGGAGTTCATGTAATCTGATTAAAAAAATAAATAAAAAAATAATATATAGATATAGATATATATATATATATATATATATATATATATATATATATATATATATTATATATATATATACTGTATATACAGTACTGTATATAAATATAAATCAAAATATAGAAAACAGTTTTACTCCATACACTTCAATACAGAATCTCTTAGCACCTCACAACCTGGTACAAGTAGATCATATGAGACTCTGTCCTTCCTTCATTATATGCAAGTACTGTATATGGCTACCGACATTTAGTTAGAAAAGTACCAAAATTATCAGCCGTTACATTCCTTACACAATTCAACAAGGTTACTCAGACGCTCATTAAAAATACAAGAGAGAAACTAGACATTCCTGTAATGTCACATATGCTATTATATGCTATTCAGATCACCAGCAGATTGGAATACTGAACTCACTGCCATGTTTCTTATAAAGCATACACATATACAGTACATATATAGTACCTGTATTAAAACCCTTCCACTATCATGCTGTCGACCATTAATATGCTTCAGTCACACTCTGATGATCTTATTAAGCCTAGCAAGGGCCTATTGAATCAAATGAGTTGACATGTATGAGATATTCAGATCTCCACCAATTAGAACACAGCCTACCAAGGTATAATGCAGGGTTTTTGTTGTCGTTCCCAAGGCTGCCTGGCTGAACAGCCCCGAGTCCCTAAGGAAGGCCATGGTCACGATTGGGCTTTCCCACAGTGCTCTCAAGGAGTGTAGATTATGTTGTTGGCGGAAGTGATTGTGTAGAATGCAGTCTTCTATGATGTGTTTAATAGTATAGGGTCTTCACATCTGTATTGCAGTTCTGATTCCACAAACCACTTCATATACCAGTGTCTATCAGCTTTGTGGCTGCTACGGTGCTACCGTGTGAAAAGTTTATTATTTCAGTCATGCCACATCATTTCACGCAGTGTAAGTTCTGTATGTGATGTCCTGGGTTCGAATCCTGGAAGAACCACATGTATGTATATACTCTGGCACTTGGTAGAACTTGGGAGCAGAACTTAGTAGAACTTGAATAGCACTTGGGAGAACCACATGCTTTCATTAATTTCATTTGGGGTGTTATTGGTGTTAAGAACGATGTTAAAAATAATAAAACAATACTGTGGTATAGAACACCATTTACCCAAATCTGCTGAGGTTGGAACATGGAGCAAGTTCTCCATTTTGTCATTATACTGTGTTGTCCCAGTTTTGGTTTGTTTATTTTGCAAGTTTTACATTATAATTTTTCAGTTCTGTTAATGCTTAGTCTCCGTTGATGTGTAGGTGATCAGTTTCAGTGTACAGGTCTCCCTCACTATCCGATGCCCCGATTTACGTTATTATAATAAGTTTCTAGGTGTTTGGATTTGGGTTTTGGCTGGACCGAGAACGCATCCCCATTTACCCCATTAAATTTACGGTTTGCTATATGATTTTTCTATTCTCTGGGTCTTCTCCTGGGTGACCTAGATGTGTGTGAATTTGTGTTTTTTATCTGTGTTTATTCGTTGTTTTATGTTGTTTTTGTATTTTTCCCTGTTCTTGCTCTGTCTTGAGTCGGCTACCCCCATAATGGGGATTGGGCCTGAGCATATAGATAGATAGATAAAAGATGGGGTTTTCAGGAACGTAACCCAATCGTACATAGAGGGCGACCTGTACATCACTACTTAGCTTATCTGTCACATTCCTCCGTTAAACCTTGCCACAGAATTTGATCACAAATATCACTTTCCAGAGCGAAACTTTGCCACTAAATGCATATCACACACAACTCATCTTCTTCCATAAATCGCATAACACACGCAACGCATTTCCTTCCATAAATTTGAGCAAATACCATCACCGAGACTATAAGAACACAACACTCAAGTGGATATAATATCCCGCTTCCGAGTGACTGCCTAAGTACAGGGTTGGTTGACAGTTACGAGGAGGCTTGTACGGTCGCGCTAATAAGTCATGTCCCAGCTGTCATTACGTTTGGCTTGCTCTGTGCTGTATTAATGTCTGTCAGATGTTGAATAGGGTGGGTAAGTGTAGGAACATGGTTGTATATTTCATTCAATATGATGAAATGAAGCTTAAATATTACTGATACCAATTATTGATCAAAACATATTTGGTGGCGAGACATCACTCATTAGCACGATTGTACATTGTATACTTGTTAGGTTAGGTTAAGTAAAGCAAATTAACCAGATCACTGAGCTCCTGTACACTTGTAACACCTTCAAATCACAGACACAGAGTTTAGCCCCTACAGTATTCACGGATGCATTTATTCATTCATATAATTTTGGCTATCATAAAACAATTTCATTTAACTTAGGAAGGATATATGGAAATTAGAGGGTTAATTGAGACTGTCCTTACCCTCTTAAACTCCCACAGGTCCTTCTTATACTACATAAAATCATCTAATGCTCACCAGAATATAGTGAAAAAGGTATCATAATACTGATAGTGTTAACCTGTTAAATGTGGTGATGGGCTGGTCTATCCGAGTGAGAACTGAGCGATCTCTGCCATACCCATAGCTTACTCTGACTGTTCCTTTTACTTATATATCTTCTAGATCTCAAGTGGCGGCGTCTTTTCCGTGGATTGACCTCCCTACTGCCAACCTAGAAGTTGGCAGATTGGGGGCCAAAGCGTCACATTTTTCCCTTACCCCTCAACTTTCCCTTCATAATTGCTGAGGGGCACAGGGCCTTGGGTGGGGCTTTGGTTTCCCGGGCGTTTCCGCACCCTCCTCAGCTCCCTGCCTTGGAGTGGCTTCGGTCACCCGGGCTTTGTTAGTGGTAAGCAGGGAGGATTTTGTGGGGGCGCTCGTTTATGGCCTTGGCCTTGCTCGAGACCTTGGGGCTGTTCGGCCAGACAGCCTGGGGAACAACAACAACAACAACAACCTGTTAAATCTGATGAATATATTGTAGTTACCGCAAGATGATTAATTGTAACTTGCGTAGGAGCTCCTGGAATTAAGGGGATGATAACAGTCTGCCGCCTCCCGTCCAAGTTCACTTTCTTATATATAGTTCATAGCATCCCGTCACTCATATTCTTGTGACCCAATTCCGGTAACAGTAAGGTTATTTACAGCCATGATGAACTGTGCTTCAGAAGATACATGTATAACACCAAGGGCAGTTCTGATTTTCTACTACAGTATCTGCTACCTAAGAGAAATATGGAATGCAATTGTAATTTTCCATAGTTATTAAGACAAAAATTACGAAATGCAATATTGCTCTTCTACAGCGCCAGTTTGACTACAACAGCTCTGAAGAGTGGATGTTACGCTATTATAATGTAAAACTTGAATGAGGGATTACATTTTCAACAACGTGGCAGCTGCATTAACCCCTTCAACACCATGATGTAATTGTCATCATATTCTGATTGCCATTAGACTTTAGCTTGCAATCTACCTCTATGAAACAAATGGGTAAATATGGTGTCAATACACCCTCTTAGTAACATAGGTCCTTCTTAAACTGCATACAATCATCGAATTTCAGCCAGAATAAATAGTAAAAAGGTGTCATGGTGGTGAAAGGGTTAAGTAATTATTACAATTACTTCTTCATATATGAAATAATATATGATAGATACCGCATTGTTAATCCGGTCAGTTTTATGACACATTTTCTCATTTTATTCTAGCTAACACCAGATGATTTTATACATGTTATGGAGGACCGGTGGAAAAAATAAGAATAAAATCGTCGACTGATAGCCAGAATAAAAGTGCGAAGCATGTCTCCATACACTGAAAGGTTTCATTAGCTTCTTAACATCATACTCACTGGGAGCAATGGTTCTCAATTATACAGCATAATGCTTATCTCAATGCTTTCTTCACACACCATCTTAAGAACTATATGGTATTAAATAATCACAATCATCATTATAATATGCTTTGAGGCCTTTATCATCTTGGGAAGCTACCTGCTAAAGAAAGATTCACGAGTAAATTGATAAATTTGAGAGTATATTAATTTGTTCTATCAAAATAAAGAGCTGTAAACCTGTTCACTCTGAGCAGTCAAGGAATCATGATCGCTAAAATGAATGTGATAGCTTCTGATTAAAGTTGTTGTTGTTGTTGTTGTTGTTGTTGTTGTTGTTGTTGTTGTTCCCTAAGCTGCCTAGGTCCTGATGTGGCGGCGTCTACGCCGTGGGGCCACCTCCCGAGGCTGCCGACCATCCACGGCCGAAGACAAAATCAACGACCAGTGGAGGAAAACCGGATGCCGGCCGCGGGGAGCAGTTTCGGGAGCCAAACCGTCACAACCATCCCCTGCCCCCTCCCTGGGGGCACGGGTCCTTGGAGCGGCTTCGGTCGCGCCGGGAATTTCCACACCTCTGATTAAAGTAATCATGATTGCATGATCACTGTTTGATCTAAATCAGTCAGCTGCTTAAAAGGAGTAATTGATTATGTCTTCAAGGTGGAGTTAACAGACGGTGTTAAAGAGCATGAATGACGCTCCAGTGATCCTGACCCATCTTATTACTTATTAGTCCTTTCCTTACCATGTCATAATTGGCCTATGCTAAGAAAAATTAGCCAGTTGTATGTTATTATATCCAAGTAAGACTTATCTTGAGTATTGCTGGGGCTAGAATCAAGATGTCAGATATTGTAATATGACGACTGAAGGTGAATATCCGGTCCTGGGAATTAAAAGGATGCATCGTTGTTGTTGGCTCTAGAATTACAATGTCTGTTAGAATATAACAGCCGTAGGGAGATACAATATCGTAAATGTTTCCCCAAGGATTAAAATCATCCATTGATAAGGTCCTCTAGGTTGGGAGTATAGATGGCAATGAAGAGAAGACCAAACAAGACTTAACGATTGTAAACCTGGTCCTGGATACTAAAATGATCCATTGATTAGGTCCTTTAGGTTGGGAACATAAATGGCGATGAAGGGAAGATAAGACAAGACTTAGCGATTAGAAACCTGGTCGTGGATATTAATAAAATGATCCGTTGATGAGGTCCTCCAAGTCGTGTTCATAGATGGCGATGAAGAGCATGATGGTGGCCCCGGTGAACATCCCCAGACCCTGCAGCACCATCTGACCCACGGCACCAAGCTTCTCTCCACGTTTCACCGACAGTTCTGACAGCTGGGGGGGTTGGGAGAAATTAAATTGTAAAACTTGCAAAATAAACAAACCAAAACTGGGACGACACAAGATAAAGGCAAAAGAACTACCGGTAATCAAAATCACTATGTGGAAATAAAGCTTAATAAAATAAAATTTAGAAATAAAAGAACACAATCCACCACATAGGGTGTACATCACTACATGAGCAAGTTAATCTGTTCCCAAGAAAACTAATCACACATACAACAAGACACTATCGTCACGTTCAAGGAGTCGGTCAGTTTGGAAAGTTCAGGACAGTGTTTATCATTATTGTCGTCACCACCACCACCACCGCTAATACTATCATCGTGGTTAGTGTACCAGTCTGTGTGTGAGCTTTGAATGTATTGCACTAGTTCAACCTCCACCCAGCTTCTCTCCATAAAAAAAATTATAAGATAAAATAAAACACCTGAGAAGAAACTTGAGCCTTACCAGATCAACGAGTGCAAGATAGATGAAGACCCCAGCGGTGAATGAGTAGATCCATGGTGATGCGGTGGGTATGGAACCCAAGAGTACCCCGAGGATCACACCCACCAGGCTCAGCACCCACAGTAGAGCCATCATCTTCACTGCCTGCCCCAGCTTCATACCCATCTCAAACAGTAGGGCAAAGTCACCTAAGGAAAATTCATAATGTCATGTAATTGTCTCGAGTCGGCCACCCCCTAAAAAAAAAAAAAAAAAAAAAGGGTATGCGCCGAGTAGATTGATAGATAAATAGATGTAATTGTAAAGTTAGTCTGAAATAGTAGTGCAAGGTTATGCAAGGGATATGCTTTACGTCAGGCAGGTGTAAAGGAGTCGGACGGAAATAGTGGCGCAAAATCATAGAGGGAAATTGGAATAGTGGCGCAAAATCACAGAGGGAAATTGGAAATATTCAGCTTGCAAAGTATAATATGAAATTACCTGCTGAAAATTTTGTGCCATCTCCTTGGGGATTAGGGCATCTGGAGATAGATGGATTATAGTACATTGAAGTGAATGCACGAGAGGATCCCCCACTTACCAGTACAATAATCAACAACTGGCATTTAACAACCTAGACTCACCAACTTTGTGTGGGAGTTCATGACAGAGTACAGCGATGGAAGTAGCAACCCCGCCCGTTACACTGGTGCCAAACGCGGCCCCGATGGCCATACCGTCCAGCAGGGTGTGTAGTGCATCACCCACCAGGATCATGGCACGCAGAGAGTCCTTCCGACCTGAGGGGGTAGATGGGTTCCGGGTTAACTATATACATACATACAATGGTTATGGAAGAACACCACAGACATACTTGTTTATCCATTACATCATGTATTTATTCCATACCTGCGGTTCATTATATTTTTTTCCAGAATGTCCGAAATTATATCCCCGTCAAAAGTTACGTAATTTTACCGGTACTTCAGCAAGACTCAACATAGTCCCCTGTAGCACTTGTTCACACCACACCAGCCACAAGAGTGTTACACCATGACAGTACCACAACAAGGATAACTAAGAGAACTATTGGCCGATCTCATGCTATCCTTCCCTTTAAGGGGACATGGGCCGGTTTTCTGGACCACTTTCTCCCTGATGTTAAGCCCCATTAGTTTTCAGATGTTAAGATGTTTGCCTCATTAGTTAGTTAATTTTTAATACCTTTCGCCCCATTTCTTCGTCAATATTTAGACATTTCGTGCTATTTAGGTGTCGATTTATTCCCTGGCGAACGATAGTGAGCCTGTAATGTTGGAAGAACCGGCCTTTGGCCGGGAAATTTTTCTACCGAAAAATGTACAAATTAATCTAGAAGGGGGATCTAATGGATGTTTTTTTTTTAAATGTGATGGAGGTCTAGGGAGGAAACTAGAAAAATAATGAATACATGCAAAAATCGCCCAAAAAGTGAACCATTAATTGCTTTGTATCATCTACCAATAACATTTTGACAATGCGTGCTCAATCCGGCGACCCTTTGATGAGCAGCCGACGCTCTACTGGCTATGTCACGGCTCTTGGGTGAATGATACTAACCAGTAACATGAGAGTGACCATGATGAGAGTGACCGTGGTGACCAACATGATACTCCTGCAGTACCATGTTAAAGTTGCTGCTGTTCTGTCTCACCACCTTCAGTCGGGGGGACGTGGGGGTGTCCAGGATCAGTGACAGCTCTCCTCGGGCCTGAGTGCAAAGAAAAATTGGGGGAATATATCCTTAGCTTCTCATCAGTTAAATCATAGCAAAATCATATACAGTAGCATAAATTTATGTCACTTGAACAAATATTGGGGGAATTATAATGTATAACTAGCAAAATAAACAAACCAAAACAGGGACATCACAATATAAAGAGAAAAACATAAATAACTTCTTATCAGTTGAATCATAGCAAAATCATATAGCTTAAATTTATGTCACTTAAAATGAAAAACCTGTGAAAAATAATAAAAACGAAGGTGAAACAGTATAATAATAATAATTAATAATTGGGGGAATTACTGTATAATATTTAACTTGCAAAATAAACAAACCAAAACAGGGACATCACAATATAGAGACAAACAATTAACCCTCCAGACCCGGTTGGGCTCTGAGGCTTCCATAAAAAATACACCCCGCGCTACCCGGTAGGGCTCTGAGGCTCCGGCAGCTTGAAAGCCTGTAAGTTTGGTGTGCGAGGCGTCCGTCCGACGCATGTAAAAAAAAAAACGGCTGGACCGACGCCGCGCATCTCCGACCACAAGAAGGAGAGCGTCGCTTGTTCGTGTGTGCCTGTATGTTATTGTTAAGTAGCTAAAAGTAGTGTAAAGTGGCTGTTTTTGCCACAAAGTTATCTCCAATGAAATCGTCATCACAACTGAACCAGTTGACTTAGAGAGCTCTACTTAACGCCATTCTACAGGTACGAAACACATCTACGCTTCGGGATGCGCGGGAATGCGGAAGCAGTCAAAATAACAAAGATACAGTAGCCTAGGCGTAGACGTTTTTCGGCCAAAACCCCCGGGTTTTTGGAATATATATGGAATAAATAGCCGGGGCTGGAGGGTTAAATAACTTCTCATCAGTTGAATCTTAGCAAAATCTATGGCTTAAATTTATGTCACTTAAAAAGAAAAACTTGTGAAATATACCAATGTTTTGTTCACTGTCCAAAACAAGGTGAAACGGTTTATGATGAACAGTTGTATTGCTTTGTCATAATTTTGTTTTATTGGTACACTGATGTCTTTGTCCATGATGTGCATTCTGTCTGTTTCTCTCTATTTCCAAATGTGTGGCACACCCTGTCTATGCAAACTGCCAGTGAGCATTGACCAAAAAGCCTCCCCTCCCTCCTTAACACCTACCCTCTCTGCCTTAGTGTTGAGCCCTGACGTAACGAGCCTCTCCCTCTCCGCCACCACCTCCTTCTCTTTCTCCGAGCCTGTGTCAATCCTGCCGCCGCCTGGTCGTCGCGCCTCCAAGTCCGTCGCCTCTACTCCCAGCTCCCCTCCATTGCCAGCGTTACCATTGGCGTCACTGCTGGGGCTGGAGTTGCACCCCTCGAAGCAGTTCTGTCCGTCCATCGCTGGAAAGGGGTCGATACAGGTCAGGTTATACACACTAAAGACGAGTTGCAAAGTTTTCGTCCAATTTGCAGTCTTTCTTTAACCCTGTCAGAACGATCTTTTTCTTATTTCTTATTTACTTAATTTAACTTTACTTGGAATGGGAAAGATGAATCTAAGTCAAAAGTTTGGAAAATATACTTTTATTTACTTTTTAACACATGGAGACATGTTATTGAATAAACTGAGATACCTGTACATACTAACATAACAAAATGTTTAATATAATGACAATTATATTATAATTCAAAACTTGCAAAATAAACAAACCAAAACTGGGATGACACATTATAAACGCAAAATAACTTATCAAAATCGCTATGTGGAAATATCACTTTAATCAAATTCTACAAAAAATACCACTAAAGATATTATCCTCTTGTTATGAAAGGGTTAAGATTGGACTTTGTATATCGTGCTGCTTGTTGTCCTGGCTCACACAAGACGGTAGCATACTCATGGAGCTTCACATACGGCTATAGGTATTCTAGGTTACCTATAATATGGGTCAAGTATTCTAAACCCTGTTTCTTTTCAACTGACAGTAAATTGCAAAGTTCCTATCAAGATTTCTCAGTTATTTTGAAGATTTTGGAGTGGAATATGGTGCTAATTATATAAACTGGGACTTTATATGATGCAGAGACATAGTAGTTTCATATTTTTCCATTAAGTATCGAGAAATTAGCTGCGAAGGGTCCAGGGATTCAATTTACTGTCAGATGAAATGAAACAGTGTACAGTATAGGTTAGCTATTTGGGTGAAGTATTCTAGGTACCTACATATATGGGTGAAGTATTATAGGTTAGTTATAATATGGGTGAAGTATCAGTCTTCTAGGTAGGCTATAGGATGGGTGAGGTATTCTTGGATAACTATAAGATGGGTAAGGTGTGGAGGCTGTAGGGTATTGGTGGTAGGTAATGATTCAAGACAGACAACCTTAATAGGCCCTAGTGGCTTCTGTCATATGTACACTTGGTCAAAGACTTATCTGCACCCCTACGCTGATCATCTGGTGTGTACAGCACAGTAGGGTTGGCATCTCTGCCTGCAGCTAAATCCATGTGTCAGAGACGATCCTCGTCTCTCATCGATATAGCTGCAGGCAGAGGTGCCATACACACCAGATGATCAGCATAGGGGTGCAGATAATTCTTTGACCAAGTGTACATTATGCTGTTATGCTCAATACTTCTCACATGAAAACAGTACAAAATAATTAACTTTAAAGAATCACCTTGTTCTCCCTTGCTTGATGGTTACAGAACTAGTGTGAGGCTTCAAATTGCACATACAATGCTTGCCAATTTCAAAGTACTGAAGCAGTGCAGAGATGCTTGGAGTTTTAGAGAGGGTTGAAACAAACTTGATTAATTACCAATGTTAATAGTCACCAACATAGTCCACATGCAGTGTACTAGCATAAGACATAACATATTTATAATGGACTGTCTTCAGGTAAAAGTAATAATACGCTAACTTTTGGTGGATACAAGGCTCCGATACTATTCAGCGGTAAGGGTGCTTGACGCCACCTTTAGTATATCTATATTATACGCCCTGGTTGATTACAGTGGAGGCTGCAGGCTTTGTTCACTTAATGGTAGTCAATAGGAAATGCAGGATCTTAACTTTAACACCTTCTGTACTGGCGATGTCATATTAATTTAATTCTGGCTACTATTAGACAATTTTATTCAGTTCACATAGGGCCATCAGTAAATAAAATGTAAAACTTGCAAAATAAACAAACCAAAACTGGAATGAGACAATATAAAGACAAAAAACCTTATCAAAATCGCTCTGTGGAAATAACGCTTTAAGAAAATAACAGCTTTGAACAATCTCACTTAACCCTAACTGTACCAGAGACAGTATACAGCCGTCAGTAATAAAGTTACTCGTCAGTACAGTACCAGCGACGGAAGATCGCCGTCGGTACTATGCGGTCCTTGTAACTGCCCGTATCAAGCAGTATCAGGTACTGTGACTTATACGCACTGCTCTGAGACCTTGGAAACACTTCTCAGCCTGTAGCCAAGCCTGTGGGAGCTAGCTGGGACAGTATTCCTCCAACTTTCGGGGTGAGAGGGTATTCTCTCTTGACTCTGAAGCCATTTTTGCCACAATGCCTGGTACTGGAGGGTACATTTATAGTAATACTCTCTGGTACAGTAGCAGTAACCCTTTTTACTACCACATATCCTTCCCACACTGCATAAAATCGCCTGAATAAAGCTAGAAAATAATGAAAAAGACTTTGCCGGTACAGAAGGGGCTAGATAGAACTTCAATGCTGTGAAGAAGTAATCACTGCTGAGGAGGAGGAGGAGGAGGGGATGCAAGGACAAAACTACATACCGTAACTGTATTAAGGGGCTAGTGGCTGATTTTTTGGTCCCCTTTCTCCCTCGTGTTAAGCCCCATTAGTTTTGACATTTTAAGATGTTCATTCACTAGTTTGGCAATTTTGAGACCATTTGCCCCATTTCTTTTTCGATATTAAGACCTTTTGTGTCATTTAGATGTAGCTTTTTTCCTGGCGAGCGATAGCGAGCCTGTAATTTTAGGAGGAACCGGCCTTTGGCCGGGAGAATTTTCTACCGAAAAATTTATAAATTTATCTTGAGAGGGGGTCTAAGGGATATTTTTTTTAAGCTTGATAGAGGTCTAGCAATAAAACAAGAAATTAAATAAATAAATATACTGTATAAGTAGACCAAAAAAACAAGCACTACCCCCTTAATGCTAATCAGCTACTGGGGTCACACAGAACAAAAATTAAGTTAATTACAAATAATAATGGGGTTATTCAAATACACTAAAATACAATACCATTTTGCATTAATCTGATTTTTGTAAGTGTTCAGGGCATCAATGCAAAATAATATAAGTATAAATACGGTAGCGCTAATATGTCACGTCTCGGCCGTCATTACGTTTGGCTCGCTGTGTGCTGTACTGTATTAATGTCTGTTGGATGTCGAATAGGGTCGGTAAGTGTATGTACATGTTTGCACACCTAACTCGAAATAAAGAAATCATGCTTAGATATTGCTGATACCAATTATTGATCAAAATATACTTGGTGCCGAGACATGACTTATTTGGCCGACTGTACAGCACTGTCATGTGAGGCTTTTGTGTGGCACTTTAACCCTTTCAGTACCGGTGCCGTCCCTTAAATTTTCCTCTGGCTACTATTAGACAATTTCATTCAGCTTAAAAAGGGCCTCCAGCAATTAACAGCCTTCGAACTATCTCACTGAACCCTTTTTACTATACAGTAGTCCGTTCAGTCTACGTTAGGCAGAAATCATAATCCCCAACTTCTCATAACTCAAGAAGGACTTGAATAATCGAGTTAATATTTCTACCAAATAGGAAGACTTGGCTAGGGAATATGTGTACAAATTGACAGCTCATTTGCTTTAGTCCTTTTTTAGTTACAGAGGTTAAAAGGTTACGATTTCTGCCCAACCTAGAATGAACGGACTATACCGCTGATCCTTCTTTAAAAACTGCACAAAAACGTTTAAATATAGCTAGAATAAAATTAAAAAGGCTGGTACAGAAGGTGTTAAAATCCAAGTGTAATTATTGGACTACATATTACTTCAAACACATCACAGTACGGTACTCAAAAAGTCATACTAAACAGGGACTAAATTAACTACGATATCGTAAGTACAGTCACACCTAAAAGCTCTGTTCACACCTCACAACTTCTACTATTTTGATAAGTTGTTTTTTGTCTTTTTACTGTGTTTGTCTACAGTAAGTTTTGGTTTGTTTATTTTGCAAGTTTTACATTAATAATTTCTTTTTGATAAAGTATTCGAGTCAGAAAAAAATGCAAAAAAAAAAAAAATGTGAAGAAAGCTCGAATATACGGGAAAGTTTCGTTTATAAGCATAGAACATTTCTGCCTTTTATACTAGAGAGATCAGGGTGCCAAACCGGAGCAAGTTTGTTTGAAGACTTGCATGAATATGAGAAGGAATGCAAGAAAATTACCATGACTTCCAAAGACATAACTGTAAACCATAATTTTACCTTCACATATAAAAATAAACGAAGACTAAAGATATTGGACTCGGCTTTCTTTCGTTTGACACCCTGCTCGAGATTATCAAAGTTGAAATTGTGGAGGTAGGACGAGACTTTTGAGTGTGACTGTACCGTAGGCAGGAACAGAGCCATCTATAGGGAAAGGCACCAATCAGTTTACAGAGGTCACCATGTTGTATACCTCGTGTTGTCACCCATTGTGTACGTAGAGCAGTGAACATTTGCTACGCCTTATTTATATATGTTTAATCTTTGTAATCTTTCCTCTTGCATAAGCATTAGGCTATTCATAGTACAGTTGGGTGCAGTACATGATTAGATTGATATCCAGTATTCAATAACTGGACATTAATCGTGGTCATGTGCTGAACTTATAACTGTCTTGATGGTGTAATGGTTAGAGAGTGTTAGTTCTGTATGAGATATACTGGGTGGATCGAGTGTTTTCATTAATTTAATTTGGGGTGTTATTGGTGTTAAGAACGATGTTAAATATAATACTTCGTAATTATACCGCAAGACACATACGTACAGTGAAAATCAATAGTTAGCCGAATACCTTGATGCTAATTTGTGTGATATCTAGAAAGAGGGACAAAACTCAACATTTCTACTACGACGAGAAACAATTCGACGGTACAATAGGTCTCCCTCACTATCCGATGCCCCGATTTATGACATTATTATAGGTTTTCAGGTGTTTGAGTTTGGGTTTTGGCTGGTCCCAGAATGCATCCCCATTTACCCCATTAATTTTAGGGTTTGCTATATGATTTTTCTATTTAAAATCGGGTTTTCAGGAACGGGTTTTCGGAGGAAGTTTAGTGAAAACATCGTAACATTTGTAATTTTGTATGATACGTTAAGTGCAGGTAGAAGGGCAGAGGCTGGAGTGAGAAGTGGCTCGAAGAAATCTAGTGAATGGTTACCTCTCAAAACGAATGAAGGGGAACATCACAAGGTTTAGCAACATGGTGCCCACATAAACAAAGAGGGCATATAATCTCCCTAGAGAAGATTCTGGACAATATAAAGCTGAGGAGGAGGTAACTAAACAATACTTACTGGTCGTACTCTCGGCATATATGAAAGAATTATGCTTGCAATGCTTTGACAGTTTCTCACCTATCCGGTCAATGTTCTGGCTGCCCGAGTCTTCAATGGTGGTCGCTGTGCCAACTGTTTCCTTGTCTATCTCCTCCTGAAATATAATACAAATTTTATTCCTCCAGTACCCAGAGAAAAGGGGGAAGTATTGCATTACATTACGGGCTCTGTCTTGAGTCGGACACCCCCAGATATAAAAAAAAAAAAAAAAAAAAAAAAAAAGCAGGGGGAAAAATGGGGAATGTGCCTGAGTAAATATATAGATAGATAGATAGACATTTACAAACTGGAGATAAAATAATGAAGTGCTTAAAATTAAATAACATTTCCCCTTGGGAATGGAGGCTCAATATCAAGAGGAAAGAATACCGGTACTTCCAAATAACTAATGCATGTTATAAGTGGCAACTAATGGGTGATACTTCAGGACTAAGTGGGATTCTTTAGCATTACAGGCAACCCAACCATCCAAAGGAAGGAACAACTGAATAATAAAGAAAAAAATCTTGCAAATGGATCTTTGCATGTGGGATGTTGGTGACAGGAAAGGTATCCAGTTATACAATACACCTAAATCCTACTAATGGCAACTGGAGGTTTATAGTGCACTGGCTCTGTCCCCTGCGAAACAATAATGTATTATATAGAGGCTAAGCCATGTTCACGGGGATGAAGGCCTTTAAACCACACACATGCAAACAACCCTGACTCAGTGCTGGCTTGAAGGATTAGGCAACGAAAATCATGTCAAGAGGTAAAAGAAAAAGACACTGCAGAGGTACAGGTGCAGTCAGTTCTGAGGCCCTGTCACGGACAATGGCCAAGGAATGTGATGCCATGTAAGGAGACACGGTCATATCAGAAGCCAACATCCACGCCAGAGTCCCTAAGAGACCCCAGAGGGTGGTACCAGAGGGGGAAGGAAAAGACAATAAAAAGGATAGCCAGGAAGCAAAAACAAACATGATGATAAGGACAGCATAGAAAAGAAAAAAGAGGGAAGGGAAGAGAAGAATATGGTTGTTGTTGTTCCCCAGGCTTTCTGACCGAACAGCCCCAAGGTCCCGAGCAAGGCCAAGGCCTTAACCAACTGCCCCTGCAGCTTTAACACTAAGAAAGCCCAGGTGACCGAAGCCGCTCCCAAGCAAGGAGCTGAGGAGGGTGCGGAAACGCCTGGGACATCAAAGCCCCACCCAGGGCTCTGTGCCTTTTAACAATTAAGAAGAAAATAGTTAAACAGCCCTCTTGTCACAGCAAGGCATCAATCAAGAGGGGGTCTTCTTCTTGAGATTGACATTTTCTAACAACACCCCCCTTCCATATACTCCACTCCCACCTTACCTTACTCTTTCCCAGGTCAAGGGGTAGTTCGTGAGAGTGTCCATGTGAGTGCCCGTGGCCACAGAACATGTTGTGGCCGCGCTCCAGGAACAAGAAGAGTATTATGCCCCCCAGTGCTGTGAACCCGTAGAAGGACCGCAGCATGTGTCCGTTACTCTCCTCTGGGATCTTCATGCTGATAGCCTGAAGGTAGAAAATTCATATTATCACCAACCCACCAATTAACTTACAAATAAACCTAATTAATGAAACCAATGAATACACGTGGTACTCCAAGGATTCGAACCTAGGATAATGGCACCAAAAATCAACGCACTAACCATTACGCTATCAAAAAAGTTAGTTAGGAAGTCAGTTGCCAAATTTGTCCAGTCCTATAAGAATTAACCAGAAATCCATAGAAGAAGCGAGATAAATACTTGCACACTGTAATTTTTGTTTACAATTCTCAACAAAAGAAAAACAACTGTTGCAGTATGTTACTACAAAGTAATCAAGCAAGACTTCAGGAATGAATACAAAATTATGTGCTTCATTGCCAAATTCCAGTTATCTAAAGTATATCCTCAATCTCTATACATTTTAATGTAAAACTTGCAAAATAAACAAACCAAAACTGGGATGACACAATATAAAGGCAAAAGAACTTATCAAAATCGCTATGTGGAAATATAAAGTGGAAATAAATTATACTGTAAAGTAAAACAGAAAATAGTAAGACGTACGTGTGGGAGGAGGTGAATGAGTGCGTCGCCGGCCAGGGTACCCACAGCCAGAGCCAAAAGGAATTGGTTCACTTGTTCATAGTATTGTCCACGCTTCAGGGCCGGGATCACCATAATGCAGGCCAGGCCCACCAGTCCGATAACGATCATACTGGTTATGGCTCCAATCCAACTTTCTGTAACATTATATAAAGCTATAATATGTATGTAATGTATGTATGTACAGTATGTATGTATGTATGTATATATGTATGTATATTACAACCACAATAAAAGCCAAATCATAACCCATTAAAGGAAACAAACCCAAACATTTACATAACATAATACTCAGGCACATACTCCATTGCTGGAGGTGGCCGACACAAGACAGAGCCCGAAGAGAAACAACATTTAAAGTTCCTATTCTCAGGGTCCAGGACCACTTTCGCGTTCCCTCGCCTGTTTCTCTGTCTCGTCGAGTAGGAGAATTATACAAGGGGAGGAGGATTCCTAGCCCCCTGCCCCCTAAAGCTATAATATAACATAACATAAAATAGTATTGGTAACACTTCTGGGTTAGTATCACTGTAATGCACACCATTCCTAAAGGTAGTGCCAGGGAACTTGACAATATTCTTGACCCATTAACTTCATATAACTTAAAAATGAAAGCAATCGGGCTGACATTTCTATCATTTGGAAAGAGTCCACCAGGAAATAGGTGTGGATGTTTACAGCCAGTTTGTTCAAGGTCCTTTTGAGTTACGAAGAAGTCAGGGATCAAGTTCGTTGGTGCTACCTTTACCTGTCTAATAACTATCATGCTGATCACTGGTCCAACCCAACTCTATAAAACATATATTAAGTAACACCCCATTCTTAACATTAATCATCAATTACAAACTCCAATGCACTTGAATAAACTAAGGAAAGCATATGGTCCTCCCGGGATTCGAACTCGGGACACCACACCCAGAACATAAGCATCTAAATATATCACATCATCACTCCCATCCAGCTCTTTGTAAGGTAACAAGACATCCTTTTATCTCTCCCGTCCAACTCTCTGCAATGTGACAATAAAACATCACCCAGTGAAGTTTGTGTCATACAGGTCTCCCTTGATTTACGATTGGGTTACGTTCCTGAAAACCCGATCTTAAATAGAAAAGTCGTATAGCAAACCCTAAAATTAATGGGGGTAAATGGGGATGCATTCTCAGACCAGCCAAAACCCAAACACAAACACCCAAAAACCTATAATAATATCGTAAATCAGGGCATCGGATAGTGAGGGAGACCAATACACTTTTTTTTTAACAGGGTTTATACTTTCATATTGTTCAATATGCAATATTATCTAAAACTGGGAGCCATGTTTCTACTTACCCGATGTAGACTCTACGCGGGTGAGGTTGTGGTGATGATGATGGGTGTGTGAGGATGAGGGATCCTGCTGGCGGTTCGAACCAGTGTCGGCCCCACCTTCCCCTACACACTGGTCCAGATAGTTCACCAGTCCAGGACACAGGGCCACGAACCCACTGGCCGTCACCGGGTCCTCTATGGCCACTGTTGAACCCTCCAGTATAGTGTTCAATCCATCACAGCGCTGCTAAAGAAGAAATTACATGAAAGATACAACACAATAAAATGAGAAATGCAACAGAATAACATGAGATACAACAGAATAACATGAGATATAACAGAATAACATGAGTATATACTGTATGTATAACATTGTATATTTAACTTACAAACAGATAAGGAGAGACACACAATAACACTCACATATCAGCAAAACTTATTTGTAGAGAATCAAAGGGGTAAGTGTGATCTCCATTAATCCTTTGACCCCACAGATCCTTTCTAACCCCAATATACATACATACATACATACATATACAGTATACTGTACAGTATATATATACACAGTATATATATATCAGGAGAGGAGCATAATGTTGAGGTTGAGAAGTTGGGATTGTACATATTAATATTACTGTTGCTACCTTAGTTAACATTTGTAGGCGATACATGTAGGCTATTTTTTTTAATATCCGTTTGTAGCACTGGTCTATGTTACACAAACACGTGCTTCTATAGGGAATGCACGCCATGAAACATATATAGGAAGCAAACATGCATAAATCTTTAGTGTGTGTGTTGTACCCACATGTGTGTGTGTGTACTAAAAATGTGCAAGAATGAGAGTGTGGGTGGGAGGGTGTCGGTTGGTGGGTGGTGAGGAGTGGTGGTGAAAGGGAGGGAGGAATTAATGGGAGGGAGCTAGCCTGCTAGGTATATTTCCCCCAAGGCTTATAGCATCCACTACCATGCTATACATTGGAGGGAGGAAGAAGGGTGGAGGAATAGGAGGGAGAGACAAGAAAGGGGGGGAGAACGTGGAGGAGGAAAAGGGAAGGGGGATGTGGATGAGGGGGAGGAAAATAGATGGGGGAGTGGGATTGGATGGGGGGAGAGAGGAGGAAATGAGATGGAAGAGGGGGGATATGGATGAGGGAAGAGAGGAGGAAACGAGATGAGGTAGGGGGGGGAACGTACAGTAGATGCAGGAAAGGGGGAGGAACGTGGAGGAAGTAGAGGGAGGGGGGAGGAACACTGTGGAGGAAATTAGGGATACTTCATGAGAGGGAGGAAGAGAGATGAGAAATAAAACATGTACTGTATGTATGTATATACTCAGGCACATACCACATTGCTGGGGGTGGCCGACACGAAACATAGCCTGAACAGAAATAACATATAAAGTTCGTATTCTCAGGGTCCGGGACCACTTTCGCGTTCTCTCGCCCATTTCTCTGTCTCGTTGAGTAGGAGAATTATACGGGAGGGTCTGTACGCCGCCACATACCTTACCCCCTGCGCATGCGCGGCCCCGCCCACTGCCCAAAATGTACAAATATTAAATTAGATTAGATTAACCTAACTTAACCCTAACCTAACCTAACCCTAATATAATATAATATAATATAATATAATATAATATAATATAATATAATATAACATAACACAAATAACAAAATAAAAATATAAAAATACACTAAATCCGAGTGTGATCGAACACTGGTTTTCTCGGTGTCGGGCGAGAGCTTTACTGACTGAGCTACAGAGCGACCTGGCAGTAACGGTTTGAAGGCTATATTTAAACGGGGGGGGGGCCCCCCCCAAGGCCATTTTTGCGCATGCGCAGGGGGTAAGGTATGTGGCGGCGTACATCCCCTCCCGAATTATACAAGGGGAGGAGGATTTCTAGCCCCCTGCCCCCAGAAGGAGAAAAAATGGACAGTGAAAAAGAGACAGAAACAGCTAAGGTTGGGTAGAGGATGCCAAACCTCACTCTGGATAGGACCAGCCCTCACCCATAAACTACCATAATAAACATGTGCCTGTGTGTACTTACTCTAGTTGTATTTGCGGGAGTTAGCAAGCTTGTTAATTCCCACCTCCAATGACACATTTATAATATCTGACTTAAAAACTCTGCAAGGATGGTGCTGACACCACTTCGGCTGGCAACTTATTCCACCCTATGATTGAGTGTGTGTGTGTGTGTGTATGTAAGTCTGTGTGTGTGAGTGTGTGCCTGTGTGAGCATGCATGTGTGTGTGTGTGTGTGTGTGTGTATGTAAGTCTGTGTGTGTGAGTGTGTGCCTGTGTGAGCGTGCGTGCGTGTGTGTAAGAGACAATAGTCACAATACAGAGAGACAGGATAACAGCTAAGTTGGGCTACCTGTGTGAGGAAATAGTCCAGTTGGCCAGGGATGAGAATATATAATGAAGGACGGAGATGTATATAAGGGTAAACCGGAGTGTGTGTGTGTGTGTGGGGGGGGGGGGGGAGACACACGATATACTGAGTGAGGGGAGAAGGGAAAGAGAGAGAGAGCAGGGAAGGATGTAAGTGAGTTAAGTAAATAGTAAGGGAAAGAAACGTAAGGGGGTGAAAGGGGTATGTGGGAAAAGGAAGGGGGCAATTTTCTTTTATGAGACTATGAAACGGATAACTACTAACATAAAGGAGAGATGATCTACAGTCAGATATATACATATATATATATATCGGTATATATATATATATATATATATATATATATATATATATATATATATATATATATATATATATATATATATATACTAGCAGGGGTACCCGGCGTTGCCCGGGTAATCACCATAATCACCATCACTACTACTACCATAATCACCATCATCAATCACTACTACCACAATCATCACAATACTACTACTACCATAATCACCGGCCTCGACCTCCCTGTGCCTCATTAAACGGCGACCTCGATTTCGGCCGCTAAATGACCTCCGATTTTAGATCTGACCTCATCCGTCCCCCATTTTGGGGGGCTGCGAACAACTTTCGTTCCATACACCTTTTCGATCGGAGGCCTCCTTCTGCCCCAAACGGCCAATTTTTTTCGCTCCCGTATACTACATAAGTTCTGCCGAAAATTTTATTAAACAAAAGTGTCTCTGATTTCCACTAAACTCGCCTAAAACCATCTCCAAAGCCTGGGCTTTCCAACGGTGCCCCACACTCCCACCTGGCACCAAGACTGTGGGAGGAGTTTAGTAACAAAGGTCGGGTAGGTCGGGTAACTGACAGACAGACAGACATTGACCTTTATTATTATAGATATATTATATATATTTGAGAGAGAGAGATTATAGTGTTTTACTTTGCAGGTTTCTGAGCAAAGTTTTTTTTTTTCTTAGCTTGCTCTGTTGTCCCTTATCTACCGGTACGATATTCCTTTATATGTGTGTGTGGTGTGTGCGTGTGTGTATGTGTTGTATAAGCAGGAGGATGCCCCAAGTAAAGTTTCCTCCGGGCACGCCAAGGGGATAGGGGCTCTGCCACTCTGGGTAGGAGTACGGAGGGCCCCCAGACAGAGGGAGGAGGTGGAGGGGGAGGGGGAGGAGGTGTTGGGAGACAGGTTGAGACAGAACTCCAGCACGTTACCAACAGCCAGACACAGCGATGAACACGATATAAGACTGACGAGGTGCAGACAACAATAGAGACAACAACGAGGACCAGAGGAGGGGAGGAATAATACAAGTGTCACATTACTATTATAAATATAGGCAACTTTTGATCGCTAACTATATCCTAGCAACATTTGTGGACTCCTTTATAGTTCTATGTTACCTAGGACGGTCTAGGATGGTCGGCTAAAGGAAGACAAAAGTATGTGCCTGAGTATATACTGTAGATAGAATAGGTAGATCTAGGATGGTCGTAGATTTCCATAGGTGGCAGAATTCCCAAGTAATACATCTAGTAGTAGCCAGATAAGAGTTTCTGATAATAATTGCCTGAAGAAGCGAGGGTGTGATTGTAATAGGATGGGGAGGAGGAGGTGAATTGTGGTGGTGGATGTGGAGGAGGAGGCGAGTTGTGGTGGTGGTGGTGGTGGTGGGAGTTGGATAGCTTTCTACTGCTCCGTCGACAGTATACCATTACCATTGTCAGGTGGAGGGCGTGTGCGTGTCCTCCCCTCACGCAAATACAGCTTAAATCCCAATATTATCCCAGTGGCCAGACTCGCCATATTTTGAAAGAGGTTGCTGGAGCCTGGCCGGGAGAAAGAGAGAGAGACCTAGGAAACTGGTGATGCAATAGTGACGTCAGAGGTCTAGTGAGGTGTGACGAGGGAATTAAGCTGGTAAGTTAAGTTCGTAATACAAATATACAGTCCTGAGTTAGTTAATATAAAGACTGCATAGGCTATGAACCCGAAAACCCTTCTGGATTATTAAGCCAGCACACTGTAAGTCAAGAATACCGTCAATACTGGAGCCCCTTTTCGAGAACTCCAGTCCCTTCGTCGTGAGTCTTGATAAGGTTACATCTATTTCAATCTATGAACCTTTAGAGCCAAGTTCTGAAGCATTTAGGAACTAGTAAAGCATAGTATTGTCTCGCTTGGGGTAGGTACAGATTGAAATAGGTGCGTTGGCGGAAAAAGCGCTCGTGATAATCGGCCACTAATGTTGTGCTACGGTGGTTAGTAACAAGGGTGAACACGAACATAATATAGAACGAAGAGAGAAACCCAGCATGCAGACCCAATGATGCAATGCTAAATATCAACACACACGATGGTGGTGGTGGTGGTGGATGGTGGTGATAGTGGTGGTGGTGGTGAATAATGGTGCAAATAGTAATGATTGCTGCTCAAGATGGACATTAAGTTTGTAATGAAGAGAAACCCAACACACGCAGACCCAATGATGCAATGCTAAATATCAACACACACAATGGTGGTGGTGATGTTGACAG
Organism: Paralithodes platypus; assembly: GCA_032716605.1. NCBI lineage: Eukaryota > Metazoa > Arthropoda > Malacostraca > Decapoda > Lithodidae > Paralithodes > Paralithodes platypus. The sequence goes on from CM064574.1 coordinate 4,341,570, forward strand.
TGGTGACGATGGTGGTGGTGAATGATGTTGCAAATCATAATGAATGCTGCTCAGGATGGAAAT